>WELB01000041.1:334004-347371 GCA_009602725.1 Spirogloea muscicola
CCCCCCCCCCCCCCCCCCCCACCTTTCTCCCCAATCATACCTTCTGTCGTCTTCACTTCTCCGCTAGTTGGCAACTCGCTACTTCTGATGCTTGGCTGCCGCCGCCTCTGACGGTGGGCAGACATGTTGCTCGAGATTGCGCGGCGGGAGAAGGAGCTTGGCCTCGCGCCGGACCCCAACATTGACGCCTTCATGAAGGTACTGCTGCCACTGCGGTTGTACTTCATTACTCCAACTCTCTAGCCCTTCTCCTACCTTCCTAAGCCCTGCCTTGCCTCCCTCCTGCTCATGCCTACACTGCCCGGTGGCTGTCACAGGGCTGCGCGACCAAGGGCTCGATGCACACAGTGATGACAGATTACGTGCTCAAAATCCTGGACCTGGAGGTGTGCGCCGACACTGTCATTGGCAATGAGATGATGCGCGGCATCTCGGGTGGCCAGAAGAAGCGCGTCACGACTGGTGCATGCCTGGCCCCCTCTGAAAGCCACCAACAACCCCCGCTGGGTGTTGCCCCCCTCCTCCCTCGCTTGGTCAGGCCCCGCCCGCTCCTCCTGCTGCCCTCCACGTCGCGGTAGCAGACATTTATCCCTCCAGAACTCAATCTTGCCCTTGACATGGCCTTTACAGGCGAGATCATTGTGGGGCCCAAGCGCGCATTGTTCATGGACGAGATTTCCACGGGCCTCGACTCGTCCACAACCTTCCAGATTGTGACGTGCATCCGCAACTTTGTGCATCTGATGGACGTGCGCTCGCTCACCCCCCTCTTCCATGTCAACCTCCCTTCTCCTCTCGTCACATTGATTATCTCAGGTGCTGACACGGCCCTGACTCCTCCTCTTTATACCCCTTCTCCACCCTCCTCCCTTCTCCTATGACCAGCTGACCTTCCCCTCCCCCGCCCCCTCTTCTTCCTGGTGTGACAGGCGACGGTCTTGGTGGCGCTGCTGCAGCCAGCGCCAGAAACATACGCACTCTGCGACGAGGTCCTCCTCCTTGCGGAGGGTGAGTGCACACCCATCCCTCTTCCCTGGACCCCCAACCCCCCACCCTTCCCCCTCCCCCTCCCTCCTCTCCCTCCACCAGCCCCTACTCTAAGTCGGACGTCAGGCCATGCTCCAGTGAGGGCCCTCAAGATTTTGGAGAGTCAATTGCTGTTGCCTTGAAGTCAACAGCAAAGCTTGTTTGGCTTGTTCAGCTTGTCTAGTGAAGCCTGTGGTGTGTGAAGCTTGGTCGATCCGTAGCATGTAGGTCCAGCTCAGCTTCTTAGAGGATGGAGCCATGCTTTGTCATCCAAGTCCTGCATAAACGCAGTCTGCTGAAAACTGCGTCCATGCAAGCGCTGATGCCGCTGCTGCTGCTGCTAAATTGCCACCGCCTCTTATCCACCGCCCGCAACCTCACGCTCGCATGCAGGCCACATCGTGTACCACGGCCCACGCGAGCAGGTGCTTGACTACTTCAGCTCCGCTGGCTTCATGTGCCCCGAGCGCAAGAATGTTGCCGACTTTCTGCAAGAGGTCACGTCGCGCAAGGACCAGCGGGTGCGTGCCCCCGCAACTCCACCTCCTTCCTGGTTTTCAGTAGCTTGCCTTACCAGCAGCTCGTCTCTCCATCTCACCTTCCTTTGAAGCCAAAGGGCCTCTATGTGCTATCTGAAGCTCCGCGCGAGGGCCTGCGCTGGCACTGTGTTTGCAGCAATACTGGAAGCCGGCAGGCGGTGCACCGTATCACTATGTCACCCCTCAGGGCTTCAGTGAGCACTTTGCCACATACCCGCTCGGCCAGGCCATTGCCAAGGAGCTCGCAACGCCCTTCGACATCGCCTCTGCGCACCCCGACGTGAGACAAGCACCACCACCTTTCCTGAACAAGCCGGCAAGCAAAGACACTGAGAAGCAGCAGCTAGCCACACGAGCCTACTCCCATCATCCCCACCTTCTATGGCTCAGAAAAATCATATCAAAACTTGGGCCGTTTGGCTCAGAAATGTAACAGACAATGAATGTCCTTCACCCACTTGTCTTTAATGACAGCTTTGCTTTGCTGTATTCTTTTCTGAAAATATCACGCTCACCTATGATCTTCAGAACAACTTATGATAATCAAACCACTACTGCTGCATCAGATCCTAAGAGATATCAACTGTGTAGACTACAAGTACCGTGCATGATGTGGTGAAATGTGACTCGGATCGCTTGTGGCGTACATTGGGGGGTTTCCAGGCACTGGTCACGACCAAGTACGCGCTGGGCCTCAGCGGCATCTTGCAAGTCATGGCGTGGCGCGAGATGATTCTCCTCAAGCGCAACACTTTCCTCTTCGTCTTCATTTTCTTCCAGGTGTGCCCCCTAGATTCACGGCCATGTAGTCATGCCTGCAGGGCTAAGATCCTCTTTGCAAGCGCAGTCAAGCATATAATGTCCTCTTTGCAAGCTTGTCGCCGATATTTTCTCCAGCTTTGAGTTGGCGTTGGCTCTGGTAATTGAGATCTATTGACCATACAAGGAGTTCAACCTTTACCCCAACAAGGCCTAACTGCAGTACTTGTGGGCGCAGATCTCAATTGTTGGCATTATTACAGCAACGACGTTCCTGCGCACAACTCTCAGCACACATTCGGAGAAGGATGGCACCATCTACCTTGGCGCTATATTCTTCTCCTTGATCATGATCATGTTCAGGTGAGGCAACCCCTTGCTTGGATCTCTCTGCAACTGTAAGTCCACCATTCAACTTTTAGAAGTCCTCAGCTCAGCATCAAAGTGGACGGTCAGATGAGTGAAGAGGTCTCTTGGCCTAATGCAAGAACAGGCCATTAATTACAGTCCAGCTAGTCCAGCTAGTCCATCAAGCTGACCTTCCCTCCTCCTCCTCCCCCCTCGCAGTGGTTTCACGGAGATGGCAATCATCATACAGCGTCTCTCGGTGTTCTACAAGCAGCGCGACAACTACTTCTACCCTGCGTGGTCGTTCGCGGCGCCGACATGGATCCTACGCATCTTCAACTCCCTCCTTGAATCCTCGACGTGGACGCTCATCTTCTATTACGTCGCAGGCCTCGCTCCAGAGGCCAGCCGGTTCGTTGGGCCCTCTCCCTCCACTCCTCGGCTGGGGGCTTTGCAGTTGGCTATAGATTTCTGCTCTGGGTGGCAATCTAAGGATACTCTTATTAGCGCGAGCTAGATTGATCTCAATCTAAATGCCACTGTATGCCATCACTAACCTGCCGCTGTTGCCGTTGTGTGTAGATTCTTTACCTTCTGGCTCATCCTGTTTGTGATCCACCAAATGGCCATTGCCCTGTTTCGCCTCATCTCGGCCATCTGTCGGTCCATGACCGTTGCTAACACGTTTGGGTCATTCATGCTGCTCACTATCTTCATTCTCGGTGGCTTCATCCTTGCCAAGCCCGACATTCCCGTTTGGTGGGTCTGGGGCTTTTGGATATCCCCGGTAAGGACTGCCCTGAGTCTCACGGAGCAAGGGCTGTCAGTCCAGGTTTTGCTGCAAATATGCACATCTCTTCTTTTCATCTCAAGATGGCATGTCATAACGCCGAGACCTCCAGGACTCGGTCAAAATGACTACAGTGTCAAGGATTGAAAGCTGTTGTCAGCTATAAAGTGTCGGTCTCACTTTATTATGTAGCTGGAGAGTCTGTCTCAGCTGCTTGCTGGGAGGGCGTGCCCCACGAGCAGGTTCGCCTTTGTCATGTCGTATTGATTCCAACTTCAAGATGGAGTGCTGTGTGTCAGATGATAGTATATGGCTGACAACCATGAACTATTTGCCTTGTGATAGCTGGCGTATGCCCAGAATGCAATGGCCGTGAATGAGTTCACCTCCCCACGCTGGGGAGAGGTGAGCCTTCCAGCAGTGCCTGCAAAGTTTCTCCACATGCTATTGAGTCTGTACGCTCCACGTTCCCCACTTTTGCTCTTGGTACACATCCACAGTCCTCCAAATGAGTCATCTTGGATGATCCAATGCCTTGCTGCGTGTGGTGCAGCCATACCAGTACAATCCAAGTGAGACAATTGGGCAAGCAGTGCTGAGATCGCGGGGCATCTTTCTACATTACTACTGGGTGTGGCTCGGCATTGGCGCCTTGGTCGGCTTCGCCATCGTCTTCAACTTTCTCGTCGTCATTGCCCTCACCTTCCTCTCCTGTACGCTGTCAGGGACACCTCACTCATCACCTGGTTTTTGGTACTAAGGTTTCGTGGCATAGCTTACTCTTGAAGATCTATGTACAATTGTATAGCACCAATTTGACATTGTTGTCTGTATCATTGGACTTACAAGCCAACACGCAATGCAGGGCGCAGGTATGAGCATGATTCAGACAAGAGGTCTACCAATTTATGAGCAATCGAATAAAGTCTTCTGCATCATGTTTTGCCTGCTCTGCAGCACTTGGGAAGCCACAGGCGGTCATACCAGAGGACGTGCTGGCTGAAAAGCAGGCGACCCGGATGGGCGAACCGCTCTCAAACACAGTTTCGATGCGGCGGAGCTCCGAACACAAGAGCATGGAGGGGGCCGCAACGGCGGCAGCTGGGGCTCACACCAATGGGACTGCAACTAATGGCCATGGACTCGTCATCAGACCAACACCTGAAGGCAATTTGCATATGCCCGAAGCCCCATGTCTAAGTCAAGCGCAAACTGTGCCTCAATTGAGGATAGGTTGATAACTTCTGCCCTCAGCCCAAGCGCTGGTCCGCCAAAACTTGGCGGCGTGCTGTCACTGTGTGGGTATTCACGTGCTCTGCCACATTCTGTCTTTGCAGACGAGGATATGGAGGCCGGGCATGAGCCCACCCGCAAGTGGGACAACTTTCTTGAGCAGACGCAAGCAGGTCCTCAGCTATCCCCCTTCTCACCTTGCCTGACAACTTGGTCCATTGGGAGCTCAGCAGAAACCCTTCTCTCTGTCGTCACTACATCCCCTCCCGTTGGCCTATTTTTATGCAATACATTGTGCACTCCATTCAGTGAAACTCCTGGCAGCCTTACTTTGCCTGTTCCTTGCATTGGCCCTCGTTCAGGCTGCCACGTGCTGATGATTTCCGTGGTCTAAGTGATGGCCAGTATGCAAATCAGTAAGGCCCTCATCGCTTGAATGCGTGCTTGCCGTTGGCCACCAGGCGATGTGGCGCAGGGAGTCATGGAAATTGGTGAGGACGAGCAGCCAGTGACGTCGCACGCGGTGCTGGCGGCGCGTGACAAAATTCCCAGCATACTTTCCTTCGCGAGCGAGGGCGGCGAGGCTCCCAAGCGCGGCATGATCCTACCCTTCCAGCCCTATGCTATGACCTTCCGCAATATCTGGTACTACGTCACTGTCCCCCAGGTGAGGTCTCTTGCCTGCCAGCCTTGGTCCTGCTAAACGGGTCTCACCTGGAGGATGTAGCAGGACCATATGCTGCCATATGGCTCAAAGGCCTCTAACATGTCAAGTCTCACTATTTCAGATTATGTCTAACTGAGACAGAAATCTAAAGCTCATGCTCAGCATATGCAGGGCTTCTGTAGCGAACCTCCTGAAGCAAATGACCAATAAGTTCAGTTGGAGATGTGCCAGCAGCCTGAGTGGGGCGATAAAGTTGCCTTGACCTGGTGTTGTGCCATTTTTTGACAGCAGTGAGCACTACTTACATGAGAGTGTGCAAGCTGTGCAGGGGAATGATGAGTTTGGCATTGAGAAGGGCGGGCGGCTTCCGCTGCTGCGCGGCATCTCTGGCGCATTCCGGCCAGGCGTGCTTACCGCGCTGGTCGGCGTCAGTGGCGCTGGCAAGACCACGCTCATGGATGTACTCTCCGGCAGGAAGACAGGTGTAATACAGGAAATTGTGGCCATTGACATGACGTATGCCACTCTGTGTTGAACATCACAGTCCCTTCACAGGCAGCCCTCAAATTATCTGCACTCTTTTAATGCTTAGGCTCTCACCTGCTGCTATCACATTGTTGCGGAACACAGAGGAAATTACTGTTGCTGACGATGTGTACTACTGCTGATTGCTCAGCGGGCACAATTGAGGGGGACATCTACGTGGCCAGCTTCCCCAAGGAGCAGAACTCGTTTGCGCGGGTGTCCGGATACTGCGAGCAGACGGACACCCATTCGCCCTGTGTAAGCTGCTTCCTCTCCGAGATTTGAAAAGCAAAGTCATTGTGATCAGGCTTGCTTGCTGATCAATCTGATGACCCTCTGTGAATATCACGCATTTGCCGCATGCCCACCTGTGGTATCGGACGCAGTAATCGAGGTTGTCAACTCATGAATCTGAACTCTGCAGCAAAAGCCTTGTGTCTGACTTTGCAAGTGTGAGTCGATGCAATTGCAGACGACCGTGAGAGAGGCATTGATCTTCTCCGCATGGCTGCGGTTGCCGCCAGAAGTCAGCAAGTCTGACCGTGAGGTACCTCACTAAGCTATTGCGACTGCTGTCATAACCCTCTGACATTCTCAAGGGGGTTCGCTGTAAGCTGAAGAGTTGCACAAGCTTCAGAATCTGATTCACATATGTATCTGCTCTCCTCGCGGAAACCATGGCTTGATGGCAGATGTTTGTGGACGAGGTGATGGAGCTTGCGGAGCTGACATCCCTTCGCAACGCACTTGTTGGGCTGCCTGGCGTTAATGGCCTCAGTGTCGAGCAGCGCAAGCGGCTCACTATCGCCGTTGAGCTTGTTGCCAACCCCTCCATCATCTTCATGGACGAGCCCACGTCTGGTAAGCTCCGAACGTGGCAGTAATTGAGGGTTTCACACTGTTGTTCTGTGCCTTGTATTCTTCATGTGCCCATCATCACAGTGTTTGAGATAATCTCACAATTTATCCCTTTTGTTGGTGTTGCTGACTGCAGGTCTTGATGCAAGAGCTGCAGCTATTGTGATGCGCACAGTGCGCAACACAGTAGATACGGGCCGCACGGTGGTCTGCACCATCCACCAGCCATCAATCGACATCTTCGAGTCATTCGATGAGCTCCTGCTCATGAAGCGTGGTGGCCAGATTATTTATAACGGCGAGCTGGGCGCCAAGAGCGCCAAGCTGGTGGAGTATTTCCAGGCGATTCCAGGCGTGCCGCCCTGCCCCGACGGGTACAACCCGGCAACATGGATGCTGGACATCTCCACACAGGCCATGGAACGCAAGCTTGGCGTGGACTTTGCCGAGCTCTATGCTGCCAGCAGCGTCAACGGGTGCGCCACGTTCCCTTGTTAACTGCCACTTAGCACATGTAGCATGTCTCCTCACTTTCAAGATTTGGAGCTCATGAAACCATCAACAACCTCAACCAACAATTGTAGATTCACATTATGCACCTCAAGCCTGCTTGACTTGCTTACAGACAGCAGTTAGTTCTCTTTCTCACCATGCACATGGAATTAAGCTGAAGTCCTGCTAGACATGCAATATGTTGTGACCTCAATCTACAGATGTAGATTCACATCATGGATTGCAAGCTTGCTTGACTTGCTGAGAGAGCAGTCGGTCCTCTTACTTACCATGCATGTAGGCTGAAGCCCTGCTAGACGTGCACTTGTCAAGTAATAGAGTACATAACCTTCTCAGATTGATCTTTCTATGATGAAGTCAAACATGCAACGAACGGTCTGAAGACCAAAACCTCCTGACCTGACAGTCGAAATGTGCACAGTGCTGACTGACATTTTGATTCTTTTGCAGGCGGATGAACGCCCGTATTGAGAAGCTGATGCAGCCGCGGCCGGGGGCGACATCTTTGCACTTTGACACAGCGCGTGCGCGCACAGAGTGGACGCAGTATGTTGCATTGTTGTGGAAGAATCAGCGGAGCTATTGGAAGAACCCAACTTACAATACAGTCCGATTTGTATTTACGGTGGCCATTGCCATCTTGTTCGGGTCCATCTTCTGGAACAAGGGTAGCAAGCGCAGGACCTCGACTGATGTATTTAATGTGAGCCCCACTGCTGCAATCTCAATCAGCTTCTCCTGATGTTTACTTAGTGGTTGAACTCCACACATCCTGCATGTGAGTTGCTTGCTCAATTATCTAACTTATGAGCAATGCCCGTCATGAGATGCAAGTTCAGTCTTGCGCCAGCATCTCAGAATCTGCTATCATTCTGAAGACTCACCTTCACCTCACCCCCAATTTCACGTTTCACGTTTTACTGATTGCTCTCTCTCAAGGGCCACACAAATAATCCCATCACTCTTATCCACCCTGCCAACGGCATGCAAATACGACTGCTGAGCCAGTAAGCTCGTGCAGGTCATGGGAGCACTGTATGCAGCCACACTGTTCCAGGGCTTCTCAAACGGCTCAGCGGTGCAGCCTGTATTTGCGATCGAACGATCAGTCATGTACCGCGAACGAGCTGCGGGAATGTACTCGGCCCTCCCATTCGCTGCTGCTGCTGTGAGCACTAGCCTACCTTTTAATCTTTAACCTGCCCCAATAATTTGGATGCTAGACTTGCAGGACCATGTTGCAGAAGCTCTATCGCAGTTGACCTTGACGACAGTGGCCTTTGGTGCTCCATTTTGACTTATCTCTATTGTGGACTTGCTGTTGATAGATGTCCATTGAGGTACCCTACATCCTTGTTCAAAGTACGGTCTACTCAATTATCGTCTATGCAATGATCCACTTTGAGTGGACAGCAGGTGAGCTGCTGAAGCGGAGTCGCTTCCAACATCAATCACTTTAAGGATATAAACTTTCGCTTAAGTAAAATCAGTCTTAATGTACTGATGACAGATGCCATTTGCTGGAAAACCTCAGTTGCGGTGTGCATGGCTGAAGATGCTTATACAGCAAAACGAATTGTAAGCCGGAACAGTAAAGAGTGTATTGGTATACACTCCATGGCTCTAAGCAATGCATGCAAGCAACCTCACCCGTTTGGCTGCATGGGTATCTGTACTTGCAGGCAAATTTTTCTGGTTCTACCTCTACATGTTTCTCACACTCATACTCTTCACGTTTTATGGGATGATGATGGTCTCGTTGACACCTAACCCTCAAGCTGCTGCAATTGTGTCGTCCTTCTTCTACGGCCTCTGGAACCTCTTCTCCGGTTTCCTCATACCCGAACCCGTAAGTTTGCAGCTTGCCTTCCAAATAACTGCAGAGAGAAGATACTTTGCAGTCAGTCAGATTCCGATTGTTTTATCTGCCATTGCTAGTTGTACTTAATCAGAGAGTCCATCACGCTCCTTAAAGGGCTGCGTTCACCTTTTGATTATCTCAGGAAGTCGCAATATTGAGACAATGTCCCCTAGACTCCTAAGAGATTGTCTTGTGTATTCATGTTGTTTTCACAGAGCATACCTGGATGGTGGGTGTGGTTTTACTATATAAACCCCCTTGCTTGGGTCCTCTACGGCATGATAACGTCGCAACTAGGGAATGTGAAGTCAATACTCTACCTTGACGATGGCAACAAAGAGGTAACTGCTCACACGTTTTCGGGTTGCATAAGGCTGCATTAGGCGTGTACTTGCTCCCAAAGCATCAATCTTTTGTCTGTCAGCTCCCATATTGAGCTTGCCATTGTTGACCAACTATTCTACAGGTCCGTCAGTATATACGAGACTACTTTGGATTCCATTACTCTCTGGTATGGCTACCAGCCATTATATTGGCAGCGGCATCTGTAATTATCTGCCTCATTACTGCTCAAGCAATTCGGAAGTTTAACTTCCAGAAACGCTAGTCCAGCAATGACAGAGGAGCCACATAATCAGTGCTGTGGCTCCTCATATATATTAGCAAGAACCTCTGTAGTGTGTTAAATACCATACTTTTGTGAGTGCGTTGCATTGGCATCTTATACCAGAGCGCGCAGCACACAACACTTTTGACTGCCTCTGGCATTTTTGCATCAGATATTATACTAGATGTAATATCTGCAAGCAAGCATTTGGGTGTATCATGTGCACAACTGACCTCACGGGTCCTACACATCAGGTCTTGGGCTGGCCTCCTATAGCCACCGCCCTCTCAACATTCCCTCTTCTCGTTTAGATATTTCCTTGAGGGCACATGCGTGCACCTACTTCTCTGCAATTAGTTACAACTTAACCACATGGCCTCTGAGGGCACTAATGCACTTGTGGAAGATCCTAGCGGAAGCATGTAAAGAGCTACCTACAACTCTATGGGGCGTATTTCGTTCTGGTGGCTTACATGCTAATTAAAGTGCACGTGTAAGTGTTCATCCTGATTGAGGTCCTCCTGATTGAAAAGTTATTTGGTACCACTTCAAGCCTTTCCCAGTAGCATATTCAAGTGGATATAGCAGCCTTTGGCTGCTCTACAACTCTATCTGCGTGTCTGTTTGTTGCAACAATGCTATAGACATCCTCTACAGCCAAGACATTAATTTGGACCAATTTCCATTAAGCATAAGCTTCAGCATTGTGTGCACAAATCATATCAAGTTAACAAAGCAAATACACAAAAGACAACGATGTGACAGCACTGTATATGTTGACATTCTTGCTGGCTACACAAATTCACCTGAGAGATTAAATTTCCAGGAGACAATGTTGTTGAGCTATGAGTGATATATGCGTCCATTGACCAGGACAAGCTTCCTGTTGAAGCTTGCGTCATCACTCACGTGACTGAGAACTCCTTGCCTTCTAGCACTGCTCTAGTAAGTGCTTAATCGTCAAGATGTACTCTGCTACACTCACGTCACTCCATGACAATTGTTGCAAAGCTTAAAGAGCTGCAAATCTTAGCGTACTCATTTGCAAGGCAAGGTTGGTAACACAAGCTAGACAAGGGTCTCGCATAAGACAGGCAAATATCCCGCAAGCAACGGTTTATGCTGCCTGAGTCACATACAGTCAATATATTAATTCCTTGTACGCAAGGTCTACTGACTCCCCCCACCTTCCGTGGTATGCTTGCAACAGCTTCTCAGCAGGAGTATCACCTGCCCATGAAAGTCCATATCGGCTTGTTACAAAGAGTGTAGCAGCATAAGCAATTATGACTTACTATTTCACATTGTCATTGCAGTCTGCTTTATGCACCAAGGCCAGCATGCACGGCTTCGAGCATACATCACACTGCAACCAACAATAGACAGCAACATGGACCACTCTCCTGCCTCTACCCAATGCATCCGCTGTCAAGCTCACCCGTCTGGACTATCGACCCAACCTCGTGCAGAAATGACGCCTCCTTGTAGCCCCGTCTCTCCAGGCCCTCCTGGTCACGCCGTACAGAGGACGTTTGACATCCAACCTCAATGATTAGCTTGAGCGAGTACTACCAACTGCATGCCAAATTGCCAAATGAAATGAATGCTATGGAAAACTAAAGACATCACGCAAAGGCGGTTGGACAGACCTTGGCCAGCTTGTAAATGTCCTGGGCGACGTGCCTCAGCAGGCCATCACGGAAAGGCGTCTTCAAGCCCATGGCGGGCACCTGCTCAGATGTGAAACAGACTTCTTCTGTTAGACTTCTTCTTGGTTTAGGCTCTAACTCCTCCAGGTCGCGGAACAGGCAGGTAAGTTGGATGTCACACCTAGACGGGCTTTATTCCAATTGCAGTACTTAAGAGTGTCGGACTAAAGCAAGGGACACAATGCACGGCAGGTCTAAGCAAGACCTGAGACCTGATCATGCACAACACTTGCACTTAGAAGCAGTACATAATGTCAAATGGATCATAAACAGGTGCAAACAGCAATCATGCGGAATAGGCAGTATCTCGCCTTCACAGCTGCGACCATGGAGACCCTGAAGCATTGGACCGATTGCTTGATCTAGGGCCAAGGGCTTGTACTCTTAAGTAGGTGGAATTATTGAGCATGCAGTGGACCGATTGCTTGATCTAGGGCCAAGGGCTTGTACTCTTAAGTGGGTGGAATTATTGAGCATGCATTTAGCAAGGGGCGTTTGGCAGGGGTCCACTCAGCACCTTCCGCCGAAGCATTGCCCGCTCGCGATCAGTCCAGTCCGCAATGAGTTCAACTGCGCCCTGCAGTGACTGCTCGTCATAGAGGAGCCCAACCTGCATGCGTAGCGGAACCAAGCCCCTAGCCAAAATTAGGCCCCCTGCGAGAGCAAGACCTCCAAGCAAGACTGGCTGCATGGAAAAGCAGGCCATTTGCACATTCTGTGAGTGC
Source organism: Spirogloea muscicola (assembly GCA_009602725.1). NCBI lineage: Eukaryota > Viridiplantae > Streptophyta > Zygnematophyceae > Spirogloeales > Spirogloeaceae > Spirogloea > Spirogloea muscicola. The sequence continues at coordinate 346,165 of WELB01000041.1, forward strand.
ATCCACAAGCGGGTCTAGGTCAAGGATTGAGGGGTTCTTAGTTTAGGTTTGAACTTAAAGGAATTAGGATTTAGGGTTTAGGGTTAGGGTAAGGGCACGCAGCACTCTGGACATGTGGACAGCTCCTGATACAGGATCAATGGTCATGATCTCTTTGGAGTTTGCATCACCCTTCGGGGATCTGAAGGGTGGCAACCAAGGCTGCAGTATCTCGGGTGCAGCATGTGGACCATTGAGTTTGTTCCAATTTTAGAATCTGGACAGGGCTTGGGCTTATGTACTAATTATCTGTTTCAGTTTTCCAGACAATCTAAGTCCAGGGTCTAAGAGACCAACCCATAGTGCAGGCAGGGCGCAGAGGCGCCGCCAGGGGCCGCCGTCAGCGCCGCGCATTTCTAGGTAACGCTTCAGCCGTACCTGGTGCATGCAGGCAATCACCAGCATCAGCACCACAAGCAAGCAATTCAGTTATACAGTCAAAGGTATGAAAATAGAGGCAATGATACCAGCAGACTGAGCACCAGCCACTGCGACAGCCAGGCATGCCAGTCACAGCCGTTGTGTACGGTTCATATTGCCATGAGTCATGACTGCTGTTGCCAAGCCGATGGCAGGCCAAAGTGCTGCTGCAGATGTGTGGGCAACTTGTGTCCAGCAAGAATACAGCTCAGAATGTCGGGCATAGGATCCGAGTGTAAGCTTGGGTCAGACCTCCGGAAAGATGGTGGTAAGGTGATTCTCCCAGTCCTGGATGGTGGGCCTCGCGCCCGGAAGCACCGCCAACTTTCCCTCCATAAAGTCCTGGAGTAAGGTCGGCAGCAGCAACAGCCGCGTCCAGCACAACATAGGCTGCCACATACTCTAGGCCGGTTGCTTGCATGCCATGTCTTTAGCAAGACAGAAGGAGCACGGGGTAGAGCAGCCTCTGTTTCGCAGGCCCAGCACTATCGGGTCCACCGGATCAGGGCTCCAGATGACCAGGTTACGATTGACGGAGTAATGACTCACCCGGAACGACAGGCCGCTGGCATCAATGTAACGCTTGTCCCTGTACACGAAGTACATGGGTACGTCGAGCGCGTACTCGGCGTACTTCTGAAAGCTGCGGCAGCGGCGGCAGGCTAAGGTAGTGCAACAACTGGGGCTTGCATAAGCAACAACTGGGGCTTGCATAAGCTGCGGCACAGGCGGGGTTAGAAGGGGGGGG
>WELB01000041.1:431489-443751 GCA_009602725.1 Spirogloea muscicola
CGCCGCCGGCGGCTCGGCCGGCGGCGGCGGCCATGGCGGCGCCGGGCCGAGCGGGGGTGTGGGCTGACGGCGGCTATCCCCACCGGTAACTTGTCCATTGCTGCCGGCGGGTGCGGGCTGACGGCGGCGAGGCACTGTTGCCGCTGTCGTGGGCGGCACCCGGCACGTCAGCTGCTGCCATGGCAGCCACCAGCTGCAGCTGCCCTACCGACTGCAGCGCAGCCTCGTCGCGGCCTTGGCGGAGGAAGGCGGTCGCGAAGCCCGGCCGGCAGAGCCCTCGCCGCTGCCTCTGGCTCTGGCCAGGGGACCCACTTCCAGGAGCCTAGCGTCTCTGATCTGCGGCTGCTTAGCAGCGATTACTGAGTGTTGGGGCGTTAGGCGCTCGGTGGCTCGAGTTGCTCAGCTCCAGCTCCAGCTCCAGCTCGCCCGCCACGCCATCGCCCGTCGCTTCCATGGGGAGCCAGTGAACTTTCCTGCAGCCGGGTCGCTAGCGCAGGTGTACCGGGGCGCTTGGCCGTCTCGCTGCAGCGGTCGATGTCCCGCGCGCTGCACCTGCGGTCCGGCAGAGCCCTCGCTGCTGTCTCTGGCTCTGGCCAGGGGACCCACTTCCAGGAACCTAGCGTCTCTGATCTGCGGCTGCTTAGCAGCGGTTACTGAGTGATTTGTAGCTGCTCGCTGGGCGCTCGGTGGCTCGAGCTGCTCACCCAGCTCGCCCGCCACACCATCGCCTGTCACTTCCATGGGGAGCCGGTAGACTTTCCTGCAGCCGGGTCGCTGGCGCAAGTGTATCGAATGCGCCTGGCCGTCTCGCTGCAGAGGTCTATGGCCCGGGCGATGCACCTTCGTGCCGGCAGAGCCCTCGCTGCTGCCTCTGGCTCTGGCCAGGGGACCCACTTCAACGAGCCTAGCATCTCCGACCTGCGGCTGCTTAGCAGAGGTTACTGAGTGATTCGTAGCTGCTTTGTTTCTGTTTCTTAGCGCTTCCCCTGGCCCCCTTCTCGTACTGTGTTCATTCTTTTTCGGGCTGGATTTCCAGCCCCTGTTCTCAATGGGCGAGCACTTTCTCTCTCTTCTATTCCTTCGTGTGCTTGTTTTTCTTAGCGCTTCCCCTGGCCCCCTTCTCGTCCTTTGTTGATTCTTTTTTGGGCTGGCCTTTTCCAGCCCCTATCCTCAATGGGCGAGCACGTTCTTCTGGTCGCGAAGGGGAGGCTGGTCAAGCTCCCTCCCCCTGGTCTGCCGATGAGAATGAGATGTGTGTATTAAGAGATGGGGAGGCCATGTGTGGCCAAGTACAAAGGCAAGCACATTGACAAATGCACGTCACCTGCTGCTAAGCCGACCCGCTCAGTAACCACGAGTCAGCACATAGAGGTCGCTAACTGATGCTCGAATACCGGATGGCAATCGACAAGCTCTCGAACTACCAGCCAAGGCTCGACCAGCTTTCTGATGCAACGCATGAGCCTGAGCTCGCTGCAGACAAGCTGACACTCGGCGTCGCAAAAAATGACATGTAGGCAGCCGGCATACCCATCTGGGCTGGAAGCATATCCTCGCGTCGTGCATATCCCAGACTCGCTATGTTCTCAAGTAGGGGGGGACGCGGGGTCGGGGTTGGAAGGGAGTTTTCGTGTGTTTTTTGAAATTTCATAATTGGGAAAGGGGGGGGGGGGTTTTGTGCCAGCTGTCCCTTGCGGGCCAGGCTGGGCAGCCTCCTGGGGTCCCCGGGGAAGATGTCGTGTATTTGAAACAAACGAAGGCCAAATGGCCAAGTTACCAAGGCAAGCACATCTGGAGACCTACATAACCTACAGCAGAATGACCCGCTCAGTAACCACGGGTCAGAATATAAAAGGTCGCTAATGGATGCCTGAACACTAGATCTCAGATACGAAGCCCTTCTACCACCAACTAGAGCTCGCCCAGCTTTCTGGTGCAAGGCATGAGCCTGAGCACGCTGCAAACAGGCCAAACTCGTCGTCGCACGAACGACAGATATGCCGCTGGCTTCCTTTCCCTTCCCCGGGGAAGGGCAGGGAAGGGAAGGACCAACTTTCCATCTGCCATATTGGCAAATGGCGCCGCTCCTCGGTGCAAATCCAGCCTCAATGCATGTGGCCAGTCTGCATGTACCCGCTCGCTCGCTCGTCGGTCAGGATACTCATTGGAGTTTTGCGGCACAAGATATGCATGTAGCTGTGTTTGTCAAAGAATGGCTGTGCACCAAGTCCATGGGCATTCAAGTAAACCTCATACATTGCGTAACTGCAGTGGTGGTTTGCCACCACATTATCAGTAACTTCGTACAACTGTGGCTGAAGTCGGACTTAGTAGGCTGAGAATGTTGGGCAGCTGGACCTCAGGTTTCATCAAGGGAAATTAATGGATGCCCAGCTTAGCAATGTAAATAGCAACGACTACAGACTTCTGGCCTGCATTCAGTTGGAGCTCTCAGCACGTTGGTCACGCCTTTATCATTGCGCTATCCTCAGCAGCACAGGGCCTTCAGACTGAGCCCTGCGGCAACGGTGCGGCTGCAGAGGTAAAGACAGCCCCGCAGACAGAGCAGCCCCAAGACTTGCTTGGCCAGGGCTGCTTCCATACAGCCAAGCATTGGCGTGCCAGAAAGTAGACCGCAGGCCAGCACTGCTTGGTGCTCATGCCAGCAGTAGTCTTACGGCAACTAATGCCGTGGATGCAAAGCCGTGTGTTATTGCTGGCGCCGCTGCCACCTGCAACACTTGCCTTCTCCTCTTGTGGCAGGCTGACCAAGCAGAGCACGCGAGGTACTGGGCGCTTCTTGTCTTCACCGGAGAACAGAGGACTGGCATCGCACCTCAATTTAGCTCCACATACGTCATGGGTACCAGCCCTGCCGCACGGTCCCGCGACCGTCGCACCTGCACGTCATTGTGGCCACCCGCCAGAATAAGTTCGATGTGAGAATGATCAGCATGGGCTTCACTTGTTGCAAGGGCAGCCCGCATTACTGAGAGGGTGACTAGCTCTCTCTCCTCCTCTTGATAGGGATGCTGTGGTGCTACTAATAGCAGGGGTTTAGAGCACGCCTTTGACAATTTTCACCGAGGCTGGTGACCTGGCAGCAGCTCAAAGTTACTAGTGATGCTGACCAGTGGGACACTTGGCACGGTGGAAGTGTATCCGGGATACGGGCAGTGCCTGGCTGAGTGTCTGACAGAGTGACGGCTCAAAATAAACTTCATCTGTGCAGAATACGCGACAGTGTATAGTACGTTCTTATTGACTCGAAGGACTCACATGATACCAGCCATCAACCTCGTACTCAATCATCAGCTCGTCACCCGCCGACACGGATAGCTGCAATTGATAGATCAGGTGAGTAAGACTACGCAAGCGGTACTTGAAGGCAAAGGAAGCTGCTGAATGGTCCAATCAAGTCAAGTCAAGTCAAGTCAAGTCAAGTCAAGTCAGGGCTTCACGAGATATGGCCATGACTGGTGCTTATGGCCTATGCACTTGGTCAGCATGGAGCTTGGAAGCTCAGATAGTGACGCACCTCGTCGTCGCCACCTGATGTGAAGTCATAAAGAGCACGGCCTGGCCCAAGCAGCTCCTCCACGGGGCCAGCTGCAGGCGTTGGCGTCTCTGGGGCGTCTGAGATGTATGATGTTGTGACCTGGGAGACCACGTAGTCTGCCTTTTGCTGCTGATCGGAAGCCTGCCATCACCAGATGAAAAGGCACAACTAACAGAAGAGATGAACGTGAACCGTGGATGAAGTACAAAAGAATTAGACAGCCAGCAGAGATTCACAACAATTTGCACTGTGTAGCTAGAGGGACGTATATGCGTGCATCCACACAAGCATGAACCAGAGCTTCAAGGACAAGTGGAGTAGATTCAGCAGGAACAGTCCGACGATTGATTGAGGATGGTCTGCAGAGCTTTCACATTGCCTGATAAAAATTGCAACTGGTATGCAGAGTGGGTACACATAATTATGATTTTTGAGTGCTGTGACCGGCACCTGAGATGAGATAGACTGGTTGGGGCTCCAAAGCGGCTGTGCTGTGGTTCCAACCTGGGCTTGCTGCTGCGGCTGAGGTATCTCCTCGTCCCATCGGCTCGCCAGCACGTTGGACTTGGCTAAAATAGACGAGTATGACGAGGTGGCTACCGAGATGACCGAGCCGGATGATGAATCCGAGGAGCTGTAATCCTTCTGTCATAGTGAACAGAAGTGGGATGCGAGGCTTGTCACTTGTCACCTCCTGTTGGGGACATCAATGAGGGGTTTGATGTCCAACAGAGGGGCCTCAACTAGTTGATCGGTATTTGGGACAAGAGAATCTTCATGCAAGCGCTTAGTTCCATTTATGAGTTTGGCCTCTGGGAACATGGGAAGTACTCACCTCATCGTCGTCGACGGAAGCCTCAAGGAGAGAGCTGGCCCACAGGTCGTACTGCGATACCATGCCACCATCGGGATCGCGCGGCGTGCCGACGCTGTCAATGTCATCCTCATCCGCAGCACCAGCGCCGCCCAGGAAGTCGTTCACAGTGTCCAGCCCATCCAGGTTGCCAGCCCACAGGTCCTTGGCGCGTGGTGCGTCAGGAGCAACTGCACCATCGCCCTGCTGCCCCAACTCAACCATATGGCCTGCCAGTTGGCTGCCGCTGAGAAGGTCCGAGATGCCAGCGGCGACTGCCAGATCGGCAGCAGCAGCCGGTGTCGCCGCGCTGATGCCGTGTATCTCGCGGTAGGCACTCACGAGGGCATTGCTGGACGCCACACCACCCACACCCACTACACACATCTATCAGCATCCAACTACTAGGCTTCCAAAATCTGATCAAAGAGTCAGCAACAATTATTGTGATCGTGTAGACTTTAAGACGTAAAGACCGTCAGTGCTGAACCTCCAAGCATAAATCTCAGCTCAAAAGTGATTCAAGACCCTAAACCCTGTAACTTGAGCACAAAGACGAAGACAACAAGCTACCTTGTTGGCCCCAGTGGCAGGTACTTGGAGCGCGGCACGAAACAGAAGAGCGAGACCAAGTCCATTAGCCGCTCGTGTGAGTCGTAAATGGCCTTCAGCTCCTCATCCTTCCAGTCCTCTTTGGCGAACTCGTGTCGTCTCACCTCCCTGACCCAAGCATAATCAAAGACATCATTGTCAACACTTTTGAGAGCTCAAAAACCTTGTGATAGCTCACAGGACGAGCTGCTGACTATTCCTATGCAACATTGATTCATCAATATAAAGGTAGAAGGAAGCTTGGGAACTCCATCTTTCTAATTGCTAAGTCATGCTGTACTATGCTTGTGACCCAGTGAGACATCTACACTTCTTAGAAAGGGGTGAAAATCTGTCTGGGTGCATGCTAACGCACTTTAGCATGGTATCCTGCGCCTGGTACATGTCGTCAAGCGCACGAATCATGGGGCCAATGACCGCCTGCAGGGCCGTGCCGCTTGCGCCCTCGTCCTCGCCGCCGCCGGTGCTGCCACGCTCCAGCCGCTGCACGCGGTCTTTGGTATTTTCGCCATGCAGCAGCACGTGCAGAAACTCGTAGATTTGCAACCGGTAGGGTTCCCCAGACCGCACTGCCACCGTCATGAGCGCCTGCACAGCGAGCACGCGCACCTGCAGAGGAAGAATAGAGCAGCAGACCTCTCTTTAAGTAGGAAAGACAATGAGCTCATTATTTTGAAAGTTTGCCATCTGAGTGTATCAATTGTTGGTTGGGACAACTGACAGTAAGTAGGACTGGACATGTCAGCAATGTATGTATGGGCGTTGTAGGCAGGGACAATCTTGGTAGCTCAAGCTCGACACATTGCCAAGCTTTGACAGTCTATTTCCTCTCCTGCAGCTTGTAGTGAACGCTGCATGTATGCTTGAACATTGTGAGCAAGCTATATATAGAGGGAATTCTTACGCCACCGTTCCCAGACTGGGGTAAGAAGGCTTGAGGCATGCTTGCATTTTGGGCTTGATGGAGTGAGTGGAGCAAGCAATGGATAGAGGGAAGCAGAATCATGATGACAAGCTTGCATCTGGAGTTAGCAGAGAAGCGAGGGATTAAAGCCGCTTGTGCAGGAAATGCTTTGGTGCCACAAGTTGGACTTCTGATGTGATTGAAATGGAGGATGAAGAAGTCAAATTAGATGGCCACCTCCCACGCCGTGTGCATGGTCGTGCGCTGCAGCCGTGCCACGGCCTGCGCAAGCGTGGGGTTGCGCACAGCCGAGGCTGTGATCATCTTTTCGCCTTCCAGCATCATCAGCGCCGCAGTCGGTGGAGTCGCACTCTCCCACGCATACTCTGCTGCAGCATAGTTTGCATTCTCGCCTAGGAAGTACACCTGTAACCACACATGAAGCACGTCATTGCCTCGCCTCTCCAACTTGGAGTGAACCGTGACCCACTTGCTTGTCGGAATATGCATTGGGCAGCAACACATGGTGAAGTACGTCGTCCTGTGAAACCCAAGTGTTAACCAAAGAAAGTATGATATCTCAGTGCTTAAAGAGCATCATGGACTGGACAAAGTAAGGACTCAGACCAGCAAGCAGTACTTATCCTCGACCGCAACACCTAAAGCCACTTACAAACTGAACAACTGCGAAGCAGGGTAGTGAGGCCCAATACATTATGGCCCCAACTGGCATAACCAGCTGACACACTCCGCACAAGCACTCACGGCAGCCTGCATGAGGCGCTGCAGGGCCACGGCAGAGCGAGGGTCGGACGCTGATGCACGCTTGGTGCTGCCCCGCACTAATGGCGGGGGTGGCGGCAGCTCCATGATGGCGCTCACTGTTTCCAAGGCCAGGTACTTGCCCTCGGGGCCGCAACCTATGAGGCACATCTGCCAATTACATCCAGCATCTTTGAGTGTTGTCTCCAATGGCAGCAAGGTGTGAGCTATCAGAAAGTTAGGCTGGGGGGCTTCCAAAGGCAACTGCAGTGAAATTTACAACTCTTAGTGGCACTTGCTATGACAACGTGCACCGTTGATTATCGCTCATGTCCATGATGCAGAAAATACTGAAATTCAACTATAGGTTACACAAGGCCAATTTGGTGAATCACAAGTAGCCTTCAGAAGCAAGGAACAACCTTCCAGAGCTGCTGAAGAATGTCAGTGTCGATCTTGGCAGGTACGCGATCAACAAACAGGCCTGCTATGTCGAGGACCATCAGCACAAGCTCTGGCGACGCCTGCAGGATAGTGGCTGAAAGAAAGTGACCAAGAAGCAAGAAGTCCATGACAATAGCAGCATAACACAATGCAACCCAACACAGCAAGTTCTTATATTCCTAAAGCATCCAGACCTGAGACCTGACAGTGAGCATCCAGCGCAGGGCCAACTATACTGGATCATCAAGTCAAAGAGTTTCAACTGGAACAAGAGCCTCCGAGCAATATCTATGGAGTCATCTAAGAGCCCAGCAATGTTCAAGGAAAACCAGAAGACTCAGATTAGAGTCTTATAGTGACGAGTAAGCCCGACACAAGGTGAGACTGGAAATCTGCTGGACCTTGAAGCGGAGGTGCAGGGTGACAAGGAGCTCGTTGAGGACAGCGGGCGTCCAGGCAGGATCGTGGAGCTCGCCAAGAATTATGGACCGCAGCTCGTCATAGTTCTCTGCCACAGACTGCATCCAGATGAGCGCCTTCAGCGCCGCGCTGCGCACGTACACGCACTCACACGCCGTGATGGTCCGCACGCCCTCCATCAGCTGTCCCAGCAACTGTTGCACGAGCTTCCAACCGCCCGCGGGACCTGACGTTGCTGGCGGTGGCTGTGAGTTGGACAGAGTAACATGAGCAGCAGTCCCGTTCTACAGCTTCACGTACTCTATAACATGGGGCCGACACAAATGGACTTTGTGGCGTCAGAACAAGGAAAGCTGCACAGACTTCCTCAGTCAAGCGTATAGACAACACTGCCACCTTCAATCACTGACATGCTATAGCTGCCAATCTCTTACATTCTGCTGTAATGCTGGCGGCAATGTAAAGGCTGCATAGGAGTTGTCGGTCCACAGGAGATTCCCATGAATACGTATACCACACTACACTTGAACCTAGAATGCTCACACGCCATGACTACACGTCACATATGTTTTCACCTTCGTATCACATAGCAAATCAGAGTCAAGTCCCTACCTCCATGTTCAGCTTGGTCAGTGGTGCTGCTCTGGTCATAGAATCCGGCCTCGGGGCCGAGCTCGTCGATGACACCCAAAGAAGAAGCAGCGGCCCGTGCTTTGCCGAGCTCTGCGACGACGCGGCACACGCCATGCAGGATGGGTCTTGAGGGGTCCTTCAGCATCTGGTCGAGCCTGGGCACACGGCAATGAAGATGCGATGGGGTGTCAGACACTTGACAACATGAGAAGGTTAGACTGCGAATCATGCAAGACAGTACCGGGACCACTTGCTGCATGCATGGTGAGCCACCCTTACTTCATACAGTAGACATCGTTGATGCCCATAGAAGCACCATATATCTTTAGGAGGTCAGTGATGCTTTAGCCTGCTTGTCTTCATACTGCTCGCTCACACCACTTGATACTCCAGGGGCCTCCTTTATCTAACATACTCCTTAATGGTGTGGCAATCAGAATCAGAGCAGGGTGACAATCAAGCGGGAAGCCAAGTGACGGAGTACCAGATTCTGCACTGCTACCAGAGCTTGTCTTGTAGGTGACTTTGTGACCAGTACTGTCATAGGAATCCAGGCACAAATGAGTGTTATAGGAGGTGCTAATAGAGCGAGGGACAAAGAGTGTGGAGAAAGGGCAGGGCTGTGCACCGTTGCACAGTGATTCGCAGAATGGGCTCAAGGCTGCCGGTGCTGCCACGGGGGCGTGGTGGCGACAGGGAGGAGGAGAGCGGCGGCCGGGCCTTGCTAGCATAAGATCCCCCGGCCTCCATAGACGAGGTCATGAGCGCAACCCAGCCAGTTGCGCGCTGCTGCGTGCTGCAATCACGTTGCACCAGCAAAGGAGTTGCAGCTATGGTCCACCAAGCCTTACAATGCTCGGAGCAACCATGACACTGTTGCTGATCATAAACAAACTTGGGAAACAGCAACTGAGCATCTATAGTACCCAGCACAGCTACCCAGCTCTTGGAGGGCAGTCTAGGCTTCAGGAGACACTGGCATTCAAGTAGTTACTCAGATAAGAGTACTGTCTTCAGATGAACATCCATTCATGGTGGCGCACCTGCCCTCGGCATTAATGCTGCCCACGATGCCAGCAACGGCCTCGAGCACAACAGCGCTGGACGGGTCGTACAGGAGCTGGAAGAGCACCGCTGAGAATAGGCCCTTCCAATCCAGCGCATCTGTGGCAGGTGCACGTGTGAGGGGCCTTGTCAGAAATCAAGCATTTGACTTGACAAAGAACCTGACAGCCTACAAGACCCCATATACAATTGGACATTCTTGCTCCATCAGGAGCAATCAAGGACTGCTTGGCCTTCAGTTCTTCTGTAAAGGTGTCCAACCGGGGATGGTTCAGCCGCAATGTAAGTCCACGTGACAAAGAGATTGTAAGAACAAGAATTAGAAAATTTCTTGCAGCATGAATCGGGCTCTTCGAGTCTAACGCAATGATCTTTCAACACGCACCATTGAGGGCTATAGAGTGGACGAGTGTGGCGCAGAGCCGGGCAAGGTAGACCCGCGCAAACACGTCCGTCACAAAGATGACCTCTGGAAGAGCGTCTGTAGGCAGCCAAAAAAGAGTACTGCCCAACAGATTAGCCAAATAAGGGTACAAAACGCGCTGCTCTTATGTTAAGTACTGAGCACGTTCTGTAGTATCTCCCAATTGCCCAATTGCCTCACACCTCCTTCACATTCTCTACATCAGAACCAAAACTCAGCGGCCTCTTTCAAGGGATTCCCAGCTCTCACCCCCTGTGTGTGAAGCTGTATTGGCTCGTCGTTTGGCCAAGGCGAGGCAAGGGAAGTCGCCATGCAGCAGCGGCAAGCAACATAGTCAGGGCTACGCGCTGGTGCCTTCTACTTGCAGTAACTGCGGCCACCATGTTATACCAAGGTTATGGAAGCCAATCTACGGGGGGGGAGAGCCAGGAAGGTGCACCAATGGCCTCGGCAACCCCCAGGGGATTGGTGCGTGCCATGTCGGCAGCCATGGCCAGTGCATGGCGAATCGCAATGGGATCGGCGCTTGTTAGCCTGGAGATTTAAAAGAGCGTGTCATGCACCAGTTTCAGGACAGCGACTGGGCTCATATGACCAGGTTGCAGGACACAGACTTTGGAGCACAATCACAAAGAGACTAGGCCCAGGCCTTTGTTCAGGTCCGAGGGTAAACCCCAGAAAACGAATTCCACGTCCATAATTGACGAATTGCTGAAGCAGAAGGAGTCAACAGAGTATGACATTAACTTGGACTCTAAGGAGCGGCAAAGCGCAGCAGACGCACCCCTGTGCAGCACGGAGCAGCAGCGTTTCATTGGTGGGGTCGAGCGGGAGGCGGCGCATAGCCGAGAGGGCAGCATAATGCAGGTTGGTGCGCAGCGCCGCCTGCAAGGCAGCAGAGCAAAGCCTGGGCCCATGTCAGGGCCTCCCATGCCACTCGCATACACGAGAGAAAGAAGCGGCATGAGGCAGGTATTGGGCAAGACGTCATCCCAGTACATCACAACAGAGCAGGAGGGAGGAAGGACCCGGAGTAGAGAGACGGAAGGACTAGCAAGGGGCAGGGACTTCATGAGGAGCGGAGGGACGGAGAGCACAAGGGTACCGAGGCTGAGAGAGGCAGGAAGGAGCTGGACTACGCCAAGAGGGACAAGTATCTCCTGAGGAGAGTGAGCAGAAGGCAGTGCAGGGACTGCAGATGAGGCAGGGAGGCGAGAGGAGGTAGGGGGGACGAGGCACAGCGGCAGCCGGGAGGAGGGGGAGGCGTACGCTGACCTCTCTGTCCCCGGCATTGCGTGAAAACAGGCCCCGGCGGCCCTTGGGCGCCTCGGACCTCGACACCTACGCCCGCCTGGAAGAGGCAGTCAGCTGTTGTGCAGCAGATGGGGGGAAAGGGCATAGAGAGTGAGAAGGAGGGAGGAAGGAGCAGCACACCCCGTTGAGAATTGCGAGCACAATCTGGGAGATGGCCGCGAGCGCCTCGGCGTTGCTCGTCGGCGCGGCGGCGAGCGCCTTGAGCGCCGCGACGCGCCGCGCGTGGCCTGCGGGGTCGCCGCTGGCGGCCTCGGCGGCGAGGCGTGAGAGGACAGCATGCACGGCCCGAGCGCGGCTCGTGGCACCACGTGGCGACACGCCGTCGGCGACCCCATCGCCAGCGTGCGCAGCCACCTCCGCCAGGCTCTCCGAGTCCGGCGTTGGGATGCCGCCGCCAGGCAGGCCGATGCCTGGCTCGCTCTCGGCCAGCAGGCGGCCGAGGAAGTAGTAGCAGTACCGCAGCGTCGTTGCATTGGTCGACGACTGCAGCAGCTGTCATCGACGGCGGCGGCGGCAAATGGGTAAAGGGAGGTGAGGCAGGGAGGGGGCAAAGCACAATCGATGAAAGGGTTTTACGAGCTCATGTTGCCCTTCTTCACTCATGTGATACTGCTGGATGTTGGGTGTTAAGTCCTAGAACGAGCACAACTCGCGGCCACGGAAGAGGCAGAAATGTACGTGTAACAATATTAGCAAAGGTAGGAATTTTGCGACAGATTAGACACTTCAAGTGATGATTGGAAATGAGGGTTCGGAAGAGGGGCGGGGAGGGGCACCATGAGGAGCGCCTGCGCGAGGCTGGGGTCCACAGAGCTGTACACGGCGAGCTTGGGGAAGACGGCGCGCACGAGCTTGACGTGGGCCTTCTTCTGGAGCAACAGGAGACGAGCAAACGCAGGCGGCGGTGTTGGAGGGAGGAATTGAACAGCGGGCGTGTCATGAGCTGCACCGGTGTCTTATCCTCACATACTTCGAATCAGTTCCCTAAGACATAAACCCTTCAATCGGGAGGGCGAGGGATCGAACCTGGTCGGGCGCGCCGGCGAGCTCGGCGAGCGCGCGCGCCAGCTGCATGTACGAGACGGCCTGGCGGGCGGCGGGACGACAAAGCCGTCAGTCGAATGGCCAACGGAAAGGCGGCGAGGCGGAGACAGGGTTTTGGAGCCGGCGCCGGAGCTCACGTGGCGCTTCGGGGTGTCGCCAGCGCCCTTGTCGCCGGCGGATGACGCGGCGGCGGCCGCGGCGGCGGATGACGCGCCGCCGCCGCCGCCG
>WELB01000041.1:461912-496944 GCA_009602725.1 Spirogloea muscicola
GCTGGGCGCTCGGTGGCTCGAGCTGCTCACCCAGCTCGCCCGCCACACCATCGCCCGGCGCTTCCATGGGGAGCCGGTTGACTTCCCTGCAGCCGGGTCGCTGGCGCAAGTGTATCTAATGCGCCTGGCCGTCTCGCTGCAGAGGTCCATGGCCCGGGCGCTGCACCTTCGTGCCGGCAGAGCCCTCGCTGCTGCCTCTGGCTCTGGCCAGGGGACCCACTTCCAGGAGCCCAGCATCTCTGATCTGCGGCTGCTTAGCAGGGGTTACTGAGTGTCTCGTAGCAGCTTTGTTTCTGTTACTTAGCGCTTCCCCTGGCCCCCTTCTCGTACTCTGTTCATTCTTTTTCGGGCTGGTTGTTCCAGCCCCTATTCTCAATGGGCGAGCACTTTCTTCTGGTTCCAGGAGCCCAGCATCTCTGATCTGCGGCTGCTTAGCAGGGGTTACTGAGTGTCTCGTAGCAGCTTTGTTTCTGTTACTTAGCGCTTCCCCTGGCCCCCTTCTCGTACTCTATTCATTCTTTTTCGGGCTGGTTGTTCCAGCCCCTATTCTCAATGGGCGAGCACTTTCTTCTTCTGGTTCCCGCTCCCCACTCTCCCCAAGCCTCTCTACTGAGAGCAAGCGCGGCCAGATTAACTGGTGGCTGGGAGAGGCCAGCCCAAAAGAATGGACAAGGTCTCTACTTGCCCGCGTGTCACCACAGTCTCTCTCCTCCCTCAGACACACTACTTTCACAGAACATAGAGCTGCTTTAGAGACTTCTGCGTCTCAGGCGGCCACCGTAAGCCTCTCCAGTAACTCTTCAAGTACCGTTGCACTGCCGCTCCAACCTGCATCCTCCTTGACGACAACCTCTGGTTCAGCCCGAGCGCGGGGGCGGCAGATGCGTTCGAGGCAGAAGGCCAGCCTCGGCCCCATTGCAGAGGGCAACGACGATGGCGGCGCCAGGCCTCTGGACACTGGCCAGGGTGAGCAGCCGCGGGGGCCACTGAGCTCGCCGGCTATGTCCTGCATGCAATGTAGAGCGTGGGCGTCTGCCAGCATGCTTCATGGATCGAGGCCCTGAGACGCTGCGAGCCAGAGGACGCGGTTTCGCAGGCTGCGCCTGGCACTGACTTTGGATGTTAGAGACTTTGGTACACATTGTTGATAGACGTCGCCCTGTTGACCGCTGAGCAGCTCAGCTGCATTCGCCATATGCTACATGCCACTGCCGCAAGCGACCATGTATCGCACCTCTGTGAAATTTGGCATACATTTCATCAGGGTGTCAGTCTCACTTAGTCTGCCTCTTCTCAAACCATGATCCTGGCTGCGGGCGCCGAGTTTCAGAAGAGGGCAGGTGGGGTGGCGGTGGTGACGGTGGTGGCGCGCTGTGGCTGGCGGAGGCGCCGAGCAAGCAGTGGGCGGAGCTCTTCTTCCTGGCCTACAGCCCTGTGTGGATTGCCTGGGCGCTCGGCATCATCGTCCCCCTGAAGCTCTTCGAGGTCTGCGCCGCTGGTTGCCTTCTTGCCGGTGTGCTTTCATTATGCAGGATGCTTGAGTACAAATATTACACTTCTACAATCAGGGTCATAAGGTACAGAGGCCATTTGCATTTTTTTCTTGGCCTCTGTCGCAGCCAGGTCATCGTTATAAGCAGTTTTTTGGTCGACCTCCACGACCTGGGCGGACTGTATTGCCAGAGGAGGTCGTGGCTTCACGGGTTTTGACACCTTGAGCCCATCAGGGCTTGGATGCTCTTGAGTGCCACAATTGCTGCCCCGCCCTGGGCTGGAACGCAGTCCACTTGCAAAGGAGGCTGTCCTTGGCTGACAGTGTGTTGTGCTCACTGGATGTTTCCCGCATGGCTGCGCTGTGCAGAGGTTCACGGAGTGGGAGTACATGTGCGTTGGGCTCGCAGCCTGCCTTCCCTGCTTCATTATCCCACTGTTCGTTGTCGGCAAGGTGTCGCACCTGCAACCTCAAGTCTGTCCACCAGTCGGTTGCTCAACTCCAAGATGCTAATGCATTTCTTATCTCCCAGATGCTAAATCACACCACAAATCTCTCTTGGCTATTCTGGGCAGGCGCATACCTTTGCTGTGGTCTCAGGGCCACCTCTACTGTGTCATTGGCCGCTCTTCCGTCCAGGCTGATCGAGGGCGGCCGTGGCATGAACGCTACTGGGTCAAGGTTAGCATAGCCACTCGCAGCTTGCATAGCAAGAACGTAGCCCACGAGTGCTGCTATGCAACCAGGTGTGGTTGGATGCAAATTACTAAAGAGCAAGGTGCATAAAGTCATCAGCCACAAGTCTATCTGGAATGGCGCTCTTGCCTTCTTGATCCACCTCTTCCGTCAAATTTAGTCTGTGGCGGTAAGCTGGGCATCATGTAATGCGTTTGATCAGGCCAATGTCTGGATAGCCATCTTCAGCTTTGTCGGCAACTACCTGTGGACCCACTACTTCTACACATTGCTTGGCGCCTCCTACACATTCCCTTCCTGGCGCCTGAATGACGTGAGCTGCGATTTTATTAAAGCAGCTACCATCACCACACCATTGTGAAGCCAATAGTATTCTCAATCATAAAAGCTTGGCAGGTTGCGGCACTCCAAGATACTGGCTTCAGATGTTAGCATTGTAGCATGCAGCAGCGGTCTTTTAAAGGTCACCTTATCTGTCACTGACGGGCTAACTACAATCCTGTCAACCTATCATAAAGTTCTCAGCTCCGTGAACAACCCCACGGAGTTAGCTTGCACTGCTTGCGCTCTCCCTTGCAAACTTGCATCATACCTGGCTGACATCTGCCATTGTTGTGATTGAGCCAGGTGCCCATCCCTCTGTACCTGCTGACGCATGCGTACTTTTCTTTCTACCACACCGTGTCCACTGTTACACTACGGAGGTTGCAGAGAGCCCTGGCTTCATGGCCGCGGCTATGGGCCTGGACAGCCAGGGCTGCCTGGGTGTTCGCCCTGAGCTACTTCATGGCTTTCATGGAGACGTTCACCATTGCCAATGTGAGCAAATACCTCAACCAGATGCCCAGAAAACCCACCAAGGCGTTCATCTATTAGCACAGCTCACAGCAAGAAACTCAATCCTTTGGTTGTCATAAAGCAAACAATACCGCAAATTATTACCTACCAAGCATTGCTCACGTCATCTTTGTTGCAGGTTGTTTGCTATTTGCATGAGTGGCACAGCAAGCAAGCTAACCAAAGTGCTGCCTGCAGTTTCAATACTACACTTTTGTGGATAAGCTAGCCATGTACCGCGTTGGGTCACTGTTCTATGCAATCTACTTCTTCGTCAGCTTTCCCATGTACTTTCAGTGAGCAGCACCAGACTCTGTCCTCCTGTTGCATTGCTGCTTAGGACATCGGCAATGGTACTAAATAGTGAAACAGATGTCAAAGAAGTAGACCGTCACAGAGCAGTAGTGATGGCATTCTTCTGGCGCATTATTGACACTGGCATGGCTGTGGCACAGGATGGATGAGGATGTAGCTCGGCCGTGGTCTATCCGCCAAGCAGCCATTAACTCTCTAGGAGCCACAATGTTGGTCACGCTTCTGCTGGACTTTTTGGCGACTCAGTATAGGTCCCATTGTCAAGCTGCCAGTGGAGTCCGCACACCTCGAAGCATGGCTGCCTTGGTTGGAGAAGCACCCCTAAGAAATAGAATAACGTAGTGCTACTTCTTGCAATCTATTGATGTGATGTGCTTGTGTGGCCAAGAATATTTCTACATAATGTGGTAGTAATCCATACTGGCAACTAAAGCCAGGAAATGGTCCCGAATTGGCTGCTGCCCGCAAGGTAGCTTGGTGATGTTGAATAAACAAGTCCACTCATTGTGCGGAGATGGAAGCCATCTTCTGCCTCATTCTCAAGCCCAGCGTAGCAGGTGCACAGTCAATGGGAGTCTCCCCTGTCCGACAAAACAGCACTCCCTCAGAGAGCATGCCAGATATGAACTTGCAAGAGCTTGAGCAGCAGATGGAGTGCATGGGACACATTACCAAAGCAAATTCTCATGGAAGCAACAGCACAGAAAAATGGTGTCAAAGTCTGGCAGGATCATCCAGTCTATCACTTAGCTGGCTCTACATGGCACCCATGCAAAGCATGCCTCGACTTGCACAATCTTGCCAATGAGATGCACGCAACTCCAAAGGTAGGCAATCTGAAGTTCTTCTCACCTTGACTGTTAACCTTTGTCATGCAAGCGCCATTCTCCATGAGGAGCATCACGACCTCAGTGTGATTGAACATGGCTGCCTGTGTACACAGCATGGCAACTTCAGAACGAAGAAC
This sequence comes from Spirogloea muscicola, assembly GCA_009602725.1. Classification (NCBI taxonomy): domain Eukaryota; kingdom Viridiplantae; phylum Streptophyta; class Zygnematophyceae; order Spirogloeales; family Spirogloeaceae; genus Spirogloea; species Spirogloea muscicola. The sequence goes on from WELB01000041.1 coordinate 466,220, forward strand.
ATCCATAAAGCAAGGCGTCATATTAGCAAGTTGCTCGCGGTACTGCAGATTTAGCACCTGCTGCCCAACCTCAAATAGAATCTCTGTACAATGCAGTCATGCATGATCCAAAACAACAACTGTTCATTCCCAAATACTCTAGCCCAACGGATGCCAGCAATTGATAATATAATAATGCTCACAAGATGGGCAAGGGTCATCCCCTGCTTGTCCTGATAATCAGCAGTCAACCCCTGCATGACGCAAGCAGGCACAATGTATGTTGTTGGCTCTGCCATGAACCTCCACAGGCTTAAGCAGCCGCCAAGCCAGCCACCATTGACAGATACTATAGATGCCCAAATCTCAAATGAAACACAGCTGAGCCAACAGCTATTTGAAGCACTTTGCCAAGCAGCTCCCGAACAGCAGCAACATCTCCAGCCTTCACAGCCTCACGGAGGCCCTGCACATTTCTTGCAACAGATGCGGACGGGTGAGCATGCAATCACCTTCACAATGCCAGACATGTTGTCATTCATGGTGCATATGGACCGACATATGGACCTCTCATTAAATTCAAACATGAGGGGCAACGTTTCTCTCCTAAAAGAACAGATTGGGATGAGGAGCTTACCTCTGGAGTTGGCTCGTAACATGACGTAGTCGTTGTAAGAATAACTTCGGTGGACCTGGGAAATAGGCTGGTACATGCAGGATGATATTAGTGGCAGGCAAAAGATATCAAGGATCAACCTTCCTGTGGCCGTGCCTAATCATAGACCACAAAAGAAGTGAAAAGTTGTCACTCGTAACAACAAAGAGTCTTGACTTCCTTGTGACAGCTGTAATAGGACCTCCTTCATGTTGCTTGCCTGCACCATGCTTGACTTAGAATCCCGTCTTCCTAGTTGCTACTACATTGACAGTGTGGTCACCAAATGATTCTGTGAGAGCATCCCTTGGGATGCATTACTGCACTGCTATGTTATTGTCCTTGCAAGGAAGAACGGATGGAGATGCTGGATGCACCTGCTTCTTGAAGCTTTCCCACTCGAAGACCCTGATCCAACTTCCCTCTTTATGTAAGTACTTCCAGGAGAGCTGTGTACTCGTCTTGAAGAAGGGGGAGCAGGGGTTGTTTCAGAGGCAGGAGCACTTGGTGGCTGCAAAAACACCAGGGTTCATCTAGCACATGTGGTCAGGCAAACTGTGGTCCTCTGAATCAAGCATTCAAAGTCCACTGCAAATGTCAATGATGGTGCAGCTCTGCTGACCAAGTCACACAACCTTAAGAGAGTACATGCAATTGGTCACATGGACTGATCTTTTCCATCTTACATCTGGTGGTTCACATATGCAGAGAGGCATGTGGCACGTGCATTCGACCACAGGCTGATAAGCCTGGGCTTCTTCTCGATGAAACTCTGCCCCTGTAGAGGACCCATGCCTTGCCGACGATGACGCTGTTTCAGAACCATCGCGCACTGGCATGGGTGTATTGTCCATAGCCGAGGAGGACATTGGAAGGGTTGGCTTGCTATTTACAACACCACAAGAGTACTATGAGACACTTATCCGGGGTTGTTAAATTCCAGGTAAGTTCCCGCTTCACTTGCAGCTTGTCAACAAGCTAGTGGAGACTGCTAAAATATTGAAGCCAATTCCAGGTGGCACCTGGAGTGTACTTACTCCATGATGTTATCGCAGGTGTCACAGACTCGCACGTTGAAATTCAGCCCATAACGGGCTATGGGCTGCAAAGGGGGAGTTGAGAAAGACAGAACCTTGAAGCAAGTGAGAAAATGCTCGCAATTTTTCCAACTTGGAAACAAAAGTGCCTCTGCGGTTGAGCAGTGTACTACCAGCCACAAGGGCTCGCCACATTCTGATTATAAATGCCACAGAGCTACTCCAGTGCATGCAAGCGTGGTCTGTGCGTTTCTCAGTCGCAAGCTTGTACTTGAGTTGGACAGGCCATACCTTGCTCTGTGCAGAATGGTCTGCACAGACAGACTTCCCGCAATTCCGGCAATGGTGCTGTGACAACGTCAAGGATGTGAGCAGACAACACGATGAGATGATGAGACGCTCTGCAGGTTCCTTCTACTGCTGGTTGCCACTGCCAGCAGATCTTTGCAGACTGCAGCATTGGCAGAGACAGGCTGCGAGCAGGCTCGGAGGCCCTTACAGTGGGACCTGTCTAGCAGCTGCTGGTGCTATGTAAGTCCTGATAGAACATGGACGTCTTAGCAGATTCGATTAGTGGCAAGTAATAGGGAGCACACAACAACACGCCAAAAGCAGTACCACAGCTGCTGGCAGCTGCCATATCAGGAACGAGGGAAAGATGCGGAAAGGTAACATACGCGCCGGCGGAAAGTCGTCCATGTGCAACTGCATATGGAGCATGCGGGCGCCTCCTGGAACGGAGGCGCGTCTACCACGGCCGCCATGGCCTCCCTCGGGGGCCGTCTCTGCAGCGCCTGTAGGACAGCAATTTCCTCCCGCTGGCTGCTCCCGCCACAGGCACGAGACCGCACGCGGAGTAGCCGATGGCGGGGCGATAGGTACGACACCCTCCGGGCCACGCCGCACGGCAGCGCGTCGATGGCGGCGGCGATTGCGGCGGCGGCGCGGCGTCGGCGGCTGCGGTGGTGGCTGCCGTAGAGAAGGCGTTGACAGGCTAAATCAAATTACTCGAATTGATGATCCAATATAAGGTATGGAATGATTCTTCTTGACTTGGGGGGAGCTTCTTCTTTCCGATCTGTCAGCGTGCAAAGTAACGTGCAGCGGCCGCCTTCTCATGGAGGCAGCGCAGCTGCGAAGTCTGCATCCTTGCCTTCGAAACCAGGAAGATGTGGAGCCAACCTCCTGCGCCAGTGCACCGCATGCTGCCGCCATAGCGGCGACCGCCGTTGGGTGCAAGTGAGCCTCGGTGAGCAACCAGGTCCATCATTCTTTGCATCAACTTCCTGTCCGAAGTGGAACTACGCACTAGGGTGCACAGACCTCGCAGATTGAGGCAACAGCACAGGTCTGCTCATCCGCACTTGACTGCTCTCCACTACCAGGGCATTCTGAGCCTGCCTCGCTGCTTTACTCACATAACCCAGCAACTTTCACTCGCAAATTGGGAATGCTATGCAGATTACTCTGTGCGCCTACATCATGCCAAAGCGTCCTGCACAGGTTGCTAATGAATACTCAAAGACATGTTGTGATTGTTTCTAAGGCTCAACTTCTGGTCAAAAAGTATAGCAACAGAACCAATCCCACACAGGACACCACGATGGTGAAAAGACTTCTGCTGCTTTTTGTGCTAAATACCTGCATGACAAATGCAGACAAGACAACAATTATCGCTGTGCCATCACAGCCACTGGTTAATGATGCAGCTTTGCAAGTATGAACAGACAGTGTTGACATTACTTTGCCGCACCTAGCATGCAAAAGTAATGGGTGAAGTGAAAAGAACAACCCCTCTAGCAACGTAGATATGCTACAGATGGTTTGGAACTGCTTCTACTAAGCTGAAATATCAAGCCACAACATACTGGCTTGCTACAACAAAGCGCAAGCATTGGTGCAAGGAAGGGTTGCATTATTGTGCACCAACCTTGGAGAAACGATCAGCTGTACCAGCTAACATCCCTCGCGTTGCATCCATGCCATCACCCTGATTAAGGAGTTGCTTATTAGGTACATGCTCACAGATCTTATGGCTTCTCCTTAGCAGGAAAATATGATCAAAATCACTTGAAGAAGTAGGGGCAGCACATGATTCACTCGAGAAGGACTACTAGCTGTGACTGTCGGTTACTCGCTCACCATCATGTCGAGTAGCCGGTTGTGTTGGTGCACTTCCTCGTGAATGTCTGTCGTCAGCTGCTCGATGCAAGACAGACAGGACAGTAGAGCACGTCACAAATGCTGACAAGGAGGAAGTTCAATAGTACCACAAGACATCAAAAAATGACAGCCAAATGATAAGGTAAGGCTCTGTACGGGTGTCATTAAGTCTGCCTGGAGAGAGGCTGCTACATCAACGTCTATGATCTGATACGTAATATTCGTAAATTCTGCATCTTCTCCACAACTGCATGTCCCTGACTATTACAGGCCTGCTACACCTCCTGGTGGATGCTGAGCTGCAGCATCAGGAATTGCCTCCTGAGCTCTGTCATCACCGTGTTTCATCCTCTGTTGCTCTTTGTATGTCCAAACTCGTCCATCGAGTAGCCGCTGAAGCTCTCAGCATATACGTCCAAATGAGCTAAAGCGCCTCGGACATGCTGAATTGACACTCTATTGCAGACACTTCTACCCTTCATCCAGATATAAGCAACTGAGGCTTGTTGCTTCATGAGCCTGTCCCTAAAATGTGCCCCCCGAGCTGGTGTTGAGGTAAGCTCACTCGCTTGAGGACATTGACGCGGTCCTGCAGGCCGTCGACGGCCCGCTCATTGTCCTGCTCCGCAATCTCGTCCGAGTACGAAGACGAGGAGGCGCGGATGCCTCCCTCCTCAATGCCATCAAAGAGGGCGGCCCGCGAGCCGCCGCGAGGGCCCGCCGACGAGTCTGGGAAGCGCTTCATGCCGCTCATTGGACAGCGGCAGGCGGCGCTGCACCTCTTCGGCGCGGCGGGGCGCGAGCTGAGGCGTCCGCGGGGCAGGCCGAGAGGCCCGCACAGGCGCGGCGGGCCGCGGCGAGCGAGCAGGCGGCGGCGGCGGCGGCGGCGGCGTTGGCAGCGGCGGCTGCGCTAGCAGCAGTGCGTTGGCTCCATGTCGACTACGGCAGCGGCGGGGCGAAGGGTAGCTTGACGGGGAGCCTTAGCCACAATGTAACCAGAAGATAGCTGTCTTGTGGCAACGCCGGGCCCCGGAGATCANTGCGGCAGCGGCAGCCGCGCCCGCGCGCGCTGCGCCGCCAGCGGCAGCGGCGGCCGGCTCGCCATGGAAGCGGAGACCGGCGTCGGGATCCTCTGCTTCGCCAGCGCCTGCGCCGGCTTCCGCGGCGTCCTCAAGCAGAGGTCGGCTCACCGCAGCATGGCCAACCTGCAGCTGCAAGGCCTCGCCCTCAAGCCGCCGGCAGTGGACGAGACTCCACGCTGCGGTGTCGAGCAGCGTGCTGCTACGCCATCGCCAGCTGCAGCGTCAGCTCTGCGCCAGAGCCGTCAGCTCTTTTCCAGCCGATTGCATTATCAGATGAGCAGGCCAAGGCGGCCGTGGAAGCTCCAGCTGCGACGGCTTGCTTCCAGAAGGCGGCGGTTGTGACATGAGCGAGGCCGTCGTGGTGGCAGGTACAGCGACTTCCTCGTCAACGAGGTGGCCCTGTCCGGCGCCGTGGTGCGCCTCACCGACCTGCGCGCCCCGCCCAAGGAGGTGACTGCTCCGAGCAGCACGGCAGCCATGCCACTGCCCTCACTCTGCACTGCAAGTCATCCTTGCGATCTTTGCCATACATTGCCTTACTCCTGACTGTGACGCAGTCCCTGGTCGCTTCGATCAAACTTCTATCTACATCAGATTAGATATCAAAAGAGAATGTGATTTCTATGGCCAATGCAGTGAGCTCTGTGGAACCAATCATGGCTTTATGCTGATTGTACTTGAAGCAGTCTCAGTAGACCATTGTGTCCCTTGGGTATCTTATACACTCGAACTAATCTGAGCCACTCGACGACCTCGAAGGCTGTAAGTTTCAAGTTGCAGGCGAAGCAGTATGTTCTGGAGCTAGGTCTAAGGGTGCAGGGTTTTAGCGCAGGATGTCTAGGCATTAGAGTAGGACTAGATGTTAAGTTGGAAATTCGTGTAAGACCCTGCCATTGCTTTGCGACTGCAGGATGACATTGATCCTGCGGCCAGCAAGGCCAAGCAAGCCCCTTGCCTGGACGAGTCAGAAGTGATAGAGGCGTTTTCGGAGCTTACGCGGCCAGAAGATGCCGCCAAGTTGCAGAAGCTCCTTCGCTCTGCCAACAAGGCCCACGGGGGGAAAGCCGGGTCACTACACGACGAGGACAATCAAGCTGGCGAGGAATTGGACGTCATCATTCTTGCTCCTGACATGGACAAGGCCCACCGCACGGTGAGCTTAGCACGTTGCAAATAGCAAGGAGCCAACGTTAGTAGCACGTTCTGCTGATGCCTTTATGTAGACCTCCTCGTGAAGCTGTAGAATATCTCCAGCTGTAGAATAGCTCCACTAAACAACTCAAGATGTTATTGTCGGGCTTTGCTCATTCAACAAATTTACTGCCCCACAAAACAGGTGAAGTTGGACAACTTGACTGATAGTGCAGGAGGCAAGTGCCGTGTATCCTTGGCCAGAGCTAACCCAATCCTTCTTTTTGAATCCTCCCTTTTCGGATTCTGTACACTGCATATTTCAATGATGGGAGGTTAATCTGAAAAGTCGTTCTGTTGTTTCTCGCGTGACCTCGGCGCTGGAGGCAGGAGGTGCACACCTTCTTCAAGCGCAACCTGCCATACCTGGTGTCGGACACAGTCGACCACAATGCAGCGACCAAGTCCATCCGTGTGCGACTTTGGAAAGGAGGCAGCGGTGCTCAAGGGGAGGACCGACGCGACAGAAGCAAGCTTGACAGCAGGAAGCAAGGCAGAGACAGAGCGGGGCTGAGACCACGAGATCCCAAAAGATTGAGGAGCGATCAGGACTCCCTGTTTGACATGAGGGGCAAAGATGATTGGCCAGCTGAGCAGAAGAAATATCTGATGTACGTCTTTCTTGGGCTGCACAGCCATTGTACTGGTGATCAATCATTGCCTGATGGGACAGTGAGGTATTGCTCTCAATGACAGAGAGGGGCTTGGGGGGTGCAGGTTCCACCTGCTGAAGCAGAACAAGGACACTCAGGACGTTCTCCAAGTCCTGGCTCGCATGCTGGGCCTCCAGGTAATGTTAAAACAACAGCGCTTTCCCGTCCATAAGAGGTTTCTGAGATATTTTTGTGTGCATTCTATTTGGTACATGAGCTGACAGAGAATTGTGCCCACCTCTTCTTGTCCTCTTGCTCCAGCTAAAGAGCTTTGGCTTCGCTGGCACTAAGGACAAACGGGCAGTCACAGTGCAACAGGTCAGTGCCTAAATACTTCACTACAGCTTCCAGTGCCCACGTCAGACTGCGGCAATCTGCCTGCTTGTAGATCTTGTAATTTAATTAGAGTTGATTAGCACTCTTTAAGCATAATCAGATCCAGAGAAACCTGTCAAAAATGAGGTCAAAGTGCTGCATTTATGCAGAAACAGATTAGTACCGTGGTGATATATCACTCGGGGTTGAAGGATATTACTAGGGTCCAGGGTCTAGGGTGTAGTTATGGACTTCATGCATGAGATATCAACGATAAGGACTGAAGCAAGCACGCAGCAGAGAAGGTATGCTGCCAAGGGCACTACTAACAATGACTTGGCTGCTGCTCAGGTAACGGTCTACAGACAAGCAGCACAGAAAGTGGCTGCTCTGAATCAGAGACTCTTTGGGATTCGAGTTGGCAACTTTAAGTACGTTGATGCTACCCAAGCCCACATGTCAGCCTGAGCCAACGGCTGCTCGAGCCTGATCAAGTTGCCATCTTCATATTTATCTGCAGCTCTGACCACTGAGCGAATATTATCTCCCTTCACTGCTTCTTGCAGGTATGTGGATGAGCCCTTGCGACTCGGGCAGCTTGCTGGAAATCATTTCGTTATCACCCTTAGGTATTACAAGGCAACAAGCTCCATTGCCACTCTCTTTTCTTTTTGGGTCAGGATGTCCATGAAGAAATTGTATCTGGGGTGATGTGCTTGGGATGTGGGTGCAATAGGGGCGTGGAAGCTGACAGTGACGCTGTAGTGGAAAGAGCTGCCGAAACCCTGAATAAGACAGGCTTCATCAACTACTTCGGTTTGCAGGTCATCACTCTTTGATCGTGGTAATTCCCGTTCGTATGTTCATTGTTCTTAAATGCAAGACTCACATGGTTGGCTGGTACAAGCCTCAACAACTGCCATTTGTTCTTCTTGGATCTCAGGCAGGTCTGACATTTTCAATGGTCTTCATTATGCTTCCATTGTTCAGTATGTGCATCATTTAGTATGTGCTTCCACATCAATTGCAGCGATTCGGAAGCGGAAGCGTGATGACCCACGAAATAGGTTGCGCGCTTTTAAGGGGCGATTGGCAGGGGGCCATTGATCTCATACTGCAGCCAAGGAGCGGAGATATCCTTGTTCAGAACGCTTGTCCAGTACAATCAAGAACTTAAAATGACGCGATAATCAACAGCTCCAGCTGGCCACTGTAGTGACCAATAATCTTTGCCTTTTCTATCTCAGCGGCAGTTCTCTATTAACTCAGCATCCATGCTTGCATCTTGACAGTCTTAGGAATGTGTAGAGCATATTCTCTAGGCACTGTCATGTTGGTAGCTTCAGATGGCTTCCAGCGCACTGCCTTGACCAATTGGGCCACACAGGTCATGGCAAGCCAGGCTGCACGGCAGTACTATGCTGATACGAAGGATGCTAGCGGCACCCTGCACCAAATGCCCCGCCAGCTTGTTGCTGAACGAGCCGTGGTACCTTCCTTTCTCAATCAATTCATGGCATTATTTCTCATGTGTCGTAGTCTTAGGTTTAGCAAAGATCGAATTTATGTCACCGTTGAGCTCACAATGATAGTGGAGACCCAGCATTCTGCCATGGGCGCTACACGAATCTGCATCCATTTAACCTACGCTGCAGCATGGTGGTCCTGGTGTTAAGCTGCCAGGTCTTTAACTGGCCGTACTGAATGTAGCGCCTGCTGCTCTGCACAGCTCTCGGGAATGCAGCGCACGCCGGGCAACTGGGTCCAGATCCTAGGAGCCATTCCGAGGACACTCAGGATGATGTCAGCCCTTTTCCATCTCTCAGGAGTTAGCTTGATCTCATTTGTTGTCAATTGGGAAAGGGCCACAATGTCGAAAGCTTCAAAGTATCAGTTAATGTGCATCTTACACTTTACAACACTGCAGTGCCATCTGTAAATCTCGCGATTCTCGATAGTCGTACTGCTCCTGTGACTCACAAGGTTACTTGTTTGTGGCGGTTGTGTGTCCAGGTATGTGCATAGCTATCAGAGCTATCTTTGGAATCACGCAGCATCCCACAGGATACAGAAATATGGTGAGGCACGGCTGCTTGGAGCTCAAATAGATTCTTTGCCATTTCAAGCACTTCATTCAAGTCTGAACACTGTGAGCAAGTTATGTCAGAGATCAGCAAGCTGTGTATGTGGAACTCTGGCAGTGTCAACATCAGCGTGGATGTAATCAATTAGGCAAGTGCTTGGGCGCTAGCATGCAATTGCTAAATTGGTCCATCTAAGCTGTCCACACATTTGTAATGCGGGCACAGTGACTAAGCACCCTTGTGTTTTCTCAGGCTGCAAGTCCATAGTAGAAGGAGATCTGGTGCTTGTTCAAGGTGACCCAGCTGGCATTGCTGAACTTGACGAGGACCAATCTTCTTTACACCAAGGTTTGGGTGATGCAGAAGGTCAGTGCTTCTTCTCTTCTTTGCTTTGATGAGTACGAGACATTCTCTGCATCATCAGCTTCAATCATCTTAGAACAGCTGTCAGTGATTTCAGTCTGCAGTCAGAAAGGGCTGGTAGATAAATAGGGCTACAGTACAGCCTGAGAATTTAGAAATTTGAACCCAATCGTGATGGAGCATTGGTGAAGCTTTTAAGGATATTTAAGCAGAATCTTATGGAGCTCGGTCATAGCAGGTTACGTGGCGGACGAGGTAGATACAGAAGAGGAGACTGCCACAGGAGGTGTCCAGAAGGTGTCAAGCGTTTCCCTCTGCTTGCTATACTGGTAGAGAAACCCTCTACCGTTGAGATATTGAGCTCGTAGGCTTTGTACGTTGGGGATCCCCTGTACATGGAAGATGCTTCACAAGCTTGATGAGCTGGATAACTTTGTGATAGCAGAAAGTAAGTCAGTCCTTCACATTCTGCGCAGAGCAAATCATGGAAGGAGGACACTCTTCCCAAGATCCAGGCGAGCATTGAGCTTCATAGCCGCGCCCTAGGATATTGTCTGTTGACTGAAGCAGAGGGCCAGTACTTCAGTCTTGATCCAATATGGATGCTACTCTGACATGGCAGCCTGGGGCGGGTGGAGTACGTGCAGGTTGTATCAGCAGAGCAGGCTGCTTCTGGAAAATTTGCAGTCAGCGATGTAGTACTGCCCCTGCCAGGGTAAGACTGACATGTGCTCATCTTCAAGGATGAGCAAAATCGTGTAAGATGGATGTATGTGGGAGTGGTGTCTAGATTCTGCATCCAAACCAACTTCTGCTGGATCCTGCTCTGTTGTTTGACAGGGTAATGTTGCCCAATATGGGTTGCACTGCCTAACATGATGGCAAGATATTGAGTGCTTGTATGCATTTGCGGGCTGATCGCTGGACTGCTATGGTATTGTGGGCCCTCTTCTGGTGCATGATGAGAGCAGAATTAGGAAGGGGTAGTTGAGAAACGCACTTCAAGAGTTTTGTTTGATGCATACTGATTTGCTAGTGCTTGAGTCTGGCAGTGCAGCTACTGTACTCCCTGCAAATGATGTTGCAGATATCTACCAGAGTCTCGCAGCCAAGGTGACCAACTACACCTCACCTACCTTCTGACTTTGGTGTGTATCCTTCAGGTTGATGCATACATAAATGTATGGTGACCACTTAAGCTCCACTTCATACCTTCATGACGAGTGTGTACTTGTTGCAATCAGGATGGTGTAAGCTTGACCGACTCTCCTCACAACGTCCGGTATGTCGCTCTACCATGCACTCTGCTGTTGGCCCACTTTTTAGTCAAAATTCAAGACCTTGAGATGGAGTCTCTCCACTAGGTAGCCTTTTGTATTCAGATGCCAGGGTCTCACCGAAGTCCAAGGTCGAGTGAGCCAGGCGCTGTCAGGCCGTCTCATGGCTCAGGGTTACACCTGACCAGAATGTGCATCAACTATACTTGCCAAGCACTAATCTTCACGAGATGTCTGCTCTCATTTCCCTAGTTGGCAAACATATGCCGTGTGAGACGCCTCCTTCAAAAGTTGCAAGTGCATGTCCGAGAAGGTTTAATGCAAGCCCCTGTATGAAGTGTTCTGTCAGGCTTGGAGTAGAGGCTGAGGGTTATGAAGCCTATACAACCACTCCAAAATCCACAACTTGGGGGAAAGAAGGCATTTAATCTGGCCATCTGACTGCACAATTTGTCCCACATTCTGATGTGCAGAGATTACTCGGTCCAGCACCTGAAGGGAGACTACCGCCGAGTGCTGCAGATGCTCCCAGACCTTGAGTGGTGAGTAGTTTCTTATCCTGTTTTGGTGAGAAGCAGCCGTTGATGTGTGAGCCAAAGAGGCCTCAACGTCCAGCATTTGCATAACATGTCAGGCCATGGCGAGTGCTGCCTAATTTCTTGCCTACCTCTGGTCAGATTTTGGTACATGCTGTTTGGTGGTATTTGACCTCTTTCAGGACATTTTAGTGTTCCTCACTGTGTCGTGCAGGAAGCTTATGAAGTACACCAGCGTCTTGGAGCCGCTAGCGCAGAGTGACCTCGCCAGGCTCGACAGCCACGCCAATGGGCTGCCATCACCCACCTCGCCAGAGCTTACACCGATTCCGCCTGGCCTTGACCTCCAGCAGGACAATGGCCCAGAGATGGCGCAAGACGAGCACAGAGAGGCCGGTGCAGCCGAGCTTGATGCTGGACGCGCAGGCCAGCCAGGAGCAGCGGGCGCCTCTGACACTCCTGAGCAGCCAGCTGGGTTGGCAGCGCCGCTGGCGTCGGAGGCAGCTGCTGGAGAAGCACATGCAGGGACTGCAGTGCAGCTGTCGTTCACGCTGCCGCCAGCATGCTATGCCACGATGGCCATCCGCGAGCTCCTCAAGACCTCCACTTCTGTGAGAGCTCGAACTACGGCTAGGCCTGATTGACTGCAGACATGCAATTTCTTTATTACAGCACCAGGCACCAGACCCCTGGCTCTCATAAGCAGCAGCTCCATATGCGCTCCCAGTTTCTTTGGGGTGTCAGTCATGCAGAGCCGCTAGTCTGATCTTTTTGAAGGCCCGAACATGCAAACAGTAGATCACAAAGCCCACTACAAAGCTCTATAAACAGCGCTTGCTTACGGTTTGCCCTGGTGGTTTTGTCCTGCAGGCCGCCTATCATACGTCATTAAACACTGAGGTGGCAGCCAATAAACGTTCAGCAGACGCTGTCATTCCTTAAGCCCCCAGCTAGCATCCTGGCTCATTGACAGTCAAGTCACCTGCCTCTTTTCTTTGACTTGCGTAATGACCTTGGCAATCTCCAGCAGCTGCGAAGAAGATATGGTCAAGCTGTGAGCCTTGCACCACTGCACTCTTCTGGCACAGTGTTGGTGCCACCGCTGATTGCCCCCTTCAGGCAGATGCTTAGACCAGCTGTTCTCCTCGCAACCAACTTCTGTTGAGCATTTTGGCTGACAGCATATGCAACTCGGCAGACTTGAAGAATAATGAATCACTGAATGAAACAATGAATTAAGTGGTCATCTGCTGATAAGCTGGCAGCTGGATAACTGCATCAGTGCGAATGTATCTCAATTTGTCATACCGAGCGGATTGCATCCTCAGTGAGTATGGGCCTGCCTGCGTGAGATCAACCTTGCTTTGGTTGATATACACAGAAGAAAGCATCTTCTCCTGTGTTCGAGTGCAGGTGGATCAGCCGCAGAGGCTGAAAAAATTAAAGAATGTCTTGCTAAAGAGGGATATTTTACACCTTTGTGCAAATGGCTGCAAAAGCTTATGCAGCTGCACCACAGGCATTCAGATTGAAGATAGCCCCTCAACCGAAGTCCCTGTCCTTAAAAAGTAGGGGCGCCACCATGGTCCAAACTGCAAGAAGAGGGTGTGTAATAAAGAACGTGTCAACAAGGAGCTTGCTGTTGCTGGCTGTGTAATCCTCTCAAAAGGCATGGCAGCTGGCGACCTAGACATGAAAGTGAATATCAAGTGGAGAATGCTTACTGTAGAGCAAGGCGGCCAGCCACTCATTGACAATCTTAACCCACACGCTTACCCAGCCTGTGTCCACTGACCACCTGCACGGAATGTGAAAGTGCTCAGTGTGCTGCAAATGCCAATAGTCTAATAACCTCCAACAACCTCACTGAGTACAGAAGTCCCATACTCTTTAAGAAACTATGTCCCACGTGTTACTAAAGGATCACAGTGCCGCCATGACTTAGCCCCATTCATCCGGCGCAACTTCAACATGCATACTATCCATGCATGCTGCAAAATTGAGGATATAGCACATATGGGGGGCTTCACAGCTTGCTGCCTCACTTGGCCTGGGTTTGGTGGAGGTTCCACCCAAGAAAAAGCATGGCCATGTACATACTACCCATCGCAAAGACGAAGTGAAAGAACCCGTAACCATAGGGCACATCACCATCTCCAGGCGTGCTGTCACCTTTTGTCAGCTGCACAACCAGGAACTTCTGTGTAATTATTTGCACACCAGTACAACAGCAGAAACCCCACCAATGTGAAGGAGCTTCCAGAGCTCCACCTTAGCATCAGCAACAGTTGTACCTTCTGGCAAGCTTGTCCACGATTTAGCAGCAATCATCTGGCTATTGCACCATAAGAATACCCATCCAAAGTAGATATTGCAACATAGAATGCAACACGAATTGCAGAAATAGCATCATAACACCTACCCAGCATGCATCTACCTGCCAAAGAAAAACATTTACCAACCGTACGCACTGCATGTCCGTTATCAAAAACTTACAGAAAAAGACTGGGAATCGATTCCAGAGGTAAACGTGGCCAGTATAATTGCAAATATTGCCAGCACAAAGCCCTGTCGATTTAAGACCAACATGGCAAGCAATCTGTCACTTTTACTCATTTGCAGATGAAAGAGTGACTCCCATTCTATATCATTTACCCTACTTCTTTGCTGAGTCATGTTTTACATCAGTGATGCAAACTCTCAATGCATTTTAGTTGTTGAATGCATGTTCATGGGTTCAAGGTCTTACTATGATTGTGCTCCAGTCCCCCCGCCCTGTCTGTCTGTGCCGTGTATTGCACGTGTACAAGCGAGGCTCGCTGTACAATTGTCAGATCAGCAACAGCACAGTTGAGAGACGGAACAAAGCCATAGTGAAGAGCTCACAGGCATACAAAGTCAACTGAGGGAGAAGTAAGTGAGCAAGCTATTTCATATGCTCAGACCATGACACGATCTGCAGGCTGCAGGCCTGTACCACGTACAGACTTCAACAGGATGTTAGGCTGACCTCATGATAGCTGAGTAGCAGAGGAACACTATGTATATAGATATAAGACCAGAAGTCAACAATCCTGCATTGACCTGCAAAGACCGTTGGGACTGCCTTGACAATCACTCAAAAGCATAATAATGCTGACGGGGATAAAGTCAAAGGCATATTGAGGCAAATATGCTTATGTTGCATCTAGCCATGGTGCAATCATTCCTGAACTCGTGCTCACAGTCATGGCAAATGCCTACCTTTGGATGCAGGGAAATTGCTGTGTACGTTATGATGAGAATCAAGGTCCAAGTTATGGAGAAAATGTTAAGACCGCAACCAGCTCTAGGGGCGAAGTAGACATACATTAAAATGATTCCAATGAAGCTGAGTAGGTAGCACAGAGCTGCCACTACAATGACAGGTATTTTGCTGGCCACAACCAAAAGAAGGTCATCAGCCATAGAGAATTATGCATGTTCAAGATGTCTCCTTGCACAATCTGCTTGTTTGCAGGTGCAGATGAGCAACTGCAAGACTTAGTTCAAGGACTGCTGCCTAGGCAGAGACTCCTCACCATTTTCTCTCATTCTCAGAGGAGAGCCAAGACTCGTTCCACGCGTAGATGAAGCTAAGGAGGCTCACGAGCTGAATGATCAGAAAAATCCTGGCACAAAAGCGAGGGGGTTACTGTTACTTGACTACAAATGTGGCAGTCGTGTAAGGGTACTCTTGTTCAGATAGGAGCTTACTTAAGACAACCTTATCAACTTCACAAATTAATGTACACACTAGCACAGGGTCAACCAGGTCCTTTGAGTACTTCAAGACACCACAGAGATAGAAGGCTTGATGATGCCGCATGAGACAAGGATGACATGACTCAGAAGTAGGATGCATGATTGGTTGTGGCATTTGCAGCTGGGATCCTAAAATCACGAAACTATAAGGGGTACTGCCAACAGTCAGTTTCTAATTGTTCTTTAATATGTACCCTGCTCCAATACGTGCAAGCTCGCCTGCATCACACAGAAAGGAAGCAAGTATTTAGTGGCTCCTTAAGAGTGTCCACATTGCCTCACTGTGCTGCTAAAGCTTGACAGCCACGCCGGAAAGCACATTCCTTGGCATATGATGCTTTTGCCATTCTTTCTGCAAGTAGGGGAGGAACTCCATGCTCAGGTATGGCGGTGTGCACGTACCGTAGGCCTGAAAGAATCCTGACGGGATGAAGAACGGTAGAAACTCCAGAAGGAACCAGCTGATAAGCTTGAAGGGCCACCAACCAGTATGCCACCAGTCACGACAATCATCTGTCTTCTTTGTTCCCACAGTTGAGGCACACATGACCGCAAAGAAGACCTTTTGGAGTGGTCAAGGTCATAGGGTGTTGTCCATGCGTTTTGAGGTAGCAATTGCCGTAACAAGGCCCCATCCTGGACTATTCTTTCGCTCTCTTAGTAATCATGAACACAGCAGCTTGGGCCTTGAGTGCCGATTAACTTATGCACACACATGTGATCATAGCCGTGTGTGCATTGCGGTGGGATACAAATAGTCCCAAACTGATCCGAAGGACGCCTTCAGCTCCCAGACAATCGTGGCCAGCCTGGCAGCCCCTCAGCACTACACAGACACGATGGCCGAGGGAGAATCTCATCACTCATCTCTCAGCTATATTTCGGACGTCAGGCATTTGTCAGCCAGACACTTACACGTACTCCAGCAATGCCTATGGCATGATGAGCAAGCACTTGCGCAAACTGTTCGGGTGCTCAAACCTGACCCATAAAACCCATCCAATTGCCATTCATGTCAATTTCTGGGATCTCACGGCTGCGACACTAAAGGTTCTTCGACATGAGTTGCTCCCAGCATGACAAGCAAGCCTTGTGGTAGGAAGCTGCAAGGTGAGAGGAGGCGGCAATGAGTATACCTGACAGAGACTTGAGCGCAGGTTGGCTGTAGTCCCGGATGAGCCAGGCGGCGACCGAGGTGACGACGAAGATGGAGGCGTATATCCATTTGGAGACGCGGCGGTGGGAGCCGCCAAAGCTGCATGCGGCGCAGAGGCAGCCGGCCACCGCGCTCTCTGTGCAGGCGGCGGCGCAGCCCGCGCAGAGCGGCATTCGCTCGATATAGACAACGTCCGCGCCTCTTAAGACTAAAATTGATGCCGGAAACGGCGGCGGCGGCAACGGCGGCGGCGGCGGCGGCAGCGGCGGCGGCGGCGGCGGCGGCTGCGGGGCAACTTGCGAGGCCTGGTCTTCGGGTCTGGACCGGGCGCGGGCTTCCCCCCTCCTCCCTCCCTCCTCCAGGCGAGGGGACTGGCCTCCACCCTCCCCACCATTCAGCAAGTGCTGTTATGAGGGGCTCCCTTTTGGCGTGCCGTGGCCGGCGAAGCGCCCCCCTCATCCCCGACCAGACCGTTGCGGTAGCTTCCAGCCGCCCGCCGGCCCGAGCGTGGGCCCGGGGAGGTGGCTCATCGTGGCCGTCCGTACGATGAGTTGCAGCCCGGTCACCGCCTGCAATCCTATCCGACGGCGGAGATCCTCTCAACACGGACAAGCGAGGTAACGGGGGACTCCTATCACGGTGATGCTGCGCTAACGGGGAACCCCCAGTTAGCGGACCTCCAAGGACCTCCATGCCCCAAACCCTAACCCCCACATCGCAGTTGCCAACCCTGTCCGCGCCAGTAGCCGCCGCCGCCGCCGCCGCCGCCGCCACCGCCGCCGGGGGAGCCGAGCTCCTCATAGACTAGCCCTGCTTTGCTGCAGCAGGTGCTGGTGGCCCCTTAAGGCTAACGGCGCCGCCGTTTTGCTGCGTGGGAGCCCAATCGATTGCCCGGCAGCCTCCGTGACCCACCCTTGCGAGGGCCCGCCGGGCTCCCGGCTTCGTGTGCTGGCGGCCGCCGCCGTCGCCGCCGTTTTCGTCTCCTGCCCATGATCCCGTGACTGGATCCCCATCCGTGCCGAACGGCGCTTCGGCATGGCTCGCTACGACCGCGCCATCACCGTCTTCTCCCCCGACGGCCACCTCTTTCAAGTGCGTCCACTTTCATGCCACCCTTGCCTTCGAGGAGCCCTTGCAGGCGAACGCTTGGCTTCAGGTCGAGCTTTCACGAACCTGCACTTGGTTTTGCGGTTGTCCGAGTAGCCAGCTTCCAGAACCTCTGTTTCAATTGAAGGGGTCTGTATCACAGGTAGAGTATGCACTGGAAGCGGTGCGCAAGGGCACGACCGCCGTAGGAGTCAGGGGCGTGGACAACATCGTCCTTGGCGTGGAGAAGAAGTCCACTGTGAAGTTGCAAGACTCCAGGTCAGCTAGGCACCTCGCAGGTCCTTAGAAAAGCACAATTGGCGGGCAGCGTGTCAGGATTTTCCTGAAGGAGATACCCCCTCATGCGTGGTCCTGTCTCAGCCCCTGCCACTTGGAACTTGGAGCATTCCTGAAGTAGCGCTTGGGATTTTTTGAGCAGCCTATATCTGTGTGCTGGCCGACACAAGGACTTGGAGCAAGTGCACATTTGCTGCTTTTGTTTATCAACGCCCACCTTGAATCTTACATTAATGACATGGTCTGCAGGACTGTGCGCAAAATCCACAAGCTCGACGAGCACGTGTGCCTAGCATTTGCTGGGCTGACAGCCGATGCACGAGTGCTAGTCAATCGTGCTCGCATTGAGTGCCAGAGCCACAGGCTGACAGTGGAGGATCCTGTCACAGTGGAGTACATCACACGGTATATAGCTGGTGTTCAGCAAAAATATACCCAGGTGTGGTTCTCATATGTATTTTGGCTTATCCTGCTTATCTGGATGAGTTCTGGATGAGTTCTGAAGGGAGATGTATCTCTTGCTCCAGCTATGGCATTAAGTTGAGGTTTATTTATTACTCACAGTAACGAGTGCCTTCCTACACAACTCACCTATTCGTTTTTGCTATTTCCAGAGTGGTGGTGTCCGCCCCTTTGGCATATCAACACTCATCGTCGGTTTCGACCCATACACACATACGCCTGCGCTCTACCAGACTGACCCATCTGGCACATTCTCAGCCTGGAAGGCGAATGCCACAGGCCGCAACTCCAAGACAGTCAGGGAGTATCTTGAAAAGAACTATACTGAAACATCTGGAGAGGAGACCATCAAGCTTGCCGTGCGGGCTCTTCTTGAGGTGCAGTAGTCTTCCACGTTAGCGGAACGCATGTCCACGATTTCACCCGATTCTTTCATGGATGTAGCCCTTAACCCCTATGTAGCCCTTACCGCCCGTGTTTTGTTTTCCCCCTATGCGTGCATGCGTCTATCCATGACCTCTCTGAAGGCCCAGATACCGATGACTGAAGTTCCCCACTGCTGTGTGCTTAAAATTATCATTCTTGTGTTTTGTGTTAGTCCCATTTTGACTAGCTTGACATACACTTGTTCATGTGTGAATCAGGTTGTGGAAAGTGGTGGGAAGACAATTGAAGTTGCGGTAATGACCAAGGAGCAGGGCCTAAAGATATTGACTGAGGAGGAAGTGGAGGCCATGGTGTCGGGCATTGAGGAAGAGAAGGCAGCAGCCGAGGCCGCCAAGAAAGGGCCCTCTGCATCAGAGCAATGACAGCTCCTACTGTATTCCAAGCTATTCTTGCCTCGTCAGCAAACCATCTGATCAAGTTCCAAAACATTGTCTCAGTCATGCACACTCTCAACTATTGCACGAGTGATAGTGAATGCATGCAGACTCGCTTTAAAATAGGTGTGAATACACAGGTCTGCGGTCTTGCAATGC
Source organism: Spirogloea muscicola (assembly GCA_009602725.1). Lineage (NCBI taxonomy): Eukaryota > Viridiplantae > Streptophyta > Zygnematophyceae > Spirogloeales > Spirogloeaceae > Spirogloea > Spirogloea muscicola. The sequence continues at coordinate 485,319 of WELB01000041.1, forward strand.
TCCGGCCTCCAACCTATGATCTGTCTCATGCATGTCAAGTGTAACGGTCTGTCTGATTTCCGGTGATGCTAGCAAAAGGTTTGAGCAGGTGTAGTTGAGAGTGTACGGAATCGGGATTTATCGAGGACATGCAAGACCTGTGTGCCAAGTCAAAAGTGGACATCATGAAGCAGCACTTTCTAGCAGTCTGAGACGGGTGGGAGGTCTTGGGTTATCATCGCCAAGGGCATTCGCCAGCTACTTTATTACTTCATAAACTGCGCACTACTTAAGCTGGGGCTTCCTGGAAGCAGCCAAGCCCTCTGCTCGACACAGCTTCATACCACCAGGCAAAGGAACATGGAGCACGCTGTGGTGTGGGGACCTCAGAGATGCTATACAGCCGTCTTGCATGAGTTGCTGTATAAATATCAGCTAGAGGACCGCTTTGTGATCCGACCTGGAGTGATGGTGCGGCCGTTTTGCAAGAGCTGTGCAAGTGTATTAAACTAGGGAGGGCACAAAGATGACAAAGGAAACAGCGTTTGCTGTCTGCACAGTACTGTGTGAGTAGGCATTTTCCTTGAAGTTGTCTTTCCTTTGGGGCTGGCCTTTCACAGCTACCGCTTCCTTTCCATGGCTTTGCTCCTGCTCCCCCAGGTTAGCCTGTCGGATCTGTATATGCTCACTCGTGAGTGCTAATGTCACACTGTTACCTTAGCCACCTTAGCATTAGGCTTCATTTGATGTAACCCCACTAGCTGTTGCCTGAACAGTGCATTGGCTTATATCGGCCTCCCCTACATTTGATGCGCAAAGCGCGTCTTCTCTCTTTCCGGACGAGCTCTTTTACCTACACGCCGTCCAAACGAGGCAAGCTAACTGCTCAAGCCCGATGAGGAATACTGCAAACCTCACAACTACGTTCCCTCCTTACGCACTCTTAGCATGATCTTGATTGGGTTGAAGCAGCATATCACCGAGAATTGGGTAGCTTACAATGCTGCAGAGTCTTTACCTGGCTAACTCCCTCGGGGGTACAACACCTGCCAGCTTTGGCAACCTCAGCGAGTTGAAGTATCTGGTACTCCAGAAAAATAAGTTGCAGGGCAAGGTCAACCACTCTTTCTCCTCGTGTCCCTTGCTGGTCTTCATTTCAAAGTATCAGTCGAAGTCGGTGTGGAAGAACTAAGTTGCAGTGCAAGCAGTCTAGCATATAATGTTCACACACTGATTGAGCTGGCACTGAAGCACACCTTCCCTATGAGCAGGGGAAATTCCAGACTCACTAGGAGGTTGAACGTGCATGAGGAGGCTCTATCTTGGAGACAACCTTCTGGGGGGAACCATTCCTACTTCGTTGTCAAGCCTACCCAGGTTGGCTTATTTGGACTTACAGAACAATGGTCTGGTTGAAATGATACCCGAGGAGCTAAGCCGGCTCCATAACCTTGAGATACTTACTAACGGCTTTCTGAGTTGCTCTTTGCAATTTTTCTGGCGGCATGCGGTTGCCATTTAGTATAGCATCTGCTGCCCAAGTGAATGTCCTCTTCAAGGTTTTGTTTGCTGACATTTGTCACTGCGCGTCTACGTGGGGCCTATTGCGCAGCTGACGAACATTCTTGACCGACAGCATACCGAATGGTGAGGAGCATATCAACACAGTCATGACCCTTGCTTTGTTGAAACGCAGAGAGAGTGTCTGAAGTTCGTCTTTCCTCGGATACCCGCCCACTGCTTGGAGGAGCAGCTCAGTACATACACAAATGGATATGTGTGGCTGTGCAGAGCTATTTAAATGCGTGGAACTGGAGGACTTCGAGTTGCAGATGGATCACCTCACTGGAGAGATTCCTGAGAATTTTAAGAACCTCAATCGGCTGAGAGTCTTATATCTTGCAGGAAACCAGCTGACTGGTATGTGAGACTGCTCAGAGACTGCAATATATATTGATAAGCAATCACAATGCAACCTAAACGTTGAGATCATCTATAAGCAATTCCTGACAATGTTGTATATTGCTGGCTGCAGGTGGTATACCTAGCTCTTTGAGTCTGTGTGAGAATCTCGAAGATTTCCAAGTTTCCTCAAAACCTCTTGGGAGGAGAAATACCACCAAGCTTAGGTGGTCTGATGAGACTGCAGTACTTGCATTTGGATGGGAATCATCTGAACGGGTCCATTCCACTTGAGCTAAGCAATCTACACAATCTGGAGGTTCTGTCAGCAGCCAACAATCGGCTCACCGGGCCCCCACTTGTAAGATTCTCATACTGCCACTGCAGTACTTAAACCCGATCCACCTGTGCGCTGCTTGTCACATTTCACAAATGTTGGAGACAACATGCCAACTTGAGAGAATCACAGGGTCTGGAAGATGTGGCTCAGTTGCACAGTCAATCAATTTTGATTACTGACAACATCAAGCTTTTTGTATGTGCCATGCGGGAAGCCTGAGCCCGCCCTCTGCTTTATTTCTTAGCACTTAAGTTGTCATTTGTGGCTTTGTTGCATCAGCTGGCAAATTCAGGGCTGCTGACTTTTCTGGACCTAGCTCCAATCAGCTCTCCGGGACCATACCCCCTGAGCTCGCTAGAAGCACTCGCTGCACACTCTGCTCCTGTTTAATAACAGCTTAAGCGGTGAACTTGCTCCAGAGCTTGGATACAGCAACATTCTTTCAATCGTTGGCCAGAGGTAAGTTGACCACTGAAAGGGAGCGCTAGTGAAGCTGTTTGTAGCCTATCAGCTACATCACTTCAATCAAGTGATGCTTGAATTCAGCTTAGGTGCACACGCAAGAGATCTGCAATGCCGCTGAGGCTGTGGTTTAGTTGCTCCTTAAACGTGTAAGAGCTTGTCGCTTAAAGAAGCTACCTTCTGAAAGTTTGACATGCTGCTGTTCAGTTACAACAAGAAAGCTGGTGTCATACCCTTGTAGCTGGGACGCTTGACTGACCTTGAAATTGTCTATCTTCTGTCAACGAGCTCACAGATATCAAAGCAGCACTGCTTGTCTGTGCTGTGCTTTCCTATGCGGCTGCTCAGCAGGGGATATTGAGCACCAAGTGGCCACTTGAGTTGCCGTGTGCTTCAGCGCTTTTCTGGCCCCTTTGAACTCCATTCATCCTTTCTTCTGGGCTGGTCAACACAGCCATCACCCTCTACTCGAAGAGTCTTCTTCTGTTCTGTGCTGTTGGATCGTGAAAGTGCACAGACTCCGGTCTGCCGTCTAATCCTCACCCCTGACTTTCACTCACCTTTCCTTTGCTACTGTGTTTAGATGATTTGCTACTGTGTTTAGATGAGAACTATGCATGCATTGTGGAAATTGTAAAATAATGAAAGGACGCATTCCCCGAGAACTGAGGAGCAGTGCTGCACTCAGGTTGCTTGAGAATGGCAGCAACTATTTGAGTGGGCCGAGTCCTCCAGAGTTGGCCACTTGTGCAGAACTGAGCATGCTCTATCTTGAACAGCAAGAGTTTGCAAGAGTGCAAGAGTGCAAGAGTGCAAGAGTGCTGACAAAGTATTACAAAGAAGAGAGCACGAAAATGACAAAGGTTACAGCAACTTGCTGTCTGCACAGTACTACGTGAATGGGTTTCCCTTGAAGTTGTCCAATACCATGGGGCTGGCCTTTCAGCGCCTCCTTCCCGTGGCTGTGCTCCTGTTCCCCGAGTTTGCCTATCGCCTGTTAGCCATATCTTATTCTCACTCTTCGGTGCTAATGTCACACTTTTCACTTAGCCACCTTAGCATAGGGCTTCATTTGTTTGTTGACCTCGCCAATCCCAGCCATTACCCTCTGCTGGAAGAGTCTTTCTTCTCCGCACTAACTTTTGCCTGAACCGTGTGTTGGCTTATATTGGCCTCCCTTGCATTTCATGCGCATCCCGCGCTTTTGCAAGAGAACTCTTCCAGTCAAGGGCGATGGGCTGTAATTAGCAAGCCCAGAAAAGAAAAGAAAAAGATTAAAACACAGGTTGAAAGGGCCTCATCTCTTTCCGGACGAGCTTTTCTGCTTACAGACCGTCCATTTTGAGTATATTATAACAAGCACCAAGCGAGACAGTCGCCCTGCGAATGGTCAAACCAAGACACCGGGCAAGCAGCAGCCGGCCCGATGGGGGCGCTGACCGCGGGCGCACGCCGATCCGAGCCGAGCGCTTATTCTTCCGTGGCCCCGAGCTCCTGGCCCACCCAGCCGCGCTTGTTCACAATCCGGCATCCCTCGGATATATGTACGCCCCCGCCGGCTCAACGGTCCGTCTCCGAATCCACACGGCGGGGTAAGGCGCGCCCGCTCCACTGCGATTCGCGCCGCCGCCGCCGCCGCCGCCACCGCCGCCGCCGCCGCCACCGCCGCCGCCGCTTAGCGCGCCGCGATATTCGCCGCGTTCGCCGGAGGCAGAGCTGAGGCGCGCCAGGCGCAGCTCTCCTCTTCTCTCGCCGGCTGCCGGGGCGGCCGGAGGCGGTCTGGCCGCGACGTCTCCGAAGCGTCGCGCCGCCCACATGCGAGGGCGGCCGTGAGAGCCGCCGCGCGGCCGCGGGCGTGGCGATGAGGGCCTTGCAATGCCTCCGCGTGGCGGTGGCGTTCCTTCTGGCCGCCGCATTCTGCTGCTCCCTGTGGCCCTGCGTTCACGGCCTCACTCCCGACGGCGTTGTCCTGCTCGAGGTCAAGGTGAACAGCGGACAGGGCGCTTGCCAGAATGGCGTCCTCCATACTTGCAAGCTCGTCTGGGTGGACGTGTGCCGGGGGCTGATCAGCAATCCTCCGCCCATTCGCTTTTGCAGCGGAGCCTGAAGAGTCCGCCAGGCCTACTCGATGATTGGACGGAGTCAGCTTCCAGCCCCTGCACACCACCGTGAGTTGTCGTCCTTGACTATATGACGATTGGATATGAAGGAGGATCCGGCTTCTATTTGCTGGTCCTAGTACATGTGCAGCTCTTGAGCTGTCTGGAACATTATGAGAATAGACCAACACCATTGGAACAATCATCAGGGTTACCAGTCCATTGACACTTGCCTTGAGTATGGTCCCTCGCCTGCGCGGCACCTTGGCAGGTGGTTCGGCATAACGTGCAATCGTCATGGGCAGGTCATCAAGATCGACCTCAACAGTGCAGACCTTGAAGGGAGGTCTGTGACTATGCAGTGCCCACAGTCTGCCGTGCATAATGTTGCCTAGAGCTCACACCCGAGATTATTCTGACTAAGTGCTAGTGCCAGATGAGGAGCACTGCAACACCTCATTTGCAACTTATTCCGTCCGCAAGCGCTCTTAGCATGATCTTGACTGGGTCTAAGCAGCATATCACCACGGATTGGGGAGCTTACTACGCTGCAGAATCTGAACCTGGCAAACAACTCCCTTGGGGGTGCAATACCTGCCAGCTTTGGCCACCTCAGCGACTTACGGTACCTGGTACTCCAGAATAACAAATTTCAGGGCAAGTTCAACCATCATTTCTCCCGGTGTGTCCCATGCTGATTTGTCCTCCTAATATCAGTTGAAACGGGTCTGCAAGACATTAGTGGCGGTGCGATCAGTCTAGTATATATTGTTCACAGTTTGGTTGGGCTGGCACTGAAGCACACCTTTCCTGTTAGCAGGGGGAATACCAGACTCACTAGGAGGTTGTACGCGCATGAAGAGGCTCTATCTCGGTGACAATTTTCTGGGAGGAACTATTCCTGCTTCATTGTCAAGCCTATCAAGGTTGACCTACTTGTTCATACAGAACAGCAGCTTGGTTGGAAGTATACCCAAGGAGCTAGGCCGGCTCCATGACCTTGAGGTACTTACTGATGGCGCTCTGAGTTGCTCTTTGCATTCATGCTGGCGGCATGCCACTGCCTTTTATATGGATCCTGCCACCCAGGTATTTGTCATTTTCAAGGTCTCCTTTGCTGACAGTTGTCACTGCGTGTCCACCTGGCGCATATGTGCAGCTGATGACATTCTTAACTGAATTGTGGCAAGCAGGAGCTGCAATTATCCATGAACAACCTCACAGGGAAAATACCAAAGGAACTGGGAGATCTGCATAAGATGAAGGCACTTTACCTTCACACCAACCAGCTCAGTGGTACAGATCACAGCAGCTCCTTGATCACATCGTGGACATGTTCTACGCGCTCCATTTACCATGCCACTTGGTCATGTCCTGTCTGATTTTGTTATAGATTTCTTGTAACTTGTCGCAATCTTCCCATCATACAACAAGCAAGGTTGCATTGTGGATTCTTCCAATCAGGCTATATCCCTCCCGAGCTGGGTAATTGTCACAGCCTTCTCCACCTCGACCTTGACACAAACGATCTGGTGGGAGAGATACCTGTGGAGCTTGGACAGCTGCAAGATCTGAAAAGCCTCCTTCTTTGGCGAAATCAGCTGACAGGCAGCATACCAGTCGGTGAGTGAGGAGCATATCAACTTCAATCAAGACCCTTGCTTCAGTGAAGCGTAGAGATATTGCCTGAGTCCGTCTTTCCTTGCACACCTGCCCTCTGCTTGGAGGAGCAGCTCATTGCATGACCATTGGACATCTGAGGCTGTGCAGAGCTATTTGAATGCGTGGAACTGGAGGACTTGGAGTTGCAGATGAATTACCTCACTGGAGAGATTCCTGAAAGTATTGAGAACCTCAATCAGCTGAAAGTCTTATATCTTGCCGGAAACCAGCTGACCGGTATGTGAGATTGGCAATTGGAGACAGGCAACTACTTGGTGACTGCAATACATTTGGAGTGCCGATTACAGTATAATCAAATGTACTGATCAGCTGCGAGCAAGTCCTAACAATGTGTGTCATTGCTGGCTGCAGGTAGTATACCTAGCTCGTTGAGTCAGTGTGAGAATCTTGAAGACTTCCAAGTTACGCAAAACCTCTTGGGAGGAGAAATACCACCAAGCTTAGGTAGTCTGATGAGACTGCATTATTTGCACTTGGATGGTAATCTTCTGACTGGGTCCATTCCACTTGAGCTAAGCCATCTACACAATTTGGAGATTTTGTCAGCAGCCAACAATCGGCTCACTGGGCCAATACCCCCAGTTGTAAGCTTGTCGAAGTTTCACTGCACTACTGAATCTAATCCACATTTCCGCTGCTTGTCACACTTCAAAAAATTGTTGGAGACTGCAAGTTCAACTTGAGGGAAACACAGGGAGTGGAACCTGTAGCTCAGCTGCAAAGTCAACCAATGCTGATTATTGACGCTGTCAAGCTCTTTGTAGGTGCCTTATTGGAAGCCTGAGTCCTCTGCATTATTCCTGAGCACTTAATTTGTCACTTGTGGCTGTATTGAATCAGCTGGGAAAATTAGGGGCGCTGAATCTTCTGGACCTCAGCTCCAATCAGCTCTCCGGGACCATACCCCCTGAGCTTGCTAGATGCAACTCGCTGCACACTCTTCTCCTGTTCAATAACAGCCTAAGTGGTGAACTTCCTCCAGAGCTTGGAAACAGCATGAGTCTTAGTGATATCCGCCTGAGGTAGGTTGACCACTGATAGGAAGCACTAGTGGAAGCTATCTGTGACCTACCAGCTACATCACTTCAATAATCTGATGCTTGGCTTACATCTTAGGTGCACACACAACAGATCTGCAGTGCCACTGAGGCTGTGATTGGGTTGCTCATTTCATGTGTAAGAGCTTGTGGCAATACAAGCTACCTTTTGACATTTTGACATGCTGCTGTTCAGCTACAACCAGATAGCTGGTGAAATTCCCCGATCGCTGGGACGCTTAACTCAGCTTGACACTCTGTATCTATCTGTCAACGAGCTCACAGGTGTCATAGCACTGCCTTTCTGTGCTTTTGGATCTTGAAAGTGCACAGACTCTGGTCTGTCTTGTGTCCGTCACCCCTGACTTCTACTCAGCTTTCCTTTGGTACTCTTCATAAATGAGATTTAAGAAATTGCATTGTGGCAATTGTACATTGTTGGCAGGACGGATTCCACGAGAGCTGGGGAACATTGCTGCACTCAGGTTGCTTGAGATTGGCAGCAACCATTTGAGTGGGCCGATTCCTTCAGAGTTGGCCAATTGCGGTGAATTGAGCCTGCTCTATCTTTATTCAAACAAGCTCTCTGGAAGCATACCTGAAGAATTTGGCCGCCTCAAGAGCTTGGTTGACCTGCAGCTCTCTGACAACGAGCTTTCAGGTATGCTTCCCAGGCCCCATGTATTTAGGATGTAGCTATATTTAGCACTTTGACCAGACCTGTAATGCAGCACTAGCAGCAATGTGGAAGTAAGCTATACAGCTGGACACCCCGACATGATGAGCAAGTTTTTGAGGTTCTGTCTGTTCTCCATTGAGTCAGTAATATGGTGGCCCGATAACAAGTGCTTATGCATGCACAGGTGACATACCTCCTAATGTTGGTTACATCGACTCCCTTGAGTACATATACCTTGACAGAAATCAGTTGACAGGTGAGGTACCCGAAGAGCTTGGCAAGCTTATCCGCCTCACTGGCCTGCAATTGAACGACAACAAGCTGACTGGTGCCATCCCTGAGGCTTTGGGAGAGCTTCCAAATCTGAAAGCACTTGATTTAGCGCACAACAAGCTGACGGGCAACATACCAGGTCCACCCTTTCACTTGGAAGCATGTTGCCTGCTCTACTCTCTGGCTAGTTAGGCAGTTCATCGTGTGGGAGTGTCTTGAAGTCATGTCTTTAGAGAAGCGTACTTGGATTTGTGATCCCAATGCAATGGACTCTCGCTGGTCAACGTTGTCACCTCTGAAGCATGATAGCTTGAAATTTCGAATTAAGAAGAACAACAAGGCAGGTGGTAACATAAGAGCAGCATCTCAGCCCTGGAGCCTTTGTGCACGCAGCTGTAATCAGGGTTAGATGTATTTCCTGGATTAGTGACTCAACTAATGTGTTGTTCTTAAACAGCTTCGTGGAACCTCCAGCATGGCACAGAGTGGTTCAATGTCTCATACAACAACCTTAGAGGAGAGATACCATCAGCGCTGGCCACATTGCCTGCCTCAGGCTTTGCAGGCAATGGTGGGCTCTGCGGTCCACCACTCGACCAGAAGTGCTCGACCTTTGTGCTAAGCGGAGCATCTGCTGAAGACATCCCAATGGCAGCAATTATTGCAGGGGTTGTGTTGTTTGCAGTGGTGTTGCTGGTCGCCATCTGCGGTGTCAGGAGGACTAAGGTTAGCACCTACGCCTTGAACCGTGCTTGTCACAACTCAGGACCAGATTTCTCTCTTAGCATTTAGTCGCTGCACTTGCCGGGGCATGCAGCTCCTTGTGAGTGACAATTCCCAGGTAAGGGGTTTGGTTGCATCGCTCTTTTGGCTGCAAAGTTGTGGAGCTTCTCTGTGGATGTCCTGCCAAGCTTGTCACAACTTACAGAGAGTCAACAGTAAGGAAGGAGTTGTGTTTATGATTGCTGACTGTCCAGTATAGCTATACCAGTAGTATCCATGTATTGGGCAGCACTGGTGCATGTAGTGCTGCTCTTAGATTGACCTTGACGCAGCTTTGCTCCTCTTTTATTGACCTTGACGAACCGTGTGCAGCGCCTCCTCTGTTGCTGCTTTGGCCCACCACGTGGCTCTGTGGAGGTTGCACGGTTGTTGCCGCGCCATGGGGGTACCAGGTAAGGGGTAAGCCTGGCAATTTCCCAGCTTGATTATTGAGCCTCTTGGTGTAGTACTCAGCTTCAGTGTTGCAAGGCTGCAGAGACAAGGGTAGATGCCTGGGCAAGAAACAGCAAACCCAGTAGTCTTCAACTCAAACTCTGACAGAAGACCGATGTCTGCATGCGATGTTGGCAGCAGGTCGACGAGCTCCACAATGCGAACTCTGCGGAACGTTGAGACAGCGATCCTGGGCAAGAAGACAGATGCTGAGGATTGAGCAGGGGCACAGAAACAAATTCCAGTTCCATTGTTTAGTGGATACGCGTCCATCTTTGGCTTGCGGCTTCACTTGTCTGATCACCCTGGCTGTCTCTCCTCTAGTCCAGCCCATCTTGATAAGGTCATACCGAGCTGCCAGACCGCGCAGGTGAGTTGCAGCTTGCAGTAATTTATCTTCCCCCCCATTAGCAGTAATTGAGAATCTAATACATTCAGTGGGGACGCCATCGCTGGAATGTGCATCTATACGTGCTTGAGTAGGGTCACTCTCTTCCGAAGAGGGTGGCTATGAAGTGCCAGTCGGAAGCATGAACAGGAGGTCATTGGGAAGTCCCAATGAGAGCGTTAGCACATATACAATGGCCTACTTGTTGTACTCCAAGCCGCTCGGAGCATTCGTGTTTCCTTGCTCGCATGCTCCCTTGTCCATTAGTGTGCTCCCTTGTCCGCCTGTTCTACAGCGTCCAATTCTTTTGCCTCAAACCTTGCCCTTGAGTGGTGCAACGATTATAGTGCTTGCTAAATACGGGAAGAGCCGGCTTGCTGTTGACGTGCTAGCGGGTGTCGATGACCTTGACTCTTGTATCGTAGCATCATACATCTTAAGGGTCTTCTAGGAGGGCTTTGCATTATCTCCACGAGGCCGCCATGCGCAGTGGCGCTGCCTGTTGGCAACAGTGAGTGGTGGGAATGATCTTGGCAAGCTCAAGCAGCAGCCCTTATGCGACTTGGTTGGAGCGACCAATTTGCACCTACCCAGACGATTCATGGGTGCTGACTGGCTATTTACAATGTGAACTGCCTTTGAAGGTTCCTTGCACCATGTAGCAGTACCGTTGTACCCGTGTCAATATTGACTGCTTGCCTGTGACCATGCATTGAAGGCCAGTGTGCACGGCTGGGCAGAGACGAGAAGAAGTAGCAGAGAATCAGTCAAAGTCCTCATCGCTGTCCGACAGCGCTGCCTGCCGCACGCTGCGCGAGGCCAAGGGAGCCGGGTCCGCTCGGTAGACACCGTGAGGGTCCTCGCTGAAGATGGCGCCGACCTTGCACAGCCGCCGCTCCAGAACCTCCGTGCTGAAGTCGTCCTTTCCGCCGAGCTCGTCGAAACCCACCTGGACAAACGATCGTAAGGACAAAGCGTGAGTGTGCGGTCGGCTGCAAAGTTAACCGAATCGTTGTCACTGAAAAGTTTGTGGCGGTTAATATACAATTAGCGGCGGTAAAACCCAGCCAGGTGCATACAGAGGGTGTTCATGACTATACTAGCGGATCCACAACACCAACAGCGAATTGATCATTTGGGCGGCGCTGCCGCTGTCGGCGGCGGGCTCACAATGTAGTCGACGGCCTTGCCGTCGAGGACGACGGCGATGGTGGGCAGCATGAAGATGCGGAGGCGCTCCGCCAGGAAGGGGCTCTTCTCCGCGTCCAGCCTCACGAAGCGCGTCTCCAGGTGCCGCGCCGCCAGCTCCGTTAGGTGCCGGTCCACGACCTGGCCACCGGCGGCGCCCGGAAGGCTGCCATCAGCCGACCTGGACCCGACCTAAAATTGACCTAACACAACCCTAAAAGCTGAGCCAGAGGCGCCGCCGCCGCCGCCGCCGCCGCCGCGGGCGGACCTTGCAGGGCCAGTTGTCGCGGAAGAAGTGGCAGACGAGGCGGCGGCTGGCGCGGGCGCCGGCGAAGAAGTCGCGCTCGGCGGCCAGCGGCGCGTACTCGCCGTGGCCCGCGG
>WELB01000041.1:511304-542446 GCA_009602725.1 Spirogloea muscicola
CGCCGCCGCCGCCGCCGCCGCCGCCGCCGCCGCCAGTGTTGAAGGCTCCTGCCGTCGCGGCAGCCGTCGGATCAGGCCGGCCAGGCGGCGTCCGGTGCCCGGCCGACGCAGTGCAGGGCGGCGACGCCCGGCGGAGATTCGGCGACGAAGGCGTTGGGCATTGCCAACCGGGACTGCTGTTCTGAGGCGTTGGATAGCGCGGAGGCGGCGGGGAGGGCGGCGGGGTGCCGCCCGCCGCCATGGCCGACGACGGCGGCCCCCTCGTGCCGCCCGAGGAGACGAATGGCCGCGCCGACGGCGAGCACGAGCATGTGGCGCTGGAGATGAGCACCGTGGATCTCTCGGAGGATGCGCCGAGCCCGAGCGGGGCGGACGGCGCTCACAGCGATGCGGGGAGCAGGTTCGACCCCTGCCTCCCCCTCATTCGTGCCTCTGGGTCGCGCGTCTTGGCAGGACCAGCGTGCTCCAGGTCAGGGCGCCTTGACTCTTGCAAGCGCACCTGACAGCTACCTCTTGGCAGCAGTCTGCAAGACAATGGCGAGTAGTCTTGCCAGATGCTGACCTACAGTTTCAACCTGCTCTGTCTCGTCGAGTGGATGTTGCGTAAATCGAGTTCTGCTTTCTGGCCTGCATTGTCATGACGAAGGAGGACTGACAGTGTACAGCTCTGACAGCTGCATAGACTTAAGGGTGCGCTCAGCTTAGACAGGTCGTCTTGGCTTTCGCCACAAGTATACCAAGTCCAAGTGCCTGACTGCAGACTAGGTGTGGATCCCCCTCTCATGGCAGGTCTAGCAAGCAGAGGAGATTGAGCTCAGAAAGTGGCATCGAGGAATCCATCTTCGATCGCGCAGAGCGAGATTCGAAGATGGAGCTCTTTGAGTGCGACCCACTCGTTGATGTGATGGGCCTCAAGAGGTATTGAGCTTAGGTGCCAAGTTGTTGCAAGTTGCTCTAGCATAGGTGGATCTTGGACAAGCTCCTTCGTCCTGTGTCTTACAAGCTTGTAATTGCTTCTCTGCATCTAGTAGAGTGCACTGGTGTGACTGAACCAGGCTAATCTCCTTTGCTCATATTGGAATCTTCATACCATGTTTCAGCATGGCTGGTCGAGGAACTGGAAGCTTCAGTCCTCGAGAAGGCATGGAGGACGTCCCTGTGACACTAGGAGGAGCAGCAAGAGTCAGTCATCATCTTCCCTTGTGGAAAGTTGTGTGCCCGTTTGACACACAGCTAGTGTCTAGAGCCTCTGTTCTCCCTGAGTGCCACTAAGCAGTCCAAAATACTAGTGACAAGCAATACATCTACTTGGAAGTGATTGTAGCTCCTTGTTCCACCATGGGCAGGAGAAAAAAACTCAGAAGCTGGGAACACTAATGGGAGTCTTCATACCATGCTTTCAAAACATTTTGGGCATCATTTACTACATCAGATTTTCATGGTGAGGCTCTCTCTTGTGCAAGGTGAAAGTTGCAGCCACCTTTCCTTGTTGTTTCTTTGACCAGAAATCTAGATCAAGGACCAATCGTCCACTGGCATGGCTGGACTGAAAGTGAGTCCGGAGGTAAAGAGGTGACACCTATGTCTTCTGCATATTCAGGATTGTTGGCATTGCAGGAGTTGGACAAGCACTTCTCCTGGTCTTGCTGTGCTGTTGCTGCACTTTCCTAACAGGAATATCCCTCAGTGCTATTGCAACCAATGGCGCCATGAAGGTGAAGCACTACTACTGGTCCTCTTATTGAGGAGAAGGATAGGACAAGACACATTCTTTTTTTGGGGTCCAACAGGCCCTGTACACCATGTGTTGCGTATGTTCAAGTCACCTCAAAGAATGTCTCCTCGATATCAGGGTGGAGGACCTTACTATCTCATTGGGAGAGCTCTAGGACCTGAAGTTGGTGTCAGCATAGGCCTGTGCTTCTTCCTGGGGAATGCTGTTGCGGCTGCTCTGTAAGCCTACTCTTTGAAGCAAAGCAATCAGCCTGCTTCAAAGGAAAGTAGTATTGCAAAGTATTGCAAACAGATTGTTGATTTCTGCAATATAGCAGCTCACTGATCTGGCCTAGTGAAGATCTGCACTCTTTCACAAGCTTGTTCCTGCCTTACCAGGTATGTGCTCGGAGCGGTGGAGACTGCACTAACTGCCCTCCCAGGGATGAGTCTCTTTGGACGTAAGCTTGTTGGGCGCCCTCCTTCTGCCTTCTTGCATGTTCTCAATATCAATTGTTGAAAAGTGAAGTTTTGCCCTCCAGGCCATATCAGGGCAAGAGAGTGACATTCTGTAGTCACTCTGCATTACTCATGAACAAATCTTACCTCCTGTGCAGGGAATGTTGATTACATTGCTCAGGCGCCCTCCTCTGTACAGATGATGGCCCCATCTGGCGCGCCAGAGCTCTTTAAGGTTGTGAATCAACATGACATGCAGGTCTATGGAGTCATTGTCACAGTGATACTCTGCTTGGTGGTCTTTGGGGGAGTCAGGATACTCGCCAAACTTGGACCACTTTTCCTGGTGCCAGTGCTGATCACAATAGTGCTCATCTTTGTTGGCATGTTCGACTCGCCAAGAGGCAGTCAACCAGGTAATTGTGGCGCTTAGTGCGAGTCCAATCTGTGGAAGCTCAGATGATTTTTGTTAATTTCAAAATGAGCAGTCGCTATTACTGCGTGGCCTTCTTGTCCATGTTGCAGGTATGTCAGGGCGACTACATTGGTATTCACTGACAAAATACCTGCTTCATGCACTCATGCAGATGGTGTCACAGGCGTGAGGTGGAAGACTTTGAAAAGCAACTGGGGCTCTGCCTATCAGAAGACCAACCATGCTGGCATACCTTCCCCAAATGGCAGCTTCTATTGGGGTTTCAAGTGAGCATACACTGCTCTTTGAGCTCACTAGATACTGGTCATGTGACCAACTCCCACTGAAAGCGAGGCGCCATTGTCAAGATGTCTGATAGTAGTATTGTCAAAACACTGCAGTGCCTTGCTGGGCCTCTTCATCCCAGCTGTGACAGACATCATGGCTGGGTCGAATCGTTCCGCATCTCTTCGTGATACCCAGACATCTATTCCTGTGGGGACTTTGTCAGCAATTGGTTGCACAACTGTGCTCTACGTCGTTTCAGTCTTCATCATTGGAGCTGTCGCTACACGTGAGGTTCTTCTGGTAGATCGGTGAGTATGACCTTCATTGCTAAGAACCTGTTTCCCCCTTGTCACTTCTGCAGTGCGCTCATGGGCCTCTTCTTCCCTGCTGTCACGGGAATCATGGCTGGCTCAAATCGGTCTGCCTCGCTGCGAGATACTCAGAAGGCCATTCCAACTGGCACTCTTTCAGCAATTGGGGCCTCCACTGTCCTTTATGTCATTTCTACTTTTTTGATTGGGGCTGTTGCTGTCCGTGAGGTACTTCTGACAGACAGGTGACTAGCATGCATATTGGTCTTAGAAGTACCTGTCACGACAGTTCCTCGGCAGTATGACAGCCACCGCTTCTTATCAGGACTCGGGATTGCATCACTAATTAGATTCTTCACAGTGGTTGATCATATTGACCTCAGATTGCTGGCTGCTTGTGGGTTACATGGAGTAGGCTTGTGTCGCCTTGCCCAAAACGTCTTAAATCTTGGCTGACAATTGTTGCTTCCTCTGTAAATACCTGCAGGCTTCTACTTGCTACCCTTGCTTGGCCAGTTCCAGCTGTCGTTTACGTTGGCATCATCCTGTCAACCCTAGGTGCAGCATTGCAAAGCCTCACTGGTGCTCCTCGTCTACTTGCTGCAATTGCAAATGATGACATTTTACCATTACTGAACTGGTGCAAGGTACTTCCAAGCCGGTCATGCCCATTGCGTCTCATAAATTCTTTGGCTTTGATGCTTCGTTGACAGAGGCCTTGTGTGACGCTTGTGACATACCTTGTGATCTTTTAGCCTCCTGTATAATTATATACGTCAGTGATCTCATGTTTTTGTTTGGGTGTCTGCAGGCTCCAGATGGCACGGAGCCAAACGTGGCTACACTTTTCACCATGCTCATCTGCTGTGGTTGTGTTGTAATTGGCAACCTGGACTACATCACTCCGGTCATCACCATGTTTTTCCTACTCTGTTATTGCGGCGTTAATTTGTCCTGCTTTCTATTGGACCTCCTTGATGCTCCTAGCTGGCGCCCTCGCTGGAAATGGCACCATTGGGCTGCTTCTCTTGCTGGTGCCATCCTATGTATCGGTGAGCCGATACTCTGTGAAGCCCTGAAATATTGTGATTTCACTACTCGTGTTGCTGACTTATCAGCAGGCAGCTAATTGTGTGATTGCGTTGCATAATCTGCTCATTCTCTTTGACATCCTGCCAGTCCCTTCCTTGCTTTCACCCTTGGGTATCCTTGTGCATTTTTTATGTACACGAAGAGGCTGCAAGCTTTTGATGATATGTATCACCAGCTTTTCACATCCTCTAACCCAACCCTTGTATCTGCTCAAATGTTCCTGTTTGTAGTCATCATGTTCATGATTTCCTGGGGCTTCACCATTGTGGCATTGGCGCTTGCTGCTCTTATCTACTACTATGTTGGAAAGAAGGGGAAAGCGGGTGATTGGGGGGATGGTTTTAAGTCAGCTTATTTCCAACTGGCCCTGCGATCATTGAGATCTCTCGGAGGTGAAGCTGATTTCTTTGTGTACGAGGCATAAGCAGTTGCTATTTGCATGTAGAGTTGTTGGGTTATTGTCATTCTAATATATTGTCTGTCTGTAATTTGTTGCACAGCCACTGCCGTGCACCCCAAGAATTGGTACCCAATACCCCTCATTTTCTGCAAGCCTTGGGGCATCCTTCCCCAGGATGTGCCGTGCCACCCAAAGCTTGCTGACTTTGCAAACTGCATGAAGAAAAAGGGTCGTGGAATGAGCCTGTTTGTGAGCATCCTAGAAGGGCCTTACAAGTAAGCAATTGGCAGAATCTTCTCACCGCATCATCTTACCACTAGTTAGGACCTTTGTTGAGAGGTTCCGTTGTCTTCTTCCTGCCGTCTGGAGTTTGCTATGGATTTTAGATACATTGCCCTAGGGTCATATCATCCGCGTACCCGCATTCTCCCTGCCACGTGTGAGTAGCAATTGGTCTTTGTCATGGTGCTACTCACTCTGGCATGCTTTGGACTACTTGTATAGATGGACAAGCATTTGATTCTTATATGACACTCCTCATACTCTGTGCTGTGCAGGGACAAGGTGGAGGAAAGCCGTCATGCCAGCCGGCTTTTGGCAACTTACATCGACTATAAGAATTGCGAAGGGGTTGCTGAGGTGGTTGTTGCTCCTGACATGCGAGATGGCTTCAGGGCCATCGTCCAGTGCATGGGGTTAGCCAATCTCAAGCCCAATATTGTTTGCCTGAGGTACCCTGAGATATGGAGGAATGAAGGGGAGGGGCACAATAAGCACATCCCGGACACTTTTGTCTCCATCATAAATGACTGCTCGGTTGCTAACAAGGTAAGCTTGCAAAGCTGTGACAAGACCTGCAAGTCCTAAAAATTGTTTGCTCAGTCTCCTGAAGCACTGGTCTCATCTGAGCTGAGGTGGGTTGCTTGGCTGAGAATTGAAGCTGGCAATGCTGGTTGTATGACATACACCTAGCAGTCTCTGTCTTGTTGCTTTTTGTAACTTCTTAGCTGTCTCTGTTTGTGTTGTGTGTAACAATACTGCGTCCCTTGAGCTGTGCAGGCCTGTGTCATTGTCAAAGGGCTGGATGAGTGGCCTGGAGAATTTCAGAAGCAGTATGGCACGATTGATCTATACTGGATAGTCAGAGACGGTGGCATCATGCTCCTCCTTTCCCAGCTTCTTAGAGCTAAGGAAAGTTTCGAGAGCTGCCGCATCCAGGTCTTCTGCATAGCAGATGAGGACTCAGAAGCAGAGGAATTCACAAGGTACACAAGCTCTAAGGGTCGATGCTTTAATGCCTTGAAAGCCTGGCCTGTGCTTCTCTCTGTCTGTCATCTACACTCTCACGATGAGCATGTAGATGTACTTCTTTATTGCTTCACTATCTCAATTCGTGGTCAAGTTGGCCTGTACTGGAAACACCAGCTAGACGAGGATACCAAGGTTCCCTGATGTTTGTGAAGACTAGCTGACTTGTGATCAGCTTGAGAGTACCTACCCATGCCTGATGCCTAATCGAGGTTGCAAGGATTATGCTGCAGAGATGTACGGAAGTTTCTGTACGACCTGAGAATGCAAGCAGAGGTCATCGTGGTGACGATGAAGTCGTGGGAGGAGCACAAGGAGGACCAAGAAGCAGATCCAGCTCGTGCTGGAACTGTGGAGGCTTTCTCAAAGGTCCGCAGGTTCCAACCCCTCATGCAGAGGTCTTTATGCTCCGCACTGTTGTCTGTTGGGGTCTGGAATGTGCAGCCGCATTGGTTGGCCCATCCTGACAATAGTATCTTGTGCTGATTTTCAAGAGGTTATCAAATCATTCTTCAAGAATATGTGGTGGTTGAGACTTGGAGGGACTTTTGATCAATATTAGGTTGCCACATGCAGGCACGGAAGCGAATCATGGCACATGTGGGCAACATGTCTGAGGGCAGTGCAAGCGGTGAGCAACTGGAGTACCGGTCCGTGTCTGAGGAGAAAGTGAACAAATTCATATACACGGCGATCAAGCTCAACTCAATCATCATGCGGTATTCACGCGCGGCTGCGGTGGTGCTTGTTTCCCTCCCCCCTCCCCCACACCACCACCCGTCATACTGCTACATGGAATACATGGACCTCCTTGTGGAGGGCATTCCACGCTTGCTCATGGTCCGCGGCTACCGGCGGGACGTTGTTACTATCTTCACTTGAGCCCCAGCTGGGCTTGCAATCAACAGTTGGGTGCCATGTCCTCATTGCTTTCCTCATAATTTTGCTCATCCTTCCGTAAGTCCTGCACATGCATTGTGTAGCTACTCACTCGACCTTCTGAGTCATGGTTCGCTGGGACAGCCTGACTTCCTTGCGCCCTGCAAGATCTGCTAGACTCCTTCATGCTGTCTTTCACCTTTTGCCATTGCGTTTCTGTTCTCCTTGCCTCTTCGGCCGTCAACCTTGGCACTGCTGCAATGGTCCCCAGCAAAGCATTAAACTGACAATGCGAATCTATTGAGCTGTATCCACCATTCCATAGTGTTGCTCAATCTGTGTATGCATCACTTGCCCACATACTGTTGGACTGGCTATGGTCTCCATGGACTACTAAATGGCCTCACATAGGCTACTCTTTTATCTGATCAACACGTCCTCGTTCTAAGTGAGCATGCCGCAGCTAGAAGAGCTTGGATGAGGTATAAGGCCCTAACGTGGACCAATCTTGCAGTATGACTGCATGCTAGCATGCACTCTTCACCACAATGTTGAACTGTAGAAGTTGATACTGTGTGACTTGCATCTATGCACTGCTAACAGATCCACATGAGTAGCCCATGTGCTACTCATTCTTTCAGTCAACACGTCCGCATTCTGAGTGTGCGTGCCGCTTCTTGAAAAGCTTGTACATATAAGACCCTGAACATTCACCCGTCTTACGATGTGAATGTGGTGGAGCATGCACTTCTCCACACACAATCACAGTGGCATGTTCCTAAATATGAGAGACCTTAGACAGTGGCTCCGCAACATGCACACCTCGTATGGTGATGTCCATGACAAGACAGCCTCGCTGCTTTCCCATCATTTCATGCAATCTTAGGCCCCTCTCCTGGGATGCTTTGGTTTAGCCTCACCACTGTAGAAATGAATAGAGTGTCTTGCACAGATGAGGCCTGCTTGCATGCAATTGCAACTGACTCAACGCCTTGCAAGGGATCAACAGCAATTATGAAAGACTCTCAATCAGACATAAAGTTGCAGCACACGATGCCCAAGCTACATGCAGCCTCTGACTGCTCGGAGCCAGGATGGCGGCAACGGCTAGTAATGGCATGTACTCAATGTGATATCATGTTATACCATCACCCAAAGGCGGTGCTGAACGATAGCTTCAAGACCAAGCCTCCACTGATAGTCTACCAGTCTGCTCCATCTGCCTCAACCAAGCGTTGGACTCGGACGGCGTGAGCCCCCCCTCATGCTCTGCTACTCTCTGCAGCGCCCTCTTCGCATCGGATGGCATCTTCTGAGCGGACCCTGCAATGTAGATGCTCGCACCCTGCAGCACGAGCTCCCACACGCGTTGACCTGCCTCCTGAATCTTGTGTTGCACATAGACCTGCGACCATGATGCAATAATGGCTCACAACATGGTAGGCACAAACCCAAGCGGCAACAGACCCAAGAAGATCAGGATCCTCAGCCTTCTGCTGGTGAAGCTGAGGATTACGATGACATTTGCGGCACAGCATGTGAGTTGCTGTGGAGTGAGCCTGACCTTGTGCGCCTGGTCTCTGGAGAAGGCCGCGAAGAACCCGCTCCCCCAAGCCTCTGACAAGATGCCCCCCGCGGCTTGGTACAGGTGCCACTGCTCTTTGAACAAGAAGTCCGCGTGCTCTTTCCGGCAGCCAAAGAAGAAGAGACATGGTGCAGGCTGCAGGATGTTGGGGCCAAGGCTTTCGTTTTGCAGCTCCTGGCGATGGCTGTCATTGCGTGCAGGACCTTGGCCTTCTTGCAGGAGGCAAGCCCGCTCCTCCAGGAAGGACCGAAAGGGCGCACAGCCAGTGCCGGGCCCAACGAGAATGAGCGGCGTGCTGATTGCAGGCGGCAGGCGGAGGAACCCACGCGAAACCCACAGCAGAACGCGGCCTCCTGAAGCGATCCAATGCCAACGTGCACGCACCACGGCTGTGAGTCTCCGAGCGGAGTGGAGCGGACGGCCATGAGCTGAATAAGAGCCAGTAATAATCAGTGCATGCAACTGCACAACATGATGAGTTTGTCCATGGCAACCACTTTCTGGATTTGCTGTGGAGCCCTTGATAGCACTACTTTCCTGTCCTCCTATGATACCAGAGCCCAAAGCGCGTTCTGTTGTAGGGCGTGACCACCTTCACAACAGAGGCCACAATCTCCAGGCGCTGCGGATGGGCACGGAGCGATGACGCTATCGAGAAGGCGCGTGGCTGTAACCGCGGTGCAATCTCCAGCAACCACTGAAGAGGCAGCTGAACCGAGGGGAAGTCCTCCAGAATCTGCAAAAGTTGCAAGACTTATGGTTTCAGTGGAGGCGGTCAGTTGATTGCGGCAAACCAAATTGACTTATTAACATACTTGATTGCTGCATATAACAAAGAGAGCCAGACAAGTCCAGAGACAAATGCATTGAAGATGCTCAGGACGTTATATGTCACCTCCAGCACGCTGCGCCTTTCCCTCTGGTTGTAGTCGTACAAATCCTCCCTGCCTTCAGCAGTGCTGAAGTAACGCAACCTCTCCGCCTCCCTTTCTTCCTCCGCTAAGTGGCTGAGGACCTACCAAACATGCCGACGTGTCAGCTGAAGGTCACATGATCTGCACACATGTTGGTGAAAAAGCGCAGCATTTAGCTGACACTTGCGGTGCCTCTGTGTGTGTGCACAAGCACACACCGTTACACAAACGAAGAGAAGTAAAAAAAAGGATTCTCTGCCACCCAGTACTTGAAGAAACTCCTTATCTGAGTTGACATTGATGATATGATGAGGCTTCAGCCAGAAGGGCTCATTTCCAGAAGGACTTAGTAACCTTATAGAAAGCACACAAGCTCAAGCAGGCAGATCAAGTTGATGCCAATTGCAGACCTCAAAAAAGTACCGGCGTGGAGAAGCTGACGATATATCTAGAGCGCCAGCAATCAGAGCTGCCACTCTGATGGGTTGGGCAGCACATGTGTGTGGTACGTTCTCCATGTTGCCTGCTGACGGTGAAGCATCCGGTGCAACGTGCACCTGTCAAGCAGAAGCCCAACTCGAAACACAACCTCAACACAACCTCAACCTGAAGTCTTTCAATCAGGAACTACTCAGGTATATATTTTTGAATATGGACATAGAGAAAAATGATCAATCAGAAATCGGACCCTATTGATGGTGTGTTGCATTGGAGACGTTTATGATACCCACATCGAACATGCAATGACTGTCTTCACGTGTGCAACAGGTTTCTGTAGGTAAATACTTACAGTAACTGCGGCATCAGGATCGTAAGAAAGTCTCGCCAACAGGCGCTGGACTGCCTCTGGAGGCTGCTCTGGGTACATGCTCACGACATCGCCTGGCTCATACGTAATGCCCTGCATTCGTGCCTTAGACTTGTCAAGTGAGAGATGGCTAAGAGTACCAATTGTATCAGAAGTCTCTAAAACAGGTGCATGAGCCCTGGCTTGAGGCAGGCAGTTGGCCGATTTCATTGGACCAAAGGGCCTCTAAATACACTTGGTGTTCCAATATATCCTAAAGCGAGTGAAGCCTTCAGCGAATCCTGCATGCTACCCCTAGGAAGGCGCAAGGTAATTGCGCAGTACCGAAGATCCTAAATCAAACTTGATGTGCCGCACGTCCTGCTCCCAGTCCTCTGCGGTAAGCCGCTCGTTTGCAACCTGGCTTGCATTGCTGAGACACGTGTAAGGACGTCAGATGAGCAATAGGCCCAAAGAGACACCAATGTAGTCCAGCAGGCCTGCTGGACCTTCAGATACCGCATGTCACTTGGCAACAGCGAGCAATGAGCCCCATGTGCTTAGCCAGTAGCCCTGGAGGCTCAACCTTGAACCCCTTCTAAACCCAGCAGCAACTCAAGGATGGCCTTGGTATCAAGCAGTTTTTCAACGATTGATATGCAAAGTTGCTAAATTGAGCTCCAAGCGTCCCTTGCAGCCTACTTACAAGAAAATTAAGGTCGCAAGTGAATCTCAAGCAATGAATAAGGGTCAAGGTTTGACATACGGAATGACTTAAATGCAAGGATGAAATCTATATGGAGGGGAGCCTACCAGCTCAGCAATGTATGGACGTAGTGGCCCGTAACCCAGTGCCGAATCATCGCTCGTCAGAAGAGGCGGTGCAGCGCCCCCTACTTGGAATCTGCTTGCGGCCATGGAAGCTTGGTGGAACACCCTCATGCCCTCCAGACGCTCATCTATGGAGACTGGTAGGCCTGCAGGGGGTTGACATAGTGCTCAAGCATACTCAACTTCAATGCGGTGCTGGCTGTCAGCATCAGACAACTCAACATGCTTTCTGATATCAGTAGCTTCGACACACTTATGTCAATGTAATGAGCAAATGCAGGACAATAAACACACCTCTGCCATCGAATGTATCTGCACGTTGACGATGCACAACCTCATATCTAGGGCGATCGAGCTCAAGCGGGCCCTGCTGAGCAAGGAAGAGCCGATCGGGCCTGGCATTCAACAGCTGGCCTGATGCCCACAGTGCTGCCAGCCACGGGTCGAACGCCGCTTCGTACCTAAATCACAAAGTTTGATGCAGGATGGAGCTGCCAAATAACCACAGGACACAACTGCTGGTCGACTACTGACAGTAAGCTGCCCGCAGCTTTCCTTGCTCAATGGCTGAGGGAAATTGATGAAGTCTTGCATGGTGGTGTAAGATTACGAGGGTAAGTCTCAGATTACCAACTGGTTTTCATCTTGTGTAAAACATTCGTGATATGGGTGCCCCAGTTGACGGCCTTTGTCTCTAATATGCACAGAGGTAAGAGCTTGTGACAAGACTACCAAGCAAGTCAGTGTTTATCACATATCAAGCATACACGATTCACAGCCAATGTACTAAGGAGGTAATTTGTTAACACAGGCCACTGTAGTATACCCGGAGGGGTGCTGATCATCGCCCAGGCCCCTGGAGGCCATGGCAGTGGCCCCTAGATCCTGCAGGCGGCGGTCCAGCTTCTTGGCAACCACCTGCAAAAACGAGCTCTGGTACATAGTTGGCAATAGGCAAGAGTGCTACACGATCTTCAACTCGTATCAAAATCTCACATACAAAGGAATTTGGATGCATGGAGACCTGTGATACATGCGGCCAGGCAACAGATCGCAGTAATCAGGGCTAGGCCTCTGCCGAGGCACCCACATTGTACTTCTCATAGCCAGAGTCGCCAAGGCCGAAGACAGCGTATTGGAGGCTGCCAAGGAAGGCGGGTCCCAAGCTCTTGCGCAGCAGCTGTCGCCAAAACCTCTGCCGCCAGTAACAACGTCGTTGCTTGTGGATTTACCGAGCTGGAATTTGAGGGTTCACTGTGGCTGTTGAGGTCCAGTGATGGCTTGACCTCCGCAAAGTGAAACATTGAATCAAGATCGTTACGAGTCATGTAAAGAAGATTGTGCCAGTCACCCCTCATCTCATCGTGCAACTGACTCCACATGACCGGACGCCCAACCCTTAAACCCGGCATCCAAGATTAGGTGATCAAGACTTAATGTGGCGTTGCAGGCCGGCGGAGGTCAGAACGGCACTAGGACGTGGCGCAGGAGGAGAGCTCGGGCGCGGCGCGAGGCAGGCCAGCTCCCGAGGTCAAGAAGTTACCAGACCGGAACCAACCAGAACCGGAAATCCAAAACCCAAGAGCTACATCCTTAACCACATATCCTACGGTCAAGGGTTTGGGGTTTAGGAGCATACCTTCATGTTGTCAGGCGGGTCACCCTGCCCGGTAGTTGCAGCCACGAAGACGACGCGCTTGGCGGCCGGCAGCGAGGTCTGCGCATTAAAATATTGGTTGTTTACGATTGCAACTTGTGCAAGCATTTCCGATTGAGAGGTATCATGTTGTCATTGAAATTGCATTCATCGACGCCGCAGCCAGGCGCACCGCCTCCAGACGACGCCGTCAAGCCTCCCTCAGCGTGACCGCGTCAGGAAGCCGAGCGAGAGGACGACCGCGGGACGGCAGCGCAGAGCTCGGGCGCACTCACGACATCGACGGCGTCCATGGCGGCGACCGCCGGCGCCAGCGCCAGCCGGCGGGCCTCCCGCGCTACGCGCTCGGCCACGTCCTGCGCGTTCCCGGTCTGCGACGCGAAGAGGACCAGCAGCGGAGGCGGCGCTCCTCCGGCGGCGGCTGGGCCATCGCGGGGCGCCGGGACGCCGGGCNGCAGCACTCGCGGCGGCGGCGGCGGCGGCGGCGGTTCTCGGCGTGGCGTCCGGGACTAGGGGTTTAAGAAAGTAGGGTTTGTGGTCCAGAGCCCAGGTCAGCGGTTCAATGATATGAGCCCCGTTAAACCCCTGACGTGGGGTTTAGTCTGCAATTTGCAGACGGAGGTACTTGCAGGTGCCACACTCAAGGTGCGTCACAGAACTCTGCCCACGACTGTCGCACGAGTGCAGGCAAATGAGCTCAGACCCTGCGGCCTCGCTTGCGTGCAGCTCGCTCCTTGGTGGCTTGGCAGGCTGCGACTGCGCCCGCAGCTGGCTTGTCACCAACTGCATCTTTCTGCCGCACCGTGCACGTACTCAGCAGTCGCGCCATCGCCCAAGCCGCACGCAAGTGCGTGCTGCCAGCGAAGCGCATCCAGTATCTGTCTGCAGTGGACAGTCTTCTGCAGGGTCGCCCTCCGTACCTGTGGCTCTCAACCAGCCAATGCACAGCCTACACAGCCACTCTCGTAGTCGTTGGCAACATGCACGAGCGCTGGCCCTTACTGCAAGCCAGCTGCACTTGCTCAATCTTCTTGATGCAGGAATGAGGTGTCAGAGTGTAGCATTGCATAGAGAGCACTCACGACATTCATCTCTTGAGGATCTGACTCCAGTCTTTACAGCAGCTGGACCGCACCCACGGGAATAAATTGCTAACAGGCCTGACCTTGACATGTAGTGCAGATATTGACACTTACGATCAAGCACAGCAGCACGACAATGTTGGAGGTAACTTCCATCCTTCCAAGTACACTGCAAGCGGCGTGGTAGCATACTTCGGCCAGCACCCATTTCACAAGCTGTCAAAGAAGTTGGCCATGGCCCTGACCAGCTTTCGCATGTCGGCGAGCGCGGCCGAGCGGAGCCCCTGCGCAACGGCATCCAGCGGCGAGAAGGCGCTGCCAACTTCCCACTTGAAGTCCTGGATGTCATCAGGGGGAGGTGTGAGGCTTTGTTAACAGTTTGTCACAACGTAGCACCAGATCTTGCTAGACGCTGCACTTACAATCTGCCAATGGGCGAGTGGACTTGATTGATTGGGTAGATAGAGACGCACGGGCGCGAGCGGCGTTGCATGCGTGCCAGGCAGCTCCAGCTTGACCAAGGTGCCGCCGCACGCGGCGGCCCTCGGCCGCAGCAGGCTCTCCAGGATGTCTGTCTCGTCAATCGTGTCAATCTCAAATTTCACCTGCTCAGACATTGTGCAATTAGCCCGACAAATTATCGACTGGACTGTCTAGGGATTCACATGCGAATACGCCCAATGCTTGCCCATCCAAACCCTCCTTAGACTTCCGAAGTGCAAAGCTGTAGCGCATCAAAAGCAGTTGTCAAGCCTGCACCACAAGCTTTCCTGACCCTGAACTGCAACTGCACTCACACTCCAAGAACCGTACACAATGTAGTCAGCACAGGGCACGCGAGTCATGAGGTATACCAGCAGGTTGTGTGGCACAGCGTAGTGGTTGGCTATGGACACCCGGTTTTCTGATGGGCTGGGGGCAAACTCCACCACTCCATCTCGCACCTGCAACAGATGAAGCTCCTCACCTCATTATTCTAATATATCTTCAAAGACTCAAGAGTGCTGGATGGTACCAGTCAAGGGTGAGAGGAGGCCAGTGTTCGTAACAGCAGACTTACAATTTTGTCAACAACTATCTTCTATGCAGCACATATGCCACACGGGTAGGCCTCTAACGGCACAGGGTAACCCATACCTGACCAAAGACTGGCCCAATCTGGTTGAGGAACCTTAGGACTGGGTCAAGATCAACGGGGCCACTCTCTGCCAGCCTCACCGCTTCATCTGCCCGGCACAGAGCAGTTGAAATTACATGAGATGGGCCCGAGGCGTATGGGTGTGGCTGACAGCGTCGCCCTTCTGCCAGCTCCAGTGCAGGCCAATTTGAGTAATAGCAAAAAAGATAACAGCGCTAACAGGACCTGTAGGACAAGCAAAGGTATGGATTATAGGAAGACGGTGCAAAGTAGAAATCACTACGAATTTGCTTGAACACGTTGCATCAGCAAGTATGCACAATATAGTCTGCAAAAAGTGCTATCAAGACGCAAATACAACAACTCTTGAATATAGCTTTTGCAGCAACACACCCACGAGGCTGAGCGCCAGGCCCGTCAGTGGGGAGCTCTCAATGGCTGGTGCGAGTTGCTTCAAGCCTGGTCCAAGCTGCAGGCACATGATCGCAAGTTCCATGTCATACAGCTGACAGTGCTTTATCCTCTTAGTGCTCATTCAAACCCTACTTGGAGTGCCAATTCGCCCACAGTTCTGTAGTTATCGAATACATAGAAGGTTATTGTGACCAACTCTAAGGCATACTGTGACCAGCTCTGGTATATCTTGCTAGTGACCACTTATCCTTCTACATGTGACGAGTGCACACGCTGATTAGGTCATCCACGTCCGAGCAAGTCCACTCTCTGCTTGACACATTGTCATGCTTCTCACTCAACTCATGTATTGGCAGGACACATGCATTGCTCTTTTGCAACATGAGTATACTGTCCAGCATGCACAAGTACCAGACCTGCTCAAAGAAAGGCACAGCGCCAGTCGCGCCCTTGTTATTGAAGGAAAGAATTGCATTTGCCTAATAAGAAGCACCAAGAGTTTGATTGGTCAAGCATGAACCCTGACAACTGGACTACATCAAGTGAGACGTACATGTACACTTGCTAAACTCCAGGTACTGACTGATGGGTCGAAAACATCAGTCACAGTAGTCCCAATGAATCCAATGCCAGGGAATTTCAGCTCTGTAGTTTAGAGTTGCACATATATAAGTTTGCCTGTACTTGCACGTACAATGCGAGACTCCTCCGCCACAGGACAACAAAAGAACACCTTACGTGGGAGTACGAACCTGGGGGAGGGTCCGGTCGGTGCACAGGCTGCCAATCAGCACCTGCATGAGGGCGCCGTTGCTGCAGCCACCCATCATTGTGTAGCATAAGCCCAGGGAGAAGGTTGGCAAGCGGACACGAGCCTCAGCACTGGCCTCCATGGCGGCAGTGCCCGCAGACCAAGTGACACACGACTTGAGCAAGCAAGCGTGCTTGGCCATAGCTGATGAATGCTGTGCTAGATTGAGGCTAGCCCAAACGTACTTCCTCCAGAAAATTAATCAAGGGCGCTCATGATGTTGCCTCAACCCCAGAACAAGGGCTCTTACTGATGAGGTTGAGGGACTGTGGAACATTGGGGCCAACCTGTGGCCGACGCTGTAGATGGGGAAGCCCTGGACGGCAGCCGCAGAGATGCCAGCGTCTGGGAGGCCGGAGGCCCGGAGGAGGTCGAGGGCGTCATTGAACTTGTCGTGGATGCGGCGGGACGACGCGGCGTGGTCGAACGTGACCTCGTACGGCGTCGCCACGACGAGGTAGCCCTCCTTCACCAGCAGCTCGATCAGCAAGCTGCGGCGGCGCTGCCGGTGGCCCCATGCCGCTCAGCGCATGCAGCCAATCAAAGCCCACCATGTTTCCGATGCTAGATGCTGTGTGAAGTGCAGATAGAGAAGGTTGCAATGCAATCCAAGTCGTTGCTGGTCATATCTACAAACATGAAGACATTCCTCTACTTCACACAGGTACAGCAACCCATGTACGAGATGCAGGAGTGGCGAAGAGGAGATAGAAATATGCAACCAATGAATAATTCTGCACAGAGGTGGCTTTTTCTGCTAACCACAAAGACACAGGTTCCTTCGATCTAAGTTTTGGTGCTATTGCGGGGGTTATTGTACATGCATTTCTGTAGTGTTTGCGTGAAGTGAGCACAACCTGGAACTCGCCTCGCCACCCAGGTGCTAGAGACAGCGGCGGAGCGCACCAATGCTAAACCCTGGACCTCGAGATCGGGAGACTAAACCCTAGCACTAGTGTCAAGCTTCTTGACACTAGTGCTAGGCTCAGCGTCTCGGAGCTCGGAGCTCAGCGTCTGAGTGGAGCCATGAACCCCAAGCCCTGGACAGCGGCGCGGCGCACCTGTAGGTGACGTCGGGGCTGGCGCCAATGAAGGCGCCGCCGAGGAAGTTGAGGAGCGCCCGCGGCGGGCCCCGCGGCGCGTACACCTGGCACTGCCCGACGCGGCGGAAGGCCGGGTACGACCCCAGCCACGCAGCCGACTGTGGCGCCGCGGCGGCGGCGGCGGCGGCGGCGGCGGATCTGGCTCCGCCNTGGCCCGCCCGGCAACTGCTGGCGACGGCGTGTGACGGGGGATGCCGTCACGCGGCTGACGGGCCTCCCCTTAACAGGAGAAAACCCCTCACCATCTGGAGCCGCGCTCCATTCCACACGTTTTCCTCGTCAGAGCTCCCAATGGGCCGGAGCCAACGGCCAGTGGCATCAGGACCTCCTGCTTTGGCCAACCACAGCCGTCGCCCTTTGCTGGAAGCGTCTGCCACCTTGCAATACAATGCGGCTATCATCGAGTCTGCAGCGCTCCCAGGCACTCGCGATTCGCCAGCGTGCTGGTCGTGCATTCGCGCAGGCCCGTGGCTTCCGTGGTGCTGGTTTGGCTCCTCAGTATGGCGTATCAGCCCCCTCAGCCAGCTCACTACCCAGTTAACAGGACACTCGTAAGGCTACAACTGGCCTCCAGTTTACTTTCATGCGCACCGCGCGCCTTCCCTCTGAGTCTACTTCCATCTGAGCGCGCGCTCGTTGCCAAACGCCATCTGCCCCCCCCTGCGGCATCGGTGGCGGCGGCTCCTGCGGCATCGGTGGCGGCGGCTTCGGCGACGGCAGAGCGGCAGCGGCGGCGACGGCGGCAGCGGCGGCGGCATGCTGTCGCTGCAGGCCGTCCTCGACGGCGACCGCGCTGTGAGCCGCCGCCACCGCCACCGCCGTCGCCGCCGCCGCCGCCGCAGGAGCACATCTGGCCCGCATGATGCCCCTAACCCTAGAATTCAAATCTAAATCCTAAACGCCAGGGCGCGCTGATGGACGCGCTACTGGAGCACGGCGCGGCCGCCTGCAGCGTGGAGGACGCACACCTGGGGACCGCCGCCGAGCAGGAGGTACTCGATCCTGGCCCCTCAAACACAAAGCCTTAACCCGGTCACTACATCAAAGGCAGTGTTCGGCCTAAGCATTAGCCCGTCTCCGCTGCCGACAACCACCATGGGTGCCAGCTGCCACAACAATGCCGCCACTGGCACACCATTATCCTGCCGTAACTGCCGTAGTTACTGTGAAGCTGCCAGTCACGTGAACCCCTGGCCGAGCAGGCCTGGCGCCTCCGAGCTCACCCCGCGCGAGCGAGCCGCGGCCGTTGGATGGGCGCAGATCTACGCCGCTGGGCCGCTGCCGTGGCAGGCCCCGGAGCAACGCCAGCCGCTCTGGCAGCAGGTCTTGTGCCTCTAACCCTAAATCCTAAACCCCAAACCTGTATCCTAAACCCTTAACCCATCATGGGTTCCTTCCCTTGCATCCGCAGCTCCTTGCGCTGGTTTTGCTTGCCTGCCGTCCATGTGGGCTTCAGTAGCCGCAGCTCGTGCAAGACGGCAGTGGCAGAAGTCGCTGACGCTCTCGCGCCCTTGGTGCTGGTCTCGCAGAGCCGCTTGGTGGCCCTGTTTTTTTGCACCAGCGATGCAGCGGCAGCACTGGCCGCTGCCGCCACCGCCGCCGGTCTCGACTCAGTGCCCAGCTTCTCACTTGAGTACATTGCCAACAAGGACTGGATAAGCCATGTACAGGTGCAGGATCTGAGAAGATTATCTCGGAGGACTTATGGCTAGAAGTATACTTAAGAGGGAAACTAAGACTAAGAGAAAACACTCAGCCAAGCTTAGAGTGCATCAGTGGTGCGGTGCTCTTTGTCATTGAGCTCGAACTCTTTGCGCCGTAACTCGGCACTTTGGACGTGCATGAAGCCCCCCTGCATTTGCAGCAGTCCATGGTGGGCCCCTTAGTGTTGCTCGGACACACTGCAACTTAATGGTAGTGCTGATGGTGCGCTGAGACTGCTGGCTGTGTTGTCTGCGGCAGAGACTGTATTGCTCCACAGAAGTCGCTGATGGCCTCTGGGTTGTGCCCAGCTGGGAGACGGAGCTTCCCCCTGTGAGACTCAACTGTCCAGCTCTAACAGATTTTGAGCCCAACTGCAGCTTTCCTGTGCCTTCCTCCATCCACAACACCAGAGCCGCCAGTACTCAAAGCTCCCTCAGACCTTGTCCATTCTTTTGGGCTGGCCTTTCCCAGCCACCAGTCAATCTGGCCGCGCTTTCTCAAACCCAGTCATTAGGCCCCTCCCTGGTTCTCTGCCACTATCTCAGTCCATTTGGATAACCTCTGCTTGTCCTCGGCAAATAGGTGCGGATCCCATGAATGTAGACTTCAGAGCCTAACTTGTGAAACTCCTTGGAGCTGCTTGCCCTCTTCAACAACCTTCGGCACGTTGGCCACTTGCTTGATGAGTTTTTCCACGATGGAATATTCGCTGCACTTCTTTAGTGCAAGCTGGGTCATAGTGTCTTTATTAGGCATAACACCTCAGGTTCCCAAGTGGTGGAGTCCAGGGCTTGGTTGCTATGAGTCTATATCATCAACTACAGGAGCAGACTGCATGATAGTTGTGTTTGCTTGTTAAATTTGGAGACAAGACCATAATCAGGCAGTAATTGACTTGGAATACCACAGGACCCTGCAGCGCTGAGCATCCTGCTGGAGCCCGGCGTGGCGTTTGGCACGGGCGACCACCCAACCACACGCCTGTGCCTCCGGTGGCTCAAGAGTGTGGTGCGTCGTCGTCTCTGCACTTGCTCTTGCTGCCGGAGCTCATCTGTGACATTCATTCCTGATTTGCCAGGGGTTTTCGAAGGCCAAGAACGCTTGCAAAGCATACCTCAAGACCCTCATCATGATCTTTGTCGGCCGCGAAGGTGAACGGCGGCGAAGTGATCCTGGACTATGGATGCGGCTCCGGCATCCTGTCACTGGCAGCGCTCAAGGTGAGCATCGCTGTCCTTCTCTGAAGACTCACGCTGTCTACACTCACAGACACCGACCCTCCCTAGTGGACCACTAACCCCATTTCTCTAGTGTAGAGCAGCTCTTGTATTGAAAATCACATCCGCTGACTCCAAGTCCTGTTTCTCCGCTGCCGAGCAGCTGCAAGGCTCACGGGCCGTTGGCGTTGACATCGACCCCCTCGCTGTCTCCTCAGCTATGCACAATGCGCGCCTCAATGGGTATGCGCCACCTGTGTTCGAGACCGTTCTGAGGGCTCCTGATGGCGGGGACCCTGCAGCTCCTGGACGGCTCCAGCAAGCCGGCAAGTGGCCAGCATCAGAGGGAGCCGGCTTGTTTGACATTGTTGTGGCCAACATATTGGTGGGCCCCTTGCTGCTGTTGGCGCCGCTGCTCGCCAGCTATGCCAGGCCAGGAGGCAGGATCGCTCTCTCGGGCATCCTCACCTCGCAGGTGAGCGAACGCCTGCTACAGCGCTTGTCCGTGAGCGTGGGTCAAGGAGAAGGGACTTGCTTTTATGGATGTCTTTGCGTGTGATTCCCAAAGTGTCTGGATGTGGGAGTGCTAAAGAAATGAAAGTGAGCTAAGCATCATTGGTGACAGCGGAGATTCTATATTCAAGGTGCCTCACAGGCTTCTGATGAGGGTACA
This sequence comes from Spirogloea muscicola, assembly GCA_009602725.1. Classification (NCBI taxonomy): domain Eukaryota; kingdom Viridiplantae; phylum Streptophyta; class Zygnematophyceae; order Spirogloeales; family Spirogloeaceae; genus Spirogloea; species Spirogloea muscicola. The sequence goes on from WELB01000041.1 coordinate 532,086, forward strand.
CTCTATTGCTGAGCAGGTGGCTGCAGTCACGGAAGCTTACGGGCCATTCATGGTCGATGTCTCCTTTACTGAGGAGGATGGTTGGGCGTGCATACAAGGGACACGCAGCGCTAGAAGTCGATGTTGATGTTTGGACCATACGTTATCATTAAGCCCAATAATTTGATCAGTAGCTGACTTCAGTTTGTTAACAGAGGTGAAGATGCAGCGACCTGCAAGTGAATCAATAGTAAGAGTCGCCAGAGCAGCTGCAGGCGACAACACAGCTAGCTTGAAATTTTGACAAAGTAAGGTCTGACAATCACTTACGCACCTTTTCTCCTCGCTAGCAACAGTTTCATCTATTTGATGGGTGCCTTTCGGGCTATCACCTGCCCCTTGCTGAGGGTGTACAGTGGGCATGCAGATTCTTGTTCCTCGTCAAGCAGCACAAACCAACAACCTTGCGCATACAACTCAAGCTTTGTCCTGTATCATTTTTGGCAGCCCTCCCAGCACTTCACCTTGATTGCAGCCCATTACGCACCCATTGGTGAAGCGATGGCACTTGTGCTTCTGCCAATGCAGAAGACGCCATTGGAACTAATGCAGTATTCGAGTCTAAGATGCAAAAAGGTTAACAGCAGGTTTCAAGGAGAGTATTTCATTATTCAGTCAGCTTCTTAAGAGCAAGACCTATGACATGCGGAAAGAATGTCAACATTTCGGTTGCCCACAAGTGGCTTGTAAGAGCACCTTCAAAAAGCAATATTCTGTCTCTGCTTGACAGAATTCTAGCGCACATATGCACACTCTTAGATCTTCATTGACACGACCTGCGCCAGGCACCTGCGTCACGAATGGTCAGCACACATTGCAAAAGCCTTCTCCTCCATCTGCTGCTCCTTGTTGCTTGCACGTAAGTCCATCCTCCTGTCAGACACGAGGTTATGGGACTGTCCATCAGACAGCCCAGCTCTTGATGGGATACTTGCCTCCAGTGCCAGCAAGCACGTTGGCCGGAAACTTTGTTCTGCAGTCACCACTAAGCTTCGTCCTCTGCCGGCGCCGCAATGGAAGGCTCATCATCCTTCAACTCGTCGCCAGCTGGAGCACCATCCTGCGGCTGCGCAGCATGCAACTAAGGGATGAAGACAAGTTCCAATCTAATATCAACCCCCACAGTGTTAGCCTCATCCCACACACTCAAGCACAGCTAAACAGAAAGCTCTTGCAAAATACATATGTGCAACAAAGGTAATGTTCCGCACCGCAGGCGCTTACCTCGTCAACTTCGTCAACAGGCACATCTCCGTCAACCTTGACATCTTCCTTTGCATCCGGTGCAGTATACCCATCGCCCTTCTGCAAGCGGCACAACTTTCAAGTCAGCGGTGTCTTAGAACATTCTGCAGGCTGTCCTTAAGTACTTGACAAGTGAGAATAAGGGAAGGGTTTGCCTAGCCTTTTCAATTCAGCTCATGCCAAACTTCTAAGATCTGGTGCATTCATATGCTACAGTCTACGAGATGGTACATACAGGTGCGACTTCAGGCGGCGGGGACTTAGAAGCGGGGCTGCGGCTCTTAGAGACTGAGCGCGAGCGCGACCGGGACGGAGACCTGCATTGATATGAGTGAAGATAAATAACTGCTGCATCCCACAGGACTTGAACATCAACAATATTTTAGAGACCTTCAACTATGTGCATGGCTGACAGCTTTGAGAGACAGTGACAAACGCTTCCAACTGAAGACTCAATACAGCTCTCGAATATCAGCTCATTGTGCATGTGCCAACCGCACAATGAAATACTTGCACGCATCACAAAGGAGGACTCTTGGTCCCAACACCTATGTGACAATTATACATCTCCTTCATCAAGGACGCTGCTGTTCACAACTTCATTAATGATATGCGCTGACACGCCCAACAGCAGCAAGTAGGTCTGAACAATTCACCGCGATGGAGAGCGTGACCGCGAGTGAGAGCGCGACCGCGAGCGGGAGCGGTCCGACCGTGAACGTGACCGGCTCGGCGAGCGGGAGTAGCTGCACCACATTTCAGTAGCAGGCTATCAGCAAGTAACCCGCGAGAAGACATGCTTAAAGATAGATTGCGATGCATTTGGATTGATGGGAAAATTTGACTAAGAACGTAGGGATGCCAGGGTTGTGTTGTGAGGAGCCCATATATCCCAATCAAATGTACGAGGCAAACATCACTGTTGCTCGTACCTGCGGCTGCGGCTGCGCCGTGCATCACTACCCCTGTCCTCCTTCACCTGGCCAGGATGTAGCCAGTATGGACAGTGACCACACAACCAGTGAGCTTCACATGGAAATGCATGTGCCAAAAGCGCTGTCTTGCTTGTCCTACTGATACATCACCAACTGACTGCCCAATCGTAACTTGCAACGTGCATCAAAATCCATATGATTGGTTGAATAAAATCAACATTGTCGAGGGATATGGAACACGAGGTCAGAGGGAATGTAGCTGAGACGGCTCACGCGGATGTACGCCCTGGCGAAGGGGTTCCGAAATTCTGAATCGTCCAGTTTCTTGATCTGAAGAAAGGAGGCAGGAGACGGCAGATCTCAGATCAGTTTCCAGCAACAGATGGTTGTGTCTAATGATAGGTATAAATTTAGAATGCGACATTGCAACAGGTTGCTTTAGTGTCTTGTATTAGTGTCTTGTAACGGCCATGATCTATTAGAGCTGACATTGCAAGGGAGCACTTAGTGCTATTGACTGCGAGCAACTCGTGCAACGTACCGCGTACTTCATGTCATCGCCTGTGACATAGTCAACAATCCCCATGGCGCCTGCACGTGCACGGTGGCTGCTTCTCATCAATCGACCAAGAAAGCACGAAATTTGTTGGCCGCATCTTGTCATACAACCAAGAAAGCTCAACAGATGTACATGTTGTGCATGTGCAGACTAACAGCAGGAGGTGAGGGTCAAATTGCATGCGCCTTGAGAATGGATGAGGCAGCTGCGAGCACACCGTTGCCATCACGAAAGACCTGGGCGAAGCACACATCGCCAGCCTTCCGCATGTGGTCCTGGTAATATCAAGAAAAGAAAGAAAGAAACCATCAGCCTCCAGTTGGGATCATTCCATGGGTTGATATTGTTGCTTGGCACTGGCTAGCATGAGAAGAATGTGAGTTCTGGAGGCTACCAAAACCTGGCCCACCTTGAGGTCCTGCCACGATGCTGATGCTGGAAGGCCAGTTACAATCACTGCAAGTGCAGCAGCATCACAACGGATTACTTTAGGGATGAGGTGTGCTTTAGTGGATAGAGCAGCTTACTAAAACAGCGTGTAAGGGCACCAACTCAAGCAGTTGTTGCCTCTCTTCTACAAGTCTTGGCATCGCGGTCTATAATCAGCTTTTCAAAGTACATAGCTTCTTTTTCAGCTTGGAGCAGTTCAACACCAACATGATCCAGTGGATGAAAGATGGTTGTATACTGACAACTTGGTAGTTTGGAGCACTAGGCACTGCCATGCAGAACCACAACTGTAAAGCAGCAGGGCATATGGCAGCTTGCAATATGCACAGCACACCTCGATATTCGGAGCGCCGCGAAACACCACCACCCCGGCCGCCACCGTACCCGCCGCCGCCGCCGCCGCCGCCGCCGCCTCCTCCGCCGCCGCCGCCGCCGCCGCGGTTAATACAGGCCGCCAGCCATCGGCGGCAGCCGCAGCTCAGAGCCGTTGGCTCTGTTGCCTCCGCGGCGGCCTGTGAAGCTCCGGTTATACTGCCTTGCAGCTCCAGCTCCCACAAGACGACCTCCACTGCCTTCGTCCCAACGAGCACGCGATGGCTCGTGGCCTCTTTGTCGGAGTGCTACTCGTTGGTGAGCGTCCTGACCGCGTTCCGCTCTATAAGTCTTGGCCGTGCAAGTCCACTGGCAGAGTGCCAATTGTAATTGTGATCTCTGTCTGCTTTAATTGCAGCTGGCTGAATTGTTTCCTGAGGCAAGCAATGCTGGTCATACATTTTCCCGCAGGGCTTCTTTCTGGATATGTACTAGCTGCAGATGAAGCTCCAAAGCTTGGAACAGTCATTGGCATTGACCTGGGGACCACCTACTCTTGTGTTGGTGTCTACAAGAATGGTCACGTGGAGATTATAGCTAATGATCAGGGTAATCGTATCACGCCCTCATGGGTGGCCTTCACGGACAGTGAGAGATTGTTGGGAGAAGCAGCTAAGAATCAGGCTGCGAGCAACCCTGAGAGGACCATCTTTGACGTCAAGCGCCTCATTGGCCGAAAGTGAGATCCGCTTTGGACTTTGTGTCAGGCCTTTGGAAGGCTGAGCACAACCTGTTTTGCATATCAAGCCTGGTAGTCATCTCTGAATGATGATGCTAGCTGTGATAGGAACCTCATCACCAAGTTGCAATAACTGGACTTGCTGGGTGACCTTAGTGGCTGGATTTGTGTATAGTATCTGTGATCGCTAGATCACAGATACTATCAAATTTCAGACCAGGTAGCCTGCAGTTAAATGTTGCTGTTCCATGATTTGTCATGCGGTTTACATGTCGTCGGGCCCTACCCTGACCTTGAGAGGTCCATGCAAGGTCGATGACTTAATTGTGGAAGCTTTGGCTATGTGACAGATTCGAGGACAAGGAGGTCCAGAGAGACATGAAGTTGGTACCTTATAAGATTGTGAACAAGGATGGGAAGCCCTACATCTCTGTGATTATGAAAGATGGAGACTCGAAGGTATTCTCTCCTGAGGAGGTTAGCGCTATGATACTGGTCAAGATGAAGGAGACAGCAGAAGCATACCTGGGCAAGACCATTAAGGATGCTGTCGTGACTGTACCAGGTAACCTTAATGTGTACCCTGTCCATGCAAACAGTACCTAAGCCAGTCCTTGCTACTTACAATACGTGTTCTGGTGTCTTGCTGTCCATCATACTCTTGTATATTGGAATAAGTAAATCCTCGAGCAGGACAATATTGATTGGAGTCACCAGACTATCTGAGATACAGGTCTGATTTGAATGCTGCATGGTGGAGATAGATCCTCAAGAAAAGAGTAATTTCTTGGTTGCTCAATGAGCTTGCAAGTGAGCACGTTAAGCTTACAACAACTACGTCTGATGCCCCACTCCAGCGTACTTCAATGACGCTCAACGCCAGGCCACCAAGGATGCTGGCGTCATTGCTGGTCTCAATGTTGCTCGTATAATCAATGAGCCAACGGCTGCTGCCATCGCTTACGGTCTCGACAAAAAGGGAGGCGAGAAGAACATTCTGGTCTTTGATTTGGGTGGTGGTACTTTCGATGTGAGCATACTGACGATTGACAACGGCGTCTTTGAGGTGCTGGCCACAAATGGCGACACTCATCTTGGAGGTACATTCTGATGTGGAGGTTTTGGATACTTTCAGTTGGTCTTCTTTCATGGCTTGTCTCCAAATCAGCAAGGCACTCTGATGATTTTCAAATCCTGCTCCCTCAGAGGTTGCTCTACACCAGGAATAGCCTGCAGCACTGGTTATTGTGCCGAGCAATACATCTGCAATCTTGAGTCATCCATTACGCCGTAAGAGAGCCATCCTTGGTTTTGCATGCTTCCTACTGGTGGAGTACGTCTGAGAGTAGCGGCGATCTCCTTCTTCTGCAGGTGAGGACTTTGATCAGAAAATTATGGAGTACTTCATCAGGTTGATTAAGAAGAAGCACAACAAGGANCACTGCCGCCGCAGTGAGCTCGGGCGCAGGCCCTGCGCGGCCCGCCATGGCGGCGCTGGCGAGGTTGCTGCTCCTCGCGCTGCTCCTCTGCGCGCTCGCAGCGCAGGGGGCCCGCGCCCAGCGCCGCCGCGTGCACATCCCGGACGAGCTCGACGACGTCGTCGACGACGAGGAGGACGAGGAGGTGCGCCAAACCCCACCCTAAACCCTAAACCTCCACGCGCCCTGCTCCTGTGCGCCTGCCCGTCCTTCCACCACACGGCGAGGTGGAGCTCCGCGAGCACAGGGTCGGCTGCCATGGCGGCGACGACGGATGACGTGGAAAGGGATAACCTGCCTGTTTTGAAATAATGGAAGGCCAAAGTGGCTGAGTACATCGGCAAGCACATCTGATGACGCACAGTACTATTTTGAAAACGAGGGATGAGCGGTAGGATAGTGCGGTAGGATAGTGCTTGAGGATTGCCGGGGGAACTTAGGGAGTGGACATGGACACTGCTGCCGCTGACCGTGCCGCCGCCACGGTTGTGCGGCCAATGCCCGCCCGTTGGTGCTGATGTCATGCTGTTATCTTGGCCACCTTAGTATAGTGATTCGATGCATGAAGCCCCTACTGCACTAACTCTTGCCTGAACTGTGGCTGTAGTCGGCAACCCTATCATGTCATATTCACTGCGCGCCTTCCCTCTCTCTCACTGCCTGCAGTGGAGGGAGTGGGGCAAGAAGCGGGCCAAGGCTGCGCCGTTCAAGGACCTCAACAAGATGGACCCCATGGAGGCCATGCGCGAGGCGCAGCGCTCCCGCCAGGGCGCCGCCATGGGCTTCGCCAAGCTGCGATACGACCCCGACCGCCCTGCCGTGAGCCTGCCACAAGCAGCGTTCGTCTGCCGCTGTCGCCGCTGCTGGATCCTGGCCGCTGTCGGCGGATGAAGCTGGCTCTCATTCTTAGGCTGAGACTTGGGCTGCCTCTGGTCGGACAGGAGGAGGCGTCCAAGATCGCTGCACGGTGGACACAGCTGCTCAAGACGGGCTCCGTCATCTCCCGCATCTACGCTGTGGACGCCAACACCATCCTCCTCCACATGGACTCATACGCCGACGTACCCGAGGTCAAGCAGTTTGTTCTCAGCCGTGACGAGGCGTACGAGTTCAAAGCCAACGAGAAGACGTACAGGCGGCCCGGCGACCCGCCGCTGGAGCAAATCGCTGCAGACATCCAACGGCAGGAGGAGGAGCGGCGCAAAAGCATGGAGGCCGAGCGCAAAGCGGAGCGCCGCGCCAAGAAGGAGGAGGAGGAGCGACGGCAGCGGCAAGCGGAGGACGACGAGAAGGGAAGTGTCGGTGGAGGGGGCGTGGATGCACCCATCGCCGACGAGCTCTGAGGATGCCAGTGGAGCATGCATTGGACACCGACTACGTGATCGATCCAGGGCAAGTTGCGGGCGGCCTTCTCATGCAGCGGGGCACGCAGAGCCTAAACCTGGTGTGACATCTCAGGACTTAAGGTCACACGTTAAGAACCCCAAGGCCTGGGGGCCATCTCATCTGGGGCCGCTGCGCTCCACAATGCTTTTTGCTCCAGCACTCTGCATGCTGGCAGAGCTGCGGTGCTGCAGATCCCTGCCATCACAATGCATCTCTGCGCAGCACTGATGTTGGTGAAGGCGATCAAGTTGCACTTTGGCTGCACGACACACAGGGACAGCTTTCTTGCCAATCACTGTGAAGTTGTCTCTCAATGTTGCTAGGGTTGACAATCTGGGACTGCGCAGTTGACACCGTCCTGCATTGGTGTAGACGAGCCATCTGGGTTTACTGGTTTTATGAAGCTCCTACCAGCTTGTGATTAACGTGGGCTTACAGAATCTCATATTGCACGACCTACGCAAGGGCCAGCTCCCAGTGGTTCTGCTTGAGTTCACCCAGCCAGGCCCCACCTTTGTCTCGGTGCCACTGGAAGCAGAGGGAACAAGCCAAAGAGGGAGCGCTAGAGGAGTGGGCTCTCCCTACAATAGGAAGAGGAAGGACGATGATGATGGAGTGTTGAAGGGCAGGAGGGTCTCGAGCTGGCCAACGGGACGCCTCTGCTCCATGCGTGTCACACAATAGCAATAAAGAATGGTTGCACGCAGAGCCAAATGGGCTTCTGGGAGCGCTTCTGAGCACAGAGAGTCTATGGGCATGTGTGCGGAGCAGCAAGGGACGACCCTTGCTGGGCGAGCGCCAGCGTGGGCATGCTCAAAATAGGAGGCCGCGCAACCAGCTGAAAGCTTTGAGGACGACTTTGACTGGCTTCGGAGCGCGCATGAGGTCCAAGGGGCTCTGCCCTGGCAGGACAATCACAACCTGCAAAGCGTGCAGCACATAAGCATGAGCAGCATGCACAGCAAGTTGGCCGCGTTCTTCTAGCACGATATGTTGAAAGCCCATCAATGATTGGCCACTTTGTGCAGACTGGCAGTCTAGTCTGACGCTCTCCTGACCGTCTTGGAGGTGTTAAGTGTGGCTTCAGCTTACAACCTGTCCGGCATGGGAAGACATAGTGTAATCCAAGGAGCTAGCAGGTCAGGGTTGTTAATTCAGCATCAGTGGTGCTCAGTGATCAGTGACTGAGCTGCGTAAACCAATGACTAGCTGACCCTACATAACCCTAAGCAATTGGAATAGTAAGAAGGCTTGTTTGGTCAAGCATCTGCAGAGTATCCACTGTTGATGCTACGAGCGCATGGAAAGAAGAGTTGTGCTAACCTGCACTTTGCGGCGTCCCCACTGAAGCGCATCGCGGTGCGAGTGGTGGTACAGGTCAATGCGAAAGGCGCCCTTGATAGCGCCGCCCCGGTCCTCTACCTGGGGCCCGACATGATGCCTCCCAAGTAAGGACGTGCAAGAGCAGACATGAGTACTATGCACCACTCAATCTTTACTAGGTACTGAGTACAAAGTGAGATATTGTTCATAAGCCAATTTCAAGACATCGTCAAGCCAATCTTGATATCGACTCTAGTCGATTCAAAGGCAGTTTGAAGCCACTTGTCTTTCTTGATGTAAAGCACTAGCACTTTCACGCGACAACATCTAGTCAAGGTTTGACCATGTACAGAGAGCTGACTGGGTCACTCTCATTTGCACTTGAAGATGACACGTCAACAGCCTCCCATCCAGCTCAAAACAACGTGCTCTCAATGCCAGGTCCAAGCTAGGTAAGTGGGGTAAGGCTCAAGCTTCTACCTCGCCCCAACCGTAGCCCGGAATGTACATGCGGGTGCCAAAGGGGTAGTGCACTGTGTCGGCGGCGATGGTGCCATGCCGCGGCAGAAATCGCCATGGAAAGAGCAGGATGCGGCCTGGAATCTTTGCCGCCTGCTCCAGGCTCGGCCGCGAGAAGATGGGCGGCCTCGCCTGCGCAATGTAGCCAGTAAGAAGTACTTTAATGCATTGTCAACAACCGCTAAACTTATGTCAGAGCCCAACTCGTCTGACTGTTGAGCTCAAGTTGCTTCTGGCTGCCTGGTGAGTTGCAGCGACGTACTCTGCGGCCAGCAGTCAGCAGCATATGCACGCACCTGGCCCGGCATCCGGCCATTGGCTGTAAGGCCTCGGTAGCCCTCGCCCAGCTGGCTGGTCCCCGTCCAGTACCTGCAAGATTGGCCGGCTGGCGCAGATTACGCTGCTGCCCACCTCGGCTGCTGCCGAACTCACGGGACTCGTCACAACATGGTGTCAACCCACGTTTGGAAGCATTCTAGTAGGAAATAGGGTCTAAGTTAGGATTTATACAGTATCATACTACATTTAGATAGAGGAATCATTAATTTGTAGGGATTAGGGCAGACTACGGCAGCCTCAGTCCACTTGGACCCTTTGCAGGTCGCTGCTGCGATGGCCGACGACACCACCGGAGCAGCCTGTCCCCAGCTTGAGAGTTACATATACACTGGGAGGTGCTTTCCCTTCCCCATTCAAATTTTCGTAGGCTTACTAGGAACTGAAACAAGCAAAAACTCGTACCCATATCTTTCCACTTCTTCAGAATGTTCTTCGTATATTTACTTCTACTCAATTCTACTCAATGATTCTGATAAACTTCAAGTAATGAAGTCTACTTGTTTTCGTAGTGTAGGAAGGTAGCGGGGGAAGGAGGGAGGTGGAGGCAAGGGAAACCGTGCGAGCAGCGGGAGGCCGGTCTCGATGCGGCGGCGGGACTTGCGACGGATGCGGAGCGAGACCCAGGAGGGCGACAGGCCGACGTAGTACGCGCCGGGCAGCTTCAGGCCCCACTCCCAGTTGCAGCAGTAAGCGCAACTAGCGCGGGATTCACGGCGCGGCGCGCGCGGGCGCAGGCAGGCCGGCTCAGCTCAGCCATGCCGGCAGCGGCGGCGACGGCGGCGGCGGCGGCGGCGGCGGCAGCGACGGCTTGCCCACCTGCAGTAAGCCGTGCACTCGATGACGCGCTTGATGGGGGGCATGGACGTCACATCGTGAGGCCCCTCACGCCGCCGCCGCCGCCGCCGCCGCCATCAACGCCGCCGCCGCCGCCGCCGGAGGCGGGGGGCCAGTAGTGGCGTGGCTTTCAGCGCCACCCTGAAGGCGATATCAGCCCATTACGGGCACGATCGATTTCCATTACCCGCACCGGCCTCGCC
>WELB01000041.1:552997-568232 GCA_009602725.1 Spirogloea muscicola
GGTGGAGGCGGCAGCGGCGGCGGCGCCGGCGGCGTCGTCGGCGGCGGCGCCGGCGGCGGCAGCGGTGGTGCTTCACCGCGCAGCGTATTTGACGTCTCGGTGAGGCTGCGTGCCTCCATTCCGCAGCTGGTGGCGATGCGCTTGTGCGATGCGTCCTGGCTGTTGCTTCCGAGCTTGGCCACTGACGACGTGATGGCCAATGGCGGCGGCGGCAATCACGACGGCGGCGGCGGCGGTGCAGGCTTACGTGGATGTCATCCCGAGCGTGGACCTGGCGACTGTCCAGCCCCTCCGCATCAGCGGCAGCAGCCGGCACCCCTGCTGGATCGTCGTCGGCTGCCGATCGCCCCTCCGCGATGGCGTCCGCAAGCTCGCAGACTTGCCGGTACGGCCGCTCGGACGAATTGTTGACGGCAGCCTCAAGTGCGGTTTGCCATTAGCAGGTACCTGCAGTTATTGGCATTTGATTTGTCTCCGATGTCGGGACCCCGCCGCTGCAGGGGTGGAAGCTGGTCCTCGTATGGCTGTCACTTGACGCGCCGCCGGTCGCAGCAGACATCCCCGCCGGCGCCGTGCTGCTCGACGCCACTGCCCAGGAGGCCCTTGGCTTTCGCACTGCCAAGATGCTGCCCCGCCATGCCTTTGCGCGCACCAACATTGGCTACCTCTACGCCATTCAGGTGCCTGAACAAGCTTGTCTCGAGGCTGCCGCCTCCGTGGTAAGGCCGCCAGCACGGATTTGTGACCAAGCTGTTGGTGCATATGAGAATTTTGGCAAGAGAACTAATCAATCAGTCCACTGTCAACTGATCGGATCTTGCCTGTTTACAAGTATGTGTCAGTGGCGGATAGATGGAGCTATCAAAGCAAGCTGTTGGTGATACCTGACTAGCTCAGTGTAAGCCGACTGATCTGACGTCACGGGGCGTGTCTGAGCGGGCAGCACGGTGCAGAGCTCGTGTACGAGGCGAGCGAGCAGGGAGAGCTGCTGGTTAGGGACCTCCAGGAGGCCTTCCACCTCAACATATCCGCGGCACCAGACCAACTGCTGCTGCTCTACGAGCCACCCATTGTCGGCGGCGCCAGCACCATTGGAAGCCGTGTCGTGAACCCGTACATCCACTTTGGGCAGCCGTCCATGTGGCCGCTAGGCTACCCGCTCGACGCCATCGGTTTGCTGCTATGCACCTTGTGCTCTTAGCAATTCCAATTTCATCAGAGGCATTGTTGTACTGCACTGCATGCCCAAAACAGAAGTGAGCTTCTGAAGGCTTTTAGTATGGAGGAAGCACATTGAGCAGATGGCATGACCTTTTAGAAGTGACAGAGAATTGATTGAATGGAGAGAGCAGATTGTCCGCTGACTGGTCGAGGTGACCCATCAGGCCAGCTCTGATGTCCACTCAGTCACATTTGTCCAGCACGGAACCTGCCGGAGAAGAGCTTCCGAGTGGGCGAGGCAGTGAAGCCAGTTGTCCAGCATGGCCTTACAATTGGCGCGCCCACCGTCGACGCCCTACTGCACCTCACACGCGTGTCTGAGATGTACGGCACCACTCCTTCCTGGGGCTCTGATGCTCCACTGCAAGGTTGCTGGCTGCTGGTGGAGCCTGGGCATGCCCTGTCAGCCCCACAACATGCCATCTGCTGGCGGCAACATTGGTGCGCCATCGTCCAAGGCAGGGCTGAAAGTACTTTGTAGTTGTGGTGGGCAGCGAAGGGCGCAGGGAGCTAAGCGTAGATTTCGACCGCACTGCGCCGCCTGTGGTGCTGCCGGGGGGCCTCATGAGCCCCTTCACTGCAGACAACACGCTCTACCACACGTATGGCACTCAGTCCAGTGTTCCCAACCCCTTGTCTTCCTTTTCTCACGCTTCCCTCCCTCCTCAGGCCTTCCTCTTTTGCTCCTACCTGTCCTGCTGCTGCACACGCCTGCTTTGGCCGCTGCTTCACACCCCTGCTGTTTCCATGTTGGCAGCACGACAGTACAGCCGGCCAGACGCAGTCCCCCCATCGTAACTATGTGCAAGTGCTGATTCACGCATGCCTGCTCGTCCTGTTGCTGCAGAGATGCGCTGTGGTCCATCCTGTTGCCTTGCACGCTGCCGCAGCCGGTGGCCGTTGCTTGGCGTTCGTACTGGGCACAGCGCCTGCTGCAAGAATCTGGCGGCCACCTGGCATTCTTTCCGCCCTCTTCTGTGAAGGTGCAAATGATGTCATGGCTGCGGGTAATATCACCATGTACTCCAAAGACGTGCTCCATCAAGACTTCTGCTAACGGCTGCCCAAAGTGCCACTCTACTTGTCACAGCGGGAGGGGCCCATGGGAGACTTCGACGCGCAGGCAACCTTTGAGGCGTCTGCAGGCGCGCTCTTCGACGCACGGCGGCTTGTTGATTTTCTGCACGGATGGGAGGCCCATGGCGCCACACTGGCCGCCCGCCTGCTGGAGCTGACGTACGTCCACCATCTCTGCTGGATTTGCAGCTGACACCTGGCAAGACGATGCAGGTGTTGAAGGTCTAGGGTCTGGATATGAGGGTCTGCTGCGCCTGCAATTGAGTGACACGGCTTTCATGGCGCATCTCTTAGAGCTTGTGCGGTGCAAGTGCATGCAGCAATGCCATGGTCGTGGAGCGTTTCCTTGGCCCTGCGGACTCCCACCTCGCCGCAGCGTGGCTCCAGGACCTCGCCGCGGTTGGTTACCAGCTACCGCCGATTGCGGCGTCGCCCTCCCCCCCAGTCGCCAGCCGCCGGCTGCTGCAGACCGACAATTCGGGCAAGACTCACTGTTGCCTCAGCACCATGCTGTGTCCCCGGGTAACAATGCTGGCTGTGTCAGCCTTGCAATTGCTGACCTCAAATGTGGCAAACTCCACATTGTTGCAGCAGGTAGCCCCTCGTGCTCCATGACCGATGGCTTTGTCTTGGAGGTGGCAACCGACTACCCGGGCAATGACCTGAAGTACATGGAGTCTGTGACAATTGAGACTTGTGAGAGCGCATGCCTCGAGGATTGCCGCTGCGTCGGCTTCCTCATGACCACCGACTGGGAAAAGTGCTTCACCAAGAGTCGCCTGGAGCCGTTTGTCTCAAGGGACTTCTGCCTCACCTGGCGCCGCTCTCAGGGTTGGCCTCCTCAGACCTCCACAACAAATGGCCACTACTATGGATGGTAGTTGTGTAAGAAGTTTGAACTGTGTCTTTGTGGAGCAGTGAAGTTCAAACTCAAAGCATGGTTGTTGTTGTCCAAGGCCCTGGACACACTGTAACCTCAATGAGGTCTAGCATCTTGGTCATGACCATAACCTCCACTTCAATCTTGCCACAATGGCTCCAAGTCATTTTGCTGGAGTGCCATGGCCAAACCTGCAGATGTGTCAACACAGGCTGTGGACGCCGCCAGGGCCGCACAGCTCGATATGAGCCCGCCGAGCCCGCCGAGCGACAGTGTGGTAGACGATGAGGAGGATGGGGTGCTGGCCCCACCGCCTCCTGACGGCCCCCTTGCACCAGGCGTGGTGGACTTTGCGCCCCGCAGCATGCAGCCGCCCAACCTGGCCACCGTGGGGCTCTGCGACGCATTACAGCAGGTGTGCATCCGCCAGGCAGTTGCAGCGCGCCTATCTATGTGAAGCTCATGAGGTTCTCTCGTTCAGATGCTCATAATGATCAGGAATTACGCAAGTGCTTACAGTAAGAATCTCTTTGCAATTCGCGTAGATCAAGCGAGTATGATGGTGAGGAGTTTAGGGTTTCAGGGTTTAGTATCGAGGCTCGGTGGCATAGAGGTCGACCTTTGAGCTCTCAGGGGCCGCGGGCGCTCTGCCTGTCCTTAAGCGCAGGCCCGGCAGTGGCTGACGCGCCCCAAGCGAGAGCCAGGCCCTGAGGCGGTGGCGCATTTTCGACGGGTGCGGACGGCCTTTGCCGACACGGTCCTGGTCGTAACATACACGACGCCAGCTTGGAAGAAGTCCATTCGCTTCCTGCGGGCTCTTTACGGGCGTGTGTTTGGGGAGGTCGTGTTCGTGGTTGCAGGCGAGCTCGACCCCGTGGCACAGAAATATGGCGCCCAGATGGTGCATGACTCCTCCCAACCTACAATGATGAGCCTAATACGTCCACTTTTACCTAGCAGCTCTGCATCTGACAGTCATAGTTTACATCGTGAGCTGCGCTGAGCTTGACCCCCAGTATTGATTGCCGAAGCTTCAGCATATCTTAGTGCGCAGTTGCCAAGAGGTTCAACTGGTCATTCAGTCTGAATAGTCATTATCATATCACGTCAGGCCTCAAAAGCCCACTGCTTGACTGGGATTGCTGAACAGGTCGACCACCCCACCGCCAAGTACACGCTGTACCGGGCGCTGCCCGATATAATGGCGGCACGGCCGCTAGCCGGTGGCTTTCTGGTCCTTAACAGCGAGGCGGTGCTCAACTACTGGGCGCTGCTCGCTTGCAACCGCTCGCGCATTTGGATGACACACCCTGACCACCCAGATAGGAAGCTCTCAGATCTTGTGGCCAAGGCTGCAACAGCCGCTGGCTGGCAACTTGCAACGCAACGAGATGAGGCGGTTCTGCAGGATGGACAACTCCCACCGTGGAACATGGACGATTTTCAGGCAGCCATTCCCAAGCAATTTCTTGCTCAAGTTCTAAACAACTTGCAGTTAGCTTCCGGCAGCCGCGTCTTGGGTCGCGCCAAGGCTGATGTGTTCCACGTCCCGGGCAGGCATGCCGCTGCCCTTGTGCAGCTCATTCGTGCGATTGCGCCCCTCAACATTGAGCAGGAGGTGAGCAATCAAATACGCCCTTCAGCAGGCAGCATGTCCACCTCCTTCTTCCGTCACTCCTTAAGGCCCTCATACCTTGCCAACTTTCATGCGCCAGAATAAGCAGATGGGTGTAGCCAGGTTCGTGTGATGACATTTACCCCTTACACTTAGACGGGGGGTTCTTTTCCAACGCCCCCCAAGAAGCTCACTTGCTTGCTGTGTAGTCTCGCTATTGACCTGTTGGCTGTGATAGTCTCGTCGCTGAAAAGCGCAGTCTGCTCCTGTTCTTTGTCCAGGTGGTTATTCCCAACCTGCTGCTCTGCCTGGACCCATTTGATAGGTGGGATCGGGATGCATTCCAGGCCGGCCAGGCGCGATACCTGTCCGAGGATGAGGCAGCGATGCCTGCCGGTTCCTACTCACCACGGGACCACTTTTTGTACCCCTGGCGGCTTGGCGAGCCTGAGGATGTGAAGAATGCCGCAATGCAGGGGCTGCTGGAGGCCATGGCCAAGGGCGACCCAACCGTTTAAGAATACAACTTTTATCATTCATTTATACATTGTTTTCTGATGCTGATTGGTCTGGCTCTGCGGCTCTGGATACTTGTGTGAGTTGCCCACACTTCCTGCTTCCATGCATTACTTCCTCTTCCTACCTCCGCAGCTGAGAGAAGCAGCAAGTGCTGATCTCCCTGCAGTTGGACTGGCTGGCCATCAGATCTGCCAATTGGCATGTGTAGCGAGCCTGGCCAGTGGTTCTCGAGCATATGCATTTTTGGCTCAAATGAGGAGGCTGAGGACGAAGAGGCAAAGAGGCGAATTCGCTTCTCAGCCGGCTGCCTTTGCTTTTCGTGTTTGTCTTCAGGAGCTTCAAGGCAATGGCTAGCACTCGCCCCTGCTGCTGGCCTTTATGACGGTGGCACTCCATAGCGAGCTAGCCTGTCGGGCCTGTGGCTGTTTAGCAGTCACTGAGCTACCGTGCTGGCCATCTTGTCATCCTTTTGTCCTGCCAAGTTTCTTCTTCTGCAGCTCCCTGCCTCTCTTTATGCCTACCAGATGAATCAGCAATTTTCCCAAGGGGCGGCGGCTGCGATGATCCGAAGGGGCTGGAAACTGCTGCAGCACGTAACTAAGCAAGTATCACGAAGGATGGTCATTTAGGTACCTCTGTTGAGCAGCAGCAAGTCAGAAGATCAGCCGCCGGAAAGCAGCCACCCACCTGACGATCGCTAGAGGCGGCAGCTAGAGCACTGCCAAGTTCGCAGATGCAAGGCGTGGGCCATGGACCGTTGGAGGGCGATGGACAGGCGCCTTCGAAACACCTGGGCTTGCGAGCCAGCGGCGTTGAAGTCGAACTGATCGCCCCGCCTGCGGGACACAGCGCGTCCCAGCCACCAGTCAATCTGGCCGCGCTTCTCTTTGTCTAGCAAGCCGGGCCAACAGGTCTATCGCCACTGAGGCCCGAAACCCCGTTGACGAAAGCCAGAGGCTGCGGCCAGCACGCAGATGTAAGGCGTAGGGGCCAGCCAGAAAGAATGGAGGGGGGGCTTGAGGCCGGAAGGAAAAAAGATCGTGTATTAGAAAGAAATGTAGGCCAAATGGCCAGGTACAAAGGCAAGCACATCTAAAAATCTACATAACCTACAGCAGATTGACCCGCTCAATAACCACGGGTCAAAACATAAAGGTCACTACTCGATGCATGAATACTAGATGCCAGGAACGGAGATGCCACCTACTAGAGCTCGCCCAGCTTTCTGGTGCAAGGCACTAGCCTGAGCACGCTGCAAACAGGCCGAAACTCGACGTCGCAAGAGCGACAGATATGCAGCTGGCAAGCCCATCTCAGCCGGAAACACATCTGCGCGTCGAGTGTAGCCTAGATTGGCAATGTTTTGAAGCAGAGTGTGGAAGCGAGGACCCAGACAGCCAAAGATGTCGATTGCAGCTGGCAGGAGTTGATCGCATTGGGGGTAATCGGAGTAATGCCGCAGTTTTCTTTGCTCTGCTCCGCCCACTGCGTGCCCAGCAATGTGTGTTGATGCTGGGCCAAATGCCGGGAAGGGGGGCTACGTGGGCGCCCACCTGACTCACACGGCCCCCCCTTGGCCATTCATTTGTTTCTAATAGACGGAATTTCCCCCCCCCGGCAAACACACCCTCCTTGTCTGCCTGAACAACATATCGGCTTGCATTGGCCTCCATTTCATTTCGTACGTACCGCGCGCGCCTTCCCCTCGTCGCCATCTGCTCGTCGGCCTCCCTCCTTGCCACTTGGGCGCTCTCGTAGACTATGGGCGCGCGATTCCTTGTAGACAACAACAGCTCGTTGCCCGTCGCCAGACCTTAGTAAGGCTTCGCATCCGCCTTCATCTCATATCATACGCACCGCACGCCTCTCTCGAAGCTTGGAGGTGGGTCCAGCGCGAGACGAGGTCCTGGTACGCCTCTCTGCTCCGTGGAGAAGCCTTCTCGGCGGCACTCGCTGCGGCGCGGAATGCGAGCCCGCTCGCCCGACGGCCATCGGCTGCCGGCTGACGAGCCCCTCCATTGAAGGAAGCGGCGGATCTCGTGCGTGCTGTGAGCGGAGGCCGAGTGCGGCCGCTGCGGCGTGCGTCAAGTGTCCTAAAATCCAGGGGAACGAGAGGCAGGCGGCTCGAGCGGTCAGGACGAGTCAGGAGGGAGGAAGGGGGAGAGAGGATGCGTGCGGAGTGACGCCGGCGACGAGCACCGCACCCACCGGCGTGCGGACAGGCCACCGAGGAGGGGACTGCGATACGGCAGCAATGGCGATGGCGGCCGCCGCACAGCAGCTGCTGCAGCAACTCTCAAGCCCGACGACGGCCGAGCCCCTGTCGAGGCAGGCTGGGCCACGGGTGAGGCCCCGCATTGCTCAGCAAGTCGATCGCCAGTCAGGCCAGCGTCTCTGCAGCGGCGAACACGCGACCACGGAGAAGCCCCTGCTGATGCCATCACTGCTCGCAGTGCGGCTTGTCGCCACCAGTTCAGGTGGGGCTTTGCGCCAGGATGCAGAGTCGGGACAGTGGGCGGGCCCCACTTGGCCGGACCCCAGCAAGGACGCCCTTCCTGGGCGATGCTGCGAAGCTCTGTCAGGCTGCCGCCGCCAGGCTGCTGGTGGCACAGCGGCGGCAGAGCGGCAAAGCCAGGTGGATCGTCGGCTGTGGATTTGAGCTTCTCTGCATGCAAACACATTGATATGCTAGTTGATTGCAGAAGGGTTTGGACTTTGCCATCCGGTGTTTAGGCATTCTTTAGCGACCTTTAGGTGTTGACCCGTGGTTACTGAGCAACATAATTTGCAGTGGGTAATGTACGTCATCAGATGTGCTTGCATTGTACTTGGCCACTTTGGCCTTCAATTATCCCAAACACAAAAGTCCCTGACATGCTTACAACATGACCTGTCCGGCAAGATATAAGTGGCTATAGCAATTTTACGTCCTGATCGAGCCCGCCTCTCTGACGGGGGAGGACGACATTGCGGCGTGGCTGCAGGCCAGTGCAGGCGGTTGCTGCCGCCGCTGCTGTAATCGGAAACCCACGGTCGACCACTGAGGGCGGCGGGCCTACCGAGGCCGTCCGTCAAGCACCCAAGAAGGGTGGTGGCGGCGCCGGTGGTCGGCGCCGTGTCAAGGCCCGCCGGCTCACACAGGCCAACAGCGAGCTGGTGAGCAGCCCGCCCCAAAGAACCTTCGCAACAGCTGCCGCCTGCGCTGCTGCTGCCGTTGTTGGGCTCGCCTCCGCTCTCCTTCCGCTCTGAAAGCTGTACGCTGCATACGGATTTCCTCCTGCTTGCCAGCCGCACGTTGCAAAGCTGGAGTGGCTGAAGCAGGAGGGCGTCAATCTCACGAGCGAGGTCAGCCACCGAGCTTTAGTGACATTGCAAGGTCCCAAGAAAGTGGGAGATCTGTGCCTTGTTACAGCCAGAGGCTGCAATTGCACTTTGGTTGCTGGGCAGGCGCACATCAGCCGCATCAGTCAGGGAAGTTCGGATCTGGAAGCCGGAAAGTGAGAGCGCTTGCAAGCAAGTGCAGCCATTCGGCAGTCGCTCTGGAGCTAATGAGGGCCACAAGCGGGCGACCACCGTTGGTCGGCGTTGGGCGGCGGGAACCAGAGCCTTGTAGAGGAGGGCGAGCTGGCCAGCAAGTCGGTTGACGGCCTCTTGCGGCTGCAGCGTACCATCTGGCGGGTGAACCGCGCCATCGCACGCTGCGAGAGCGTGCGCGAAGCTCTCGGCGTCGTGGAGGAGATGAAAGCCTCCGGCATGAATGCTGCTAACGAAGGTAGTCACTAGGTTCAACATCACTAGGATGAGCATTAATTTGCTGTTACCATCTCCTGATAGCTATGTATAAGATCTATAGATTAAAGAGCTCATATTGGTCCATAAAGTGTTGCAGTCTTCAATATCCTGTCATCTAAGATCTGCTAGAGTATATCCAGAACTATAAGCAGAAGGAATTTTGTAGCTGAAAGCCACTGCCGGCGAGCCTGTGCTGCCAACAGGCACCTATGTGGCCCTGATCACCGTCTGTCGACGCCAGCGGCAGGGAGAGCGTGCTCTCGTTGTATACGAGGTGACTGACTGCCAAAAGATCCCCACTGGAGAGCCCAAGTGTACACAGCCAATGGGCTGATCAATCAGCTTGATCTCATGACTCACTGATCCAGCGTGGTGCTTGCAGGCCATGAAGCAGGCGGGCGTGCAGCCGGGCCTCCTGACGTACAACACGCTGCTCTCTTGCTGCCAGCAGGCGCAGCGCTTGGAGGATGCCTTCCGCCTCAAGGTCAGAGCGGCTGTTGCTTCAGTTATGAAAGGCCAACATTGCATATATACATTACCACTGGCACTGCACCTGAGAGGGACTGGAAGCTTCTGGACTGGCAGCTTCTCACAATGGGAAGCAAATGCGTTGCTCATGCAATTTCCACGACTAGTATTTGCTAGCCATGGATGCACTTGACTATCTTAAGACCCAAAATCTAAACCCTAAATTCTGAACAAACAGCTGGTGCTGTCACTCACAGTCATAATTGAGTTATTGGCTGCAGGCCGACATGGAGGGGGCTGGGGTGAAGCCAGACGTTGTAACATACACGTCTCTCATGGCCATTGTGGTGAAGGTGGCGCCTGTCAGAGGCCGCTCCTCCTTTACCCAGAGGTCCGCTCTAAATTCGATGTTTGCCACCCTAACAGGTTATGCTGTTGAGAAATATACAGCAGCTGGCATACCAGCTACATATAGCATGACTAGCTGTGCAGCCACTTCTCACTCTTGCGCCACTGAGCGTTGAATACAATTCCTTTGTCTTTGAGAGTCCACAAAAGAAAGTGAGGAATGACTCAGACAAAGTGTGCTTGGTTAAGGACCTGTATAAGCAAGTTCTTGACATGGCTTGTTCTGGCATGTGACCTGAGCGCAGGTTCGAGAGAGCCATGCAGCTTTTTGCAGAAATGCAGATGGCATGCGTGCAGCCAGACGCTGTGACATTCAACACGCTTATGTATGCGGGGGCGCAAGCAAAACTGCCTGGCAAAGTGCTGGTAAGGAGCAGTGCTGCCAGTGTAGCAGCAACACTGATAAAGAGGCTGTCAGGACCGCACATCCAGGCGAGATGACCATGGTGTGCCTCGGTGCTGATTACCACCATATTTGTGAACCTTGCTGGTGCAGGAAATTTACGCAGCGTTGATGGCGGCAGGCGCGCAGCCAAACCAGAACACGTTTGGCATCCTGCTGGACGCAGTGGGGCAGGGCGGGCGCCTCAAGGCTGCACTCGGTGTGTTCAACGAGATGAAGGCGATGGGCGTGTCACCGACGCTCGCGACGTACAACACGCTCATCGATGCCTGCGGGGCTGCTGCGCAGCCCGACGTGAGCCGACGTGTCTTCGCCCCACCCCAGAGTCTGTATCATGAATCCTTGTCCGAAGGCCAAACCAGACCAAAAGATTCAGTACCAGTAACCAGCGACCACCGGGAGATTATATCATGGCCTGCACGCTGATTGCTTGCCAGTTGTGTGGTACTCACTGTGCTTTCACACTGAAAGTTTCGCTCGAGTTGACCTTGATTAGGTGGATAGGGCATGGGCGCTGCTTGGAGAGATGAAGGCCGCCGGCATCGAGCCGACCGTCGCCACATTTGCCAGCCTTATAACGACTGCGTGCAAGGTGGGGCATCCAAGCAGGCCTCGAGCACGATTCAGCCATGAGCAGGGCCCTCTCCCAGGCACCATCTCCATCTTGAAAAAGCATTAGCATCTCGCATTCCTCTCTACAGAAACTGTACGTCAAGGAAAGGGTCG
Organism: Spirogloea muscicola; assembly: GCA_009602725.1. Taxonomy (NCBI): domain Eukaryota; kingdom Viridiplantae; phylum Streptophyta; class Zygnematophyceae; order Spirogloeales; family Spirogloeaceae; genus Spirogloea; species Spirogloea muscicola. The sequence goes on from WELB01000041.1 coordinate 564,107, forward strand.
AGCTGCGGAGTGGAGGCCTCTGGCTATAATGCTGGCACTGATGTGGGTGGTGCCAGGGCGCGGACCATATTAGCGCGATGAAGGCGTACGCGCTGCTGAAAGAGTTGGGCGACATCAAACCTCTCACCGGCTCGTTGTACAACAAGCTGATGCACTCAGCCTCCGTCGCCGGCAGCACAGAGCTCTCCTTTGAGGTAGCCACACAATCGTTGTACCTGAACATAGAGCAAAGGAATCACACCTGTGTTCTCGTCTTTGTGTACATTTTTGTGCGTTCAGTATCAGGATATAGGTCGTAGTATTAAGCTACGTATTGCAGATTCATGATAATCGGTGGCCACCAACTTGTCCCGGCGGCAGCTGTATGCGGAGATGCGGGAGTGTGGGCACTTGCCAGACGAGACGACGTATAGCACGTTGGTGGCGGCGTGCACAAGGGACAATGACCTGCCACGCGCGCTCATGGTCAGCCAGGAGATGGAGGGCCTTGGCGTCGTGCCTAATCAGGTGCCGCTCACGGGCCCCGCTGGAAGCCTGCCATAGCGTCAGCTCTCTCAGTACCACTGCTCTTGCTCTGGAAATGGTTGTAGGTGAATGTCTGTCATTCTACAGACGAGGTGTACGAGTGCCACGTTGTTGCACAGCATTGCACAGTTGTTGCACGACATTAGCCGAAAGTGAAAAGCGGACCAATGGATTCTTTAAGGAAACTGGCAACCTCATATATCACAATGGCGCCGTGCGTGCTGTGCAGGTCGTGTACAACGCGCTTATCGGGGCGTACGGTCGCGCCGGGGAGTGGCAGGAGGCTGTTGCAACCTTTCGCATCCTCCAGGAGGAGTGCAAGGTGAGGCCCCAATTTTACTAATCAGGTCATACTTCATATCCATGTCGGTGGTGGAGACATGAAGTGAGTGAGTCGTTGGTGTGGTGGAATGCAGGCGGAGCCGCTCAGCTCGTTGTCATTCAGCATCGTCTTCGACGCCTGCTTTGGGCCAGATGGCGTGGACGTCGCTGTCGCCGGCGCAGCTGCCCATGGAGAGCGGCTGGCCATCACGCAAGGTGCGTCAGGCGTGCGCCACTGCAGCAGCCACAGAGCACTATGCTAATGGGCCACGGTGGCGTGCAGTCGGTGCACTCTCAGCGACAGTCATCTCCGCTGCTTGACTGACGCTCGCCCCTCCACATGGCTGCGCAAGTGCAGGCATGGAGGTGGCCATGGGCATTTATCGAGAGGGCATTGCGCTCGGTATCTTCAAGAAAGTTGACCCCAGCGATCTCAGTCGGTACGGCCTCTCTGACCAGCCAGATACAGTCATTTGTGACATCCTCTGGCTGTCATGTCAGCATGACCACGGTGTTTCCAGTAGCCGGTTGGCGTACGTGGCACCTATGGCGCCTCCAATGCAGCACATTGTGCAAGTTGGACATGATCTTGTCGTTGAGGTGGGGCTCCTGGGCGTGTGTCTGGCAGGTGTGACGTGCGAGGCATGACAAAGGCGACGCTTGCCGTGGCCATCCTGGCATGGCTGGAGGACGTGCGCGCTTCACCACCCACCGCCAACCTTGTGATTGTCACTGGCAAAGACAGCGGCCGGGTGGGCCTACCAACTCGTACTCCTTCCTTATCGGTATATCAAGGACATATTGTTACAGCTGATGGCAGCTTTGCTTTGGGTGCTTTGTGAGTTCGTGCAGGATTATGGGTTTGTGTTTTCGTCATAATAGCGTCCATCATAAAAATGAGCTGAAGAAAACAAGCACACAAAGAAAAAAATTTGAAACGTAAATTACGTCAGCTGGATATTACATTGCTCATTGATGAACACAACACCAACACCTGATATCGCCTCTTAAGCCTTACGTTTTACTAAGTGTGCTGCTCACTATGTGCGCGTTGTTCTGCTGCTGGCGCCACAGGGCATGCTGGGCCAGCGCCATGGGCGGTTTCCGAAGCTGCGCCACGCAGCGGGGCGGGCGCTGACGGCCATGGGCTTGCGCTGGCAGGCACTCGATGCACTCACCATGCAGGCGCTCACGGTCGAGCAGCGCTGGCTGCAGGCCTGGCTGGGGGCTGCTGCGCCCGAGGCCACTGCAGCCTCTGCGGAGGCCCCCAGCTCCAGCGCTGGCGCGGCAGTTGCTAATGGCACCTTAACCACCGCCGGCTCTTAGCTCTTAGCTGACTGCGAGCTGTTAACTCTTAGCTCGCATTCCCGCTCGCAGTAATGCGAGCTTGGTGCTCAGCGTGCAAGCCACCTCTGTATCTGTGGGCAGCCTAGTTGGCCTTGGATTTGGCCGGCAGTTCGGCGGCGGCAGCAGCCGTGGTGGCCTCGAGGCGCTGACGACGGGCCTCGTGGAGGAGGCCAAGTCCAACACGCACGGGTGCGACAGCTAATGCGGCCATGGCGCCACCTATCACGCCGCAGGTGATGACCGGCAGCGCCACATCTTGGCCGGCGAGGACGAGGCCGGGCAGCGGCGTGCGCGGCGCGGTGGCGGCGGCGCCGGCTACCGAAAAGCGCGCAGGCGTTGACGCGAGGCCGTAGGCGCCGCCCCCCGGCGCAGCGAGGTAGTGCTCGTTCGTGAGCGGCGTGCCAAGTTCAGCTGACTCCACGTTGCCGGCGAGCTGCGGAAAGTGGCAAAACAGCGCAGCCAGTAGCTGCTCGGTGAGGCCAGCTTTCAAGTGCTCGTAGTCTGCCCCCCGTTTCTTCACCTGCATGGAGGTTATTTTCAGTTAGTTATCTTAAATTTGTGAAAGCTGCCGTCAGAGGTGATGTTGAGAGGTTTGCAATTTGGGAAGGGCTGCGTGGAGGGGAAGTGGGAGGGTGGGGGGGAGGGAGGAAGAGTGTGAAGACTACAAAAGCGCTACGCGGAGGAGGAAGGAGCGACGTGCATGAGAAAGAGCTGAAAGCTGGAGAAAGCAACAGGGAGATTACCGAACAGAAGTGGGCCTCATTGTGAGAGCGACAGTTAGTAACAGGTTGTGGAAGAAGACAAACAGTGAGTGGAAGTAAGTAAGATAGTGCGTGAGAGAGAGGGAGAGATGGAGACGGATGAGATCGAGAGATGGAGTTGATGGAGAGTGGGGAGGGGTAGGAAGGCGGAAGCAGATAGAGGCACCTCACCTTGGTGCCCTGCCATGCGGCAAACCACTTGTAGTTGGCCTCGGCGACCACCACCGCTGTGCTGCGTCCAGGTGCCACCCCTGGTGGCGATGGCACCCTGGCCGAGGGGAATGTGACAAAGAGTACAGAGCGGGCTACGTCGACATCTCTCAGGCTGTGGTCCAGAGCCTTGTCATAGTCGATCGACCTGGCAACAGGACCAAGTTGGCTGCAGCATGAGCTCAGTGTTTTGCGCCTCTGTGATTTTAATTTAAGGAGGGAGTGGAGAGGAAGAGGGTGGAGGGAGGTAAAAGGTGTGCAGGGAAGTAACTGATGAAGCCAGGTGGTGCTGGCGGGCAATGCGAGCTCGGCGGCGTCGCCACGCAGGCAGACAAACAGCGACAGAGTTGGCAATGAGGGCCCCACCTGCTCCTCCAGCACCTGCAGCGAGAGAGGGTGTGCTGATGACAATCAGCTTGGCTGTAGGAGAGAGAAGTGAGACAGATGATCAGGGGGGGGAGGAGGGGGAGAGGGAGAGAGAGAGAGAGAGAGAGAGAGAGAGAGAGAGAGAGAGAGAGAGAGAGAGAGAGAGAGAGAGAGAGAGAGAGAGAGAGTGTGTGTGTGTGTGTGTGTGTGTGTGTGTGTGTGTGTGTGTGTGTGTGTGTGTGTGTGTGTGTGTGTGTGTGTGTGTGTGTGTGTGTGTGTGTGTGTGTGTGTGTGTGTGTGTGTGTGTGTGTGTGTGTGTGTGTGTGTGTGTGTGTGTGTGTGTGTGTGTGTGTGTGTGTGTGTGTGTGTGTGTGTGTGTGTGTGTGTGTGTGTGTGTGTGTGTGTGTGTGTGTGTGTGTGTGTGTGTGTGTGTGTGTGTGTGTGTGTGTGTGTGTGTGTGTGTGTGTGTGTGTGTGTGTGTGTGTGTGTGTGTGTGTGTGTGTGTGTGTGTGTGTGTGTGTGTGTGTGTGTGTGTGTGTGTGTGTGTGTGTGTGTGTGTGTGTGTGTGTGTGTGTGTGTGTGTGTGTGTGTGTGTG
>WELB01000041.1:582581-620169 GCA_009602725.1 Spirogloea muscicola
GAAGGTGCTCGCCCATTGAGAAGAGGGGCTGGCAAAGCCAACCCAAAAAGAATGGACAATGTTCAAAGCCAAAGAAAGAGGTGCTGAAAAAGGACTACACTACAAAGTGCAAGATGGTGCAGAGGGAGATGCAGATGGCTGCTCAGTATCCACGTGTGAGCAACAGCAGATCAGAGTAACTCGGAGCAGGAGAAGCAATGGGGATAGGTGCGCGTACGGGCTTGGCTTCTCGACGCTGGCAGCACGTCCGCCTCGAGTTTCGCCGCCCCGCCATGGCGGGCCTCGGCGGCTGAGCCAGCGGGGAGGGAGGGTGGGAGGGCCCTCGTGGGGCGGGGCGGCGCCCGCCCGGTTGGCTGGCTAGCTGGGCCCCGCCCCGCCGCCATTGCGGCCGGCACCGGACGTGGGGCCCCGCTTGGCGCACAGTGAGCATGTGAGGGCCAGTGGCCCCCCCGCCCCCCCCACGTTCGTTCCTGCGCCGTCTTGTGTCGGCCTGTTTGGCAGCAGGCTCAAGCTCAAGATTTGCACTAGAAAGGGAAACCCATAAAGCTGGGCGAGCTCTAGTTGGTGGGGAACGGCGCAGAGTCTGCCATCTGGTAGTTCAGGTGTCGATTAGCGACCTCTATACGCGGACACGTGGATACTGAGCGGGTCAACATTTGCAGCAGGTGAAGTACGTCATCACATGTGCTTGGCATCGTACTTGGCCACTTTGGCCTCCATGATACACGCAAGTCCCACCACGTCGGGCCGGCCCGCCGCATGCCCCCGACGCTCGCCGCAACCGCTCCCTGCAGCCTGGTAGCCGTGCCTTGCCGGCCGCCTCATCCCTCGGGCACGAAACAATGCGGCATGCTTGAGAATACAGCCAGCAAGGTACCTACAATGGAACAGCTCTTCCAAGTTACGGCAAGGGCTGTGAGAGGCCAGCCCAAAAATGATGAAGCTTTCGACCTACAGATTTTATTTATGACTGTGTTAGCGGAAGCACAGGCTGGGCAAACAAGGAGCTCTTGTGTCAGCACTAGAAAATCAAAGGAGTTGGGGGAGGAAGAGCACCCTGCTACGCAGACTGAGGCAAGAAAGTGGCTCTTGCCAAGAAGGGGTGGGCAGTGATATGAAAAAGCCAACCCATTAACGACGAAAGTGAGGGACTCCTCCACTCCTTGGGCTGGCCTTTCACAGCCACCGCCGCCTTTTTGAGCTGGCGTCTTACAGCATCGCCCCTTCAGAATGAGCTTTTTGTCCTTTCAGAGCCATCGCCGCTCGCTCTCCCTTCCTTTTCCTTGTCACAATTTTTTACGATGGCCGTTCACAACTATCGCCCTCTTACATGGAGCTTCTTCTCTTCCACAATAGCTTCTTCCCGGGGCCGTCACCCTATTGTTGTCCACCCCTTCTGCGCTGGCCTGTTCTAGCCAATGCACCTTCTCTAGAGCAGCGAGCCTTCCGTCCTTGCTGCTAGTGGCTCCAAATCGGGGCTGTTGACAAACGCTTCCTGAATGGCTATCCCTGACAGCCAATTCTTCCGTGATGGGTTTGGTTAGCCTTCCCTCTGCTGAGCCTTCCCTCTGGACCCTGTCGGTTCGTGTTGGGGCAGGCTCTTAAAGCCACCGCCTCCGTGCATGATGTGGTTATGCCGAAGAATGCCACGACCAATAAAATCTGATTGGCAAAAGGGTAGTGACTCCCACAAGAGTCAGGCGTGCAAGAGAGAAACAGCTCTTCCAAAGTGAGGCAATAGCTTTGAGAGGCCAGCCCTAACGAGAGAGATACTCCTCCAGCAGAGGGCGGATGGCTGTTCTTCGCCGGCCAATAAGGGAATACACAAGAACAACGGAGCAGCTTCAAGCTATTGAGTAGTAGGCTTGTTGCTCGACCGCCCGATGTATTGAGCACCAGTGGTCTAGTGGTAGAATAGTACCCTGCCACGGTACAGACCCGAGTTCGATTCTCGGCTGGTGCAGACGTGTGTACTCTAATCACTGTTTTGTAGACGGTGATCCCCCGGCCCGTCGTCCAATCTTGCATTGAACCCGGTTCAGTGTAGCTACAGAGAGAAAGAGGCGCTCGGTGCGCAAAATTTGATTTGGTGGCCAAGTCATGCTAAAGAAGAATCGTTCTTGTACTATGTTACAAATGTAGGCCAAATGAAGAAGGAAATAAGTTCTTCCGATGTACGGCAGTGGCTGTGAAAGGCCAGTCAGCACACGGTATTACAAAACAACATCGTTACAGAGAGGATCTCGCCCATGGAGAAGAGGGGCTGGCAAAGCCAACCCAAAAAGAATGGACAATGTCCAAAGCCAAAGAAAGAAGTGCTGGAAAAGGACTACACTACAAAGCACGAGACGGTGCGGAGGGAGATGCAGATGGATCCTCAGTATCCACGTGTGAGCAACAGCAGATTAGAATGACTCGAAGCGGGAAAAGCGGCACTCTGTCGAGACCTGGAAGCAGCAACCATAGCACGGCCAGCGCGCGCGTGGACTGCATGAGCCAAAGAGCGCTGCAGCGAGACTGCCAGCCTCATCTGAAAGACCTGCGAGAGGGAGCCGGCAGCATTGAAACCTGGCGAGCCCTGCCGCCGCTTGATGGCCTCCTGGGCAAGCCGCTGGAGGAGATCCAACCAGCCACTTCCGAAGGCCCCATGTACGTCAATGGCTAGTGCCGCAAAGGGATTGCCTGGAGGGTGGTCAGAGTACTTGCGCTCCTAACTCCGAGTCGCCAAAGCGACTGCGTGCCCGACGAGCATCGCCGACTTCGCGGGGTTGACCGAATCAACGCAATCTGCAGTCACCACATCGTTACAGGGGAAAATGTAGCTTGTTAGCTGCAATCAGAATGTCTGACCATAGCGGTCCCTTCTGCCAGCCCCGCTTCTGTATTGGCAAGCACTTTCTTTCTTTTGGACCTACAGCCCCTACAATTATTCATGTTTTGACCCGTGATTACTGAGCGGGTCAATCTGCTGTAGGTTATGTAGGTCTTCAGATGTGCTTGCCTTCGTACTTGGCCGTTTAACCTTCGTTTGTTTCAAATACACGAACTATTTCACTACAACCTTGGACCTACAGCCCCTGCAGCCCCTACAGCCCATGCCTCATATTTGAAAGAGCTCTAATCAATTGCACTTTGTCGGCTCTATCAGGACTGGTATCCACTTTCTCTTTCACAGCCCTCCGCGGCTTTCAGGACAGACTCTTCCAGCAGAGGGCGATGGCTGTGATCGGCCAGCCCAGGGAATAGAAAGACGCTTCCACTAGTTGGCGATGGTTGTGAATAGCCGCCCAGGAAAAAGTATGAAAATAGTTCGAAGGGGCCAGAACATTGCTAACGCACAGAGCAACATAAGAGGCCTCTGGATGCTCAATCCCCTAATGAGAAGCGACAGGTCGGAGAAACTAGTCTCTGTGTAGCGGGTCCCCTGTCCATAGCCAGAAAAGCTTCCAAATTGACAGTAATGGCTGTGAGTGGCCAGCCCAATAAGTGGACAAGGTCTGAAAGGGCCGGATGGCGCTAAGCAGGACACTAGTCTCCAAGACGTCTGCAAGTGGGCTCTTATTAACCTCTACTCATTAAGTAAGAGGTCAGTAAGAGGCTGCAGCCAAAGCATGACCAGCACGCAGATGAAACGCGTGTGCCTTGACAGCTACTGACAGACCCATACAATACGATACACCTGGGAGAGAGCCTGCCACGTTGATATCGGCCTGCTCATCTTAAAAGCAGCGGGAAATTGCGTTGCACGCAAGCCGATGCAGGAGCTCGAGCGACCGAGCGCCGGATGCCCCGTGGACGTCGATGGCGAGTGGGTAAAGAAGGAGTGGCTCTCCGAATGGGGGCAAGGGCTGTCTATAACCAGCCGAACAACGAATTGACAAGGTAGAGAGAAGGCGCGCGGTGCGCATGAAAATGAAAAGGAGGCTATTTCGAGCCTTACAGAAGTCCTAGTAACGGGGCGATGAGCTGGCTAAAGGGGACGCTAATATTTTCAAGTAGGCACATACATACTGACATACATATCTGACAAGGGGGTAGTTTTCGTCCTCCGGCGGATGATCTGCATCTGCTTCCGGTCCTTCTGGATGCGCTTACTCTCTTGCTGTTCCTGCCGACGATTGATGGCCCGCCGTGGAGGTCCAGCCACCGACTGCCTGAAGAAAGCTTCCAGGAGGAAGCGGTGGCTGGGAGAAGAAGAAGAAAGTCGGAGGGGCCTAAAGCACAATGACAGACAATTGGGAGAGCCACTTTCTGGCTTTTTGGCTCCTTGAGACCTTGTCCATTCCTTTGGGCTGGCCTCTCGCAGCCACCAGTCAATCGAAGAAAGTGCTTGCCAATAGAGAAGAGGGGTTGGCAAAGCCAGTCCAAAGAATGGACAATGTCCAAAGCCAAAGAAAGAGGTGCCGAAGTGGGACTACACTACAAACCACGGCAAAAAACACACGACGATGCAAAGGGAAGCTCAGTACCCGCGAGTGAGCAATTTCAGGTCGGAATAGCTGGCTGCAGGGAATGAGGCACTCCGCCGAGACCCAGAGGCGGCGACTATAGCACGGCTTGCTCGCGTGTGGACGGCGTGGGCAAGAAGAAAGTGCTCGCCCATTGATAGGGGCTGGAAAAAGTCAGCCCGAAAAAGAATGAACAGAGTACGAGAAGAGGGCCAGGGGAAGCGCTAAGAAAAACAAGCACACAAAGCGCGGCCAGAAGGCTCACTTCGCTGCTGCCTCCGGCCTCCGGCACCTGTTGTGGCTCTTTGGTTTTTCTCCATTCTTTTTTGCTGGCTTCTGCCAGCTCCTCTTCTCTATGGGCGAGCTCCTCTCTGGCTCTGGCCAGGGGACCCACTTCCAGGAGCCTAGCATCTCTGCTCTGCGGCTGCTTAGCAGGGGTTACTGACTTTTTGGGCTGGCTTTTCCAGGAGCCCAGCATCTCTGATCTGCGGCTGCTTAGCAGGGGTTACTGAGTGTCTCGTAGCAGCTTTGTTTCTGTTACTTAGCGCTTCCCCTGGCCCCCTTCTCCTTCTCGTACTCTGTTCATTCTTTTTCGGGCTGGTTGTTCCAGCCCCTATTCTCAATGGGCGAGCACTTTCTTCTTCTTTTCCAGCCCCTATCCTCGGCTTCTCATTCTTCGGCTTTGGACATTGTCCATTCTTTTTGGGCTGGCTTTGCCAGCCCCTCTTTCTTTATGGGCGAGCCTTCTTCTATCCTCAATGGGCAAGCACTTTCTTCTCTGTTCATTCTTTTTCGGGCTGGTTGTTCCAGCCCCTATTCTCAATGGGCGAGCACTTTCTTCTTCTGGCCGCGCTTGCCTTCTGAACTGGTCTCCACGGTGGCGCCGCGTGACGGGCCTGCTTCCGCGACAGTTGGCGGGGGCTGGCGACGTGGCCAAGCAGGGAGGGGACCCGGGAGCAGCTCTTACGAGAGTACTTGGCCATTTGGCCTACATTTTTCTTCTTACGTGAGAGAAGGTGCGCGCGGTGCGCATGAAATGCGCATATCTTCGTGGAAGGATTGGGAATTGTATCCCGAAACCCTGCCCACAAGCGAATGATGAAGACCAGAGAGAGCCGGGCTAGGATCAGCTCGGCTTCCAGAGTGAGGCGATGGCCGTCGGCCCCTGATAAGTACAAAGGCAAGCACATTGGCAGATGTTTGGGAAAGTGGAGTGTGTATTTAGTGATGGAGCTGAGCGGCCAAGTACAGACGCAAAGCACAGGCAAGTACAAGAACATAAGAAGAAGAGAAATCACAAAGAGGGAAGCGGCTGCTGATATTAAAAAATCGGAGAAATCACAAAGAGGGAGAGAGGAGGGCAGTGGCAAGCGGGCCAGGCCCATGGGAAGTTGACCCCTTGCCTGCGTCGCCGCCGCCGCCGCCGCCGTCGCTGCGAGCGATGGCGGGCTAGCGCCGCCGCAGCGGGCGCCGGAGCTGCGCCTCGGCGAGGCCGCAGGCCGGCGCCTCGCGAGGCATGGTCGCTGCNTTCCCGGCGCTGCGGGGCCGAGGCCGAGGCAGGCGCCGGGGAGGCACTCGACGGGGCGCCCGCCCCGCGGCAACCGTGAGCCTGGGAGCGCCGCTAGACGGCCTGGCGGCGCTGCTGGCCCAGCCTTCGGGAGCGGCGGCGGCAACGGCGGCGGTGGCGGCGCTGGCCGGGGGCCTGACGGCGCTCGGCAGGGCGGGGCTGTCACGGCCAAGGACCGCCGAGCTGCCAGACATGGGCCACAGCAATCCTGACGGCAATGAGCACCACAATAGTGGCACTGGCAGTCGGCCTGGTGGCACAAATGGTGGGCCTTTGGAGCCAACAAGCGCTGGTTTCGTTGATTCTCCAGCTCCAGTTGCAGAGCTTCGTAGCGGCTCGGTAAAGGAGCCCGTTGGGGAGGAGGCTGGCAGCCATGGCGGCAGCAGCGGTAGCAGTAACGGCGGAGGACCGGCGGCGGCAGTGCCAGCAGCAGCGGCAGGCAGTGCCGACGTCCTGGCGGCGACTACACCCTTCAATGCCTTTGTCTTTGCTCGCTGCCCATCCCTCCACCACTGCCGCAGTGGCAATGGTGACAAGGACGGCGATGACCTTGGCGGGCTGCCGCCGCTCCGCCTGCAGCGGCGGTGCCTGTGGGCTAACGATGGCGGGGCTGTGGCGCTTGACTGGCCTGCGGACCTTCCACTTTCCAGTGATTGCGGCTTGGAGCCGACGCTGCTGCTTGTGCCGGGCACGCCAGCAGGCAGCGCCGACCCCGCTGCGCAGGCCCTCGCTGCTGCTGCGCGTGCCCGCGGCTTCTTCCCAGCCATCCTCAACCTCCGCGGTGCAGGCCGCAGCCCCGTGACGAACGCGCGGTGCGAGTGACTGTCGTCCACCCTGAGGTCACTGGTCCAAGATCCGCACGGTTGTATCTTACTGATGGATTGAACCAGTATTGTCATAAACGAGTATCGTTCCTAAACGCCTCTCTCTTGTGCTGCCAACCACGGTGTGCTGCTCTTTCTGCCTCTCATATAAGGGGCATCCCCTCACCTCTTCCCCACTCCTCCATGCTCTGTGTGTGTGTCTATTCTTGCGCACAGCCTCATGTCAGCGACAGACAGTGGCGACATCTTGCTGGCGGCCAAGCACCTTGCAGCAGCCCGCCCGTACTGTCTCGTGCTGGGCGCCGGCTGGGGCTTGGGCGCCAACGTGCTCGCGAAATACCTTGCCGAGAAAGGCGTTGCATCGCAGCTGGCCGCCGCCGTGTCCTTTGACAACCCATTCGACCTGGCAACCCTGGCAGCGAGCATCGCAGCCGAGGGCGATGCCGCTCGGGCCGAGGACGAGGCGCTCGGCTGCGCTATGGCGGAGCTGCTCGCTGAGCACCGAGTGAGCGGCAACTCCCTCCCTCTGCTGCAGCTCCAGCAGTGCCAGCAGCTACATATCTCATTTCTCATCTCTTGCTAATGTGGGACACGCATGGCTGCCCTCTAGCAGATGCTTTTTGAGGGTCGAGGGGGCACAGTCGACCTGGCCGGCGGCCTCGCGGCGCGCTCACTGTCAGACTTCGATGCGGCTGTCACCGCCGGCGCGCTGGGTCATTTCTCGTTGCATGAGTACCATCATACCGCGAGCTGCGGTCCGCTGCTGCGCGATGTTGCCACCCCCCTCCTCTGCCTGCAGGTGCGCTTTGGAATACAAGGCAACATGTGTGAGCTAGACCTGAGTCTTTGTCTTACTTGCTCACAACTTTTATCCTTTTCTAAGACAGTATATATCTCCAGTACTCCAGCTCTCTAAGCCTGTACTCTCGTTCCCCTCATTCATCCTTACTGCCCAGCTTCTAGCTGTACATTAAGCAGGCGCAGCTTTAGGATGCAGCAGGCATTTGCTCTGTGCAAGATTGAGAGCATAGCACCGATGGCCTCACCGCAGCATTCTGAGGTCAGCTTGCTGATTGCTATATTGTGCTGGCAGGATCCTGGCGCGCCGCTGGCGCTAACAGCGGGCATTTCCTGGGAGGCCATTGCCGCCAATCCCTGCGTCGCGGTTGTGGCTGAAGCCCCGGCTTCAGCGCTTCGAGACGTGCTGGCCTTGGAGGTTAGCAGATACTTAAATCTCACTTATACTGAGGCTTGGGTAATATAAGATTGTACCCACATCTTTCTGGAACTTCTTGAGCAAGGTCGTGCAGCACCGCCGCACTATGGAGCAGCTTTGCAGCCTGAGTTGCCCACACCCAAATCATGAGAAGTTAGAAATTTACTATAAGCTAACCTGCTTAAGACACTGGCAGCCCAACGGTGTAATATTTGTGATATCCTGGTTGGCTGATGCAGCGCTGTGTCTTGGCGGTTGCCTGTGCCAGTGGCTGGCGGCTGTAGAGGTGGCGCTGCTAAAGCACAAGGATCCTCGCACAGATGCGAAGCTGGCCGTCATTGAGGGCATTGCACAGGATGCTGGCCAAGTGGGCGAGAGGCTTGGGGCAGTACAAGAGGGGAAGGAGGAGCAAGAGCAGGAGCAGATATCTGGCGTGGATCTGTCGCCGTCTGGTGGTGAGTTGGGGCAAGGCGAGGCAGAGCTGGCGGCAGATGGAGAGGCCGAGGGCTCTCCAGAGGTTGCAGTTGTGGGAGAGGAGGAGGAGCAGGAGGAAGAGGAGGAGGAGGTGGTGGTTGAGGAGGAGGGGGAGGAGGCAGTGGAGGAGGAGGAGGAGGAGGTGGAGGGTGTGGAGGAGGAGGAGGAGGAGGAGGAGGAGGAGGAGGAAGATGAGGAGGAGACTGGACAACTGGAGGAGGAGGTGAGGCACCGGGAGAAGATGGAGCAGGAAGGAGCAAAGGAGGGAGGGCGTCGGCTCCAGCCCAGCAAGTCTGTTGATACCACAGCCGGCGAGGCGGCAGCCACCGAAGGCCGGTCACCTGTGGTGGCAAAAGCTGATGCGGAGGATGCGGAGGCCTCGCAGTCGGGTGGTGGACCGCCGGAGGCTGCACCAGCTTCGGCAGCGCCAACGCCTCCGCCACCACCGCCAGCAGAGGGGGAGCCGGCGACCATCCAAACGCAGGCGATGGCGGCAAGCGTGATGAACGCGCTCGACCTCACAATGCCAGGGGCCCTGAACACCCAGAAGAAGGCGCAGGCAGGGAGCGCAGCCCTGGCATGGCTCCTGCTGATTGATAAGACTTACTTGAGGACTCTGAGGAATAAGACACACTTGAGGAATAAGACACACTTTAGAACGTGGAGGAGGTCAACAACAACAATTTTGTATGTTATTAGCATGTTATTAGCATGTAATTGTCACCTTAACAGATGGAAATAGTGGCAGCACTTAGCTTCAAGGTACCGCTAAGAAACGTCCTTAGGCTAACCTCTGAGCTGACTGTTGGCAGGAAGGCCTTTACTTGCGCAGGTCATTGAGGCCGTGGGGCGGGGCGACACAATGCTGGCGGCGCTGCAGCAGGCTGTCCCGGAGGATGTTCGTGGGAAGCTCACGGGCGCAGTGGGCGAGGCTGTACAGGCCAAAGGCCTGTCCTTCAAGCTCCTCATGGAGCCAGCGGTGACGTCGCGCCTCACGCCATCCACAACTGCCTTGCTCAAGGAGAAGCTGCAAGACACGGCTGGCAGCGCCGCGGAGGTGCTGAAACGCAGAGGGGGGATGGTGGCCAGCGGCGGCAGCGGCAGTGGCGATGGCCAAAAGGGGCAGTCGGTGGCTGCCGGCAGCAGCAGCAATAAGAAGGCGGAGGTGGCTGACGTCAAGACGGAGGCTGCGAGCAAGAGCGCAGGTGTAGCAACGGCGAAGGCCCCATCAGATGCTGCTGTCAAGGAGGACGGCGGCACTGCGGCGGTGCCATCGACGTCAGTATCGTCGGGCAAGGAAGAGGGCGCTGCCAAGGCTTTACACAAGGTGGACGGAGCTGCCAAGGTGGTGGCAACTACTAGCGAGGCGCCGAATGGCGCAGCGAAGACAGACGTGCCGGAGGGCAAAACCTCCTCTAAGACGACCAGCAAGAGCGACGCAGACGCTTCGTTGTCAACCAATGACCCGAAGGCCGCAGCACCTTCAACGCAAGAGAAGAAGCCCAACTCCGATGATGCTGCTGCGAAGGATGGCGGTAGCAAAGGCTCGGCATTAGTGGCAGCCAGTAAAGGGGAGGATGGCGGACCTGTTGCCAAACTGTCAGGGGCTGGCGAAGACAAGACTGCTACCAGTGAGCCAGCTGTGTTGGCCAAGAAGGATGAGCCTAGCAAAGTGGAGGAGGCGGCGCCTGCGGAGAAGCCAGAGCCTGCGGCCACCGTTGACAGCGACAGCGATGGCGGCAGCAGTGATGGTGATGGCCCAGTGCCAGCGGCGGAGGACAAGAAGGACGTGGCTGCATCAGCGCCCCCTGCTGCTGACAGTGACGAAGTTGGCAACGACAAGGCTGCAGCCTCGGATGCACCGACGCCGGCAGTGGCGGCGACGGCCGATGACTCGGCTGCTGCCAATCCTCCTCCCAAGGCAGCTCACTCATCATCAGTCGCCGCCCCACCATCCCCACCGCCGCAGGCTCCGCCGCCGCCGCAGGTGTCGGTGGTAGGGGCGCTGGAGGCCATCACAGGCCTTGATGACGGCACGCAGATGGCAGTCACCAATGTCTTCGGTGTGGTCGACTCCATGCTCGCCGACCTGGAGAAGAAAGAGACGGAGAAGAAGGAGGGCGGCGGAGGCAAGGAGGGTCAACCGGCCCCACCACCGCCGCCAACCTTGGCTGAAGCAAAGGAGACGCCACCAAAGACCGATGAAACGTCTTCAAGAAACGAGGGCCAGAAACAGGAACTTAGTCGCAAAGAGGGCGAGGTGGCCAGCGCTTCGTCCAAGGCCGCAGCCGAGGCGAGGAAGCAGCCCCGTCAACGGGCAGTGCTGCGGAGGCGGGAGCGCCGTGTGCCGTTTGTGCAGCAGCCAAGCGGAGCCACCAAAGGCAAGGTGCTGGAGCTGCGGGTCTCGGGCTCTGGCCTATCCGTTGCCTACTCCAGCCAGAGAAGGTCCACAACCAAGAGGACCCAGACAAAGGCCACGGTGGCACCGAAGGACACAAAGGTGAATGCCAAGGCCATCATTGATGGACTGGATGGCGAAGCTAAGAGAGGACCTGCTGGCAGTGACCATGTAATGTTGGTTCATGGGGGAAAGCAGCAAGAGGACCGGGGTCAGTCGTCAGGTGTTGAGCAGCCAGAGGGTGCAGAGGAGAACAGCTCGCAGCCAGGCAGTGCGATCGTTGGCAAGGAAGAGCAGCAAGCTCCTTCGGCGAGTACGCAGGCCAGCAATGCGATGGTGACGGCTCTGAAGCTGGAGGTGCTGCGGCGGCTCGG
Organism: Spirogloea muscicola; assembly: GCA_009602725.1. Classification (NCBI taxonomy): domain Eukaryota; kingdom Viridiplantae; phylum Streptophyta; class Zygnematophyceae; order Spirogloeales; family Spirogloeaceae; genus Spirogloea; species Spirogloea muscicola. The sequence goes on from WELB01000041.1 coordinate 593,883, forward strand.
CACCGTGGGCCTGCAGTCGCTGGGCGTGAACGTGGAGGCCGAGGTCGGGCGAGTCGTGGAGCAGGTTGCAGCATCGCTGGGCGCCGATGAGGCGCCGGAAAGCGGTGGCGGGGGGCCGGCTGCGGGCAGCGGCCGCAACTTTGATGCCGGTGCGATGGTCGAGTCAGTGACCTCGCTCGTCGGCGGCGCAGGGCTGGCTGGCGGCCTCCTACCGGCAGGCATCCTCGTCGGCGCGGTCGTGGCCGCCATTGGCGCTGTGCTTTACCTTGTCCAGGATGACGACGAGGAAGGTGATGTGGCCGCCTCTGCCTTTGGCGCTGGCCAGTCGGCGAGCACGCTGCCAGCAGCTGGCGTCAAGGGCGACGGCGGCGGCAGCACAAATGGTGCTGCCGCCGGGGCTGTGGCCCAGGAGGAGCCCTCAGATAGGCAAAGCACGCGAGGTGAAGCAAGAGCCGGCAATGACGACGACGTCGATCCAGATGCCAAGGTCGACGCGGAGGAGGCGGCGGCGGCGCACGCGGAGCAGGAGCGCGAGATCAGCCGCGACCGCATGATGGGCACGGTGGCGGCTGCCATGGGGGGCGCTGCTGTCATAGCTAGCCAGTCTCAGGAGCAGGCGCCGGGCCAGGCTGCTGGCCCTGGAGCGGCTCTTCACGGCGGTGACCAGCAAGAAAATGCTGGCATTGCTGGCGTGGCAGAGAAGGCCATGTCAGTGGCGGCGCCCATGATTCCTCGTGCCGAGACTGGCGAAGTCGACCAGGAGAGGTGAAGTGGTCCTTGCTGCCACACTCACTTGTCCAGTTCTACAACCTCCAAGTGGTCATGGCATCCACTGTTGCACTCTTCCGCTTGCCACCGTTTCTGAGATGCGGAGTTGCCATTTGCTATGCTGCAGGCTGGTCGCGATGCTGACTGCACTTGGCCAGCGAGGCGGCATGCTACGCATAGTCGGCAAGTTTGCGCTCCTCTGGGGCGGCCTGCGTGGCGCCGTCGGCCTTACGGAGCGCCTGCTCGGTTTTCTCAGTGTGAAGGACCGGCCTCTTTGGCAAAGGTATGTTGACCATAATCTCTCTGCAGAGCAGATTGCACAGACTTTTCCTGCATATTCACAAGTGTCACGAGCTTTAAAGCTAATAATGATATTTAGTGATTGTTGTAGCAAGGACATGCATAAAACCAAATTAGTATGCCATTGATCTCTTACCTCTGGACAATGTCAACAAGTATGACAATCTGCACAAGCAATGATACTATCAGCAATTGCAACTTTCCCATAAGTTAGGCCAGCAGCAACCTGCCCAGCAAAATCCATGATGCTGCCTCCTGGCCTTACTGGTGCAGGCTGGGGTGCTTTGTGGGCCTCGCGCTGCTGCTGTGGAGCCCGCTGCTTGTGCCGCTGCTGCCGGCCGTTGTCCAACAGTGGGTGACCAAGGCCCCAGGCGGCGTCGCTGAGTACGCGCTCGCTGTTGGCCTCTATGGTGCGGTCTTCCTTCTCGTCTCCATTTGGGGCCGCAAGGTCCGCGGCTATGCTGCCCCGCTCGCCGACTACGGCTTTCAGCTCAAGGGCAAGGCCCGGGTGCGTGCTCATCCCTCTTGCATTTATGCCAATGAGCAAGTATTGTTGGTGAAGGTTATTACATATAGCTGTCTCTTTCAAATATCTGGTCATCCAGGTTCCTCTGAGACGCTGACCGCGTCTAGAGTCTGAGACAAAAGCACTCCCCTTGCACTTGCTTGTCTTGCATCCTCACTGCCCCTTGTGCCTGCCAGGCAACTCCTATATATTCTCATCTCAGGGTTTATGGATTCTCAGGGTTTGTGGATGGTTGACTCGAGATGTTTATAGAGTTGAAGCAATTAGTGGGATGACCAACGTGCTAAGGGGGGGTGCCTGCGTTTCCTTTGCAGCTGCGGGCGTTGCTGGGCGGGCAGGTTATTGGCGCAGGCCTGGTGGTGGCACTGTACGCGGCGCAGGCATCCCTTGGCTTCGTGGACTTCACATGGTGGCCGGCGACTGACGGTCCTCCAGCGCTGGTGGCGCTGACCACTGGATGGAAGCTGGCAAAGTTGCTTGCTGAGGCTCTGGGCATGGGCGTTGCCATTGGGGTCGTTGAGGAGCTCGTCTTCCGGTCGTGGCTCCAGGAGGAGGCCTCTGCAGACATGGGCTACCATCGCTCTGCAGTGCTCAGCGCCCTGCTCTTTGCCATTGTCCACTGGTGAGCCATCACTCTCTTCACGTGGTAAATTATATGGTAAATTTTGCTACTCAGGATGTACACTTAGAGGTATAGAGTACTACAATGTTTCCAGCTGTTATCACTTGTGGTGCTGCTGCAGCGGTCAATGTTAGTTGGCTGATGCCCATTGAGCTTTCAAGGTTTCACACGTCCAAGATTACAACATCTACTTGGCCAGCAGAAAGATTGATATCGAGATAAGAAGTACTGCTTACAATGCTTCAGCTGCTCTGAACATTGTGGGGACGTGGCTGTCTGCACTGGCCCAGGTCGCCAGCGGCAATGCCCGGGCTGGTGATGCTGTCGCTGGCACTGGCTGGTGCTCGGGCGCGTGCCGGCGGCAACCTTGCGCTGCCCATTGGCCTACACTCGGGCCTCGTGGCCGCCAACTTCGTTGCGCAGGTCGGGCGCTTTGTGGTGCCAGTAGCGAGTGCCCCGGCCTGGTTGACGGGCGCAGCCGCTGGCAGTCCGCTGGCGGGTGCCATGGGTGCCAGTGTTGCTGCTGTGCTCGCTGTGGTCCTGTACCCCTGGGGCCGGCGCCAGAAGGTCCCTGAGACGGCCGCAACCTCTGCTGCCACTGCCGCCGATGGCGAGTCGGCCGGCAGGCGGCAGCGTGCCGCCGAGCGGGACGCCCGGCGCTTAGCGGAGCTTGATGAGTACGAGGCTGGCGAGACGGGGCGGGCTGACGACGAGTGGGCCGAGAAGCTCGATGCGGGCCAGGCCAAGCGTGATGCTGAGGGCACAGGTCATCACAGCGGCGGCACGCTACCTCCCCAAATGAGCGATATAGAAGGCAGCCATGATCCAGGAGACAATGGCGTCGAAGTTACTGCTATGGCTGACGCCATTGTAAACACACAGGCTCACTGACTAAGTGCTGACTAAGTGTCAGCACTTTCCTTAATGGTGTTGCGAGCTTTGGCCTCCTAGGCGACTCACACTGCAGCATTGGTCATGGCCACTCTAGTGGGGGTGTGTGGCTCGTGGCATGCAATCAGGATAAGCCGTCTCCAGATGGGTTGCTTTTGTAGTATAAGTATCTGATAATAGACATCAGATGCCTTATCGTGATGTGACCTGTTTGAGCAAGGGAGGTAGCTTCATCCATACTACTGGTAGAGCCTATGATACTTGCTTTGAGCTACGCTGTGCCACCGCCGCTGCCGCCACGGCCCGCTGAGCGGCAGCTGCGGCGAGCTGCGACGGCGATGACTGCAGCACCCGGCCGTTGATGGCGGCAACGGAGGCGGAAGCGCGGCCGCGGGAAGCCGCGGCCAGCGCCGCGGCCACTGTGCCCCGCCGCTTGCGTGACGAGCCCGACCAGTGCAGGAGGAGCGCGCCGGCGGTCAGGACGAGGCCGCCGACCGCCCACGTGACGCGCTCGCCGTCGCCGCTGGCCCGCAGCCGCCGCCGCCACCACGACGTGAGCCCCCTACCGCCGCCGCCGCCGCCACCGGTGCCTTTGCCGCTCGCCAGCCTCTTTTTTCGGGGACCGTCAGAATTCACTTCAATGCACGATCCAGAAGAGATGGCAATCTATGGGGAGCCCAGCAGGGGCAGCACTTGGGCGTCGTGGTTCCTGCTGGCGTCTCTTGTAGCAAGCCTGGCTGCCGCAATGTCCGCCATCCCCGTTCAGCAGGTACTTTGTGTCGGCTCATGCTGATCTTGATCCCGACAAGCTGTAATTGCATGTCTGTAAGCTCAAAGTTGGCGGTCCAGACATATCTCTCACCCTCGACCTTGATCCATAACGTTGCACTCAGATGAGTCATAAGTTCAGTGACAAGCAGGCTGCAATTCTTGTTAATAGATGTAAGCCTATTAATTATTCAGATGATGCCTTTCTACTGACTTGAACTTACCCAGTTGCTGACGAGCACAAGGGCAAGAGCTTCTCTTCAGGTTGCAGCCGTGCGGCTGGGCTATTCTATAGCAGTCGGTGCCAGCTTGGGCGTCTACCTCTGCCTTCAATACTTTGCGGACTTCCCCCTCCTACACGCCCTGCTTGTTGCTGCTGCAATTGCAGCATCAGTTTTTGTCGTCTTTGCCCACCATCCTTCAGCATCAAGCCCACGACTGCTTCCCTGGATCTTTGCACTCTTTGTGGCCCTGCTCCCAGGTGAGCACCTCTGATTAAAACAAGTTCTTTGTGCTTGTATTTTGTAAGAGCATCACTTATAGCTGCTTGTATCTAGTAAACTTGCAGTCCAAAGGCTTTCCTGCATTTGGGGTTCCTGAATCACACTGGACCTTGAGGTTCTTTTACTGTCATGTCAGTCATGTACCTGGTCGAGGGCCAAATCAACCGGCCACCCACAGAAGACGAGTCGTCAGTGGACTTCCAGGCCGAGTATGATCGTGAGCTTGTGATTGAGGTGAGCACTGATGACCCATTCTTTTGATTGTTACTGTGTCGCTTCATGCACTATTCGCTGCTCAGTCAGGGTTGTGTTTTTCTCTTTCATCGTTACTGTCTGCAAGAGTTTCTATTGTTAGACCTTCTTAATCAGGTTGCTACTACTTAGGAGAGTTTTTCAAAATGTATAATTGGTTAGCCACTGTCCTTGCCATCCTGACTCCCTCTGAAGCTGCACTCCTTCTGAGACGCAACATGCTGATCGTTTGCAGGGGGGCCGAGAGCAGCTGCTTGGCTTGTATGCAGCGTCATTCATGCTGATTGCCTTGGAGGTGAAGGTGAAGCTCACGGGACTTGTAAGAGATAAGACGAAGGACCGCCTCGTGGGTGGCGGCTCAAGTCGCCACCTCTCGCCATCCTCGTCCTTCATGCCCCACCATCGAAATGTGCAGGTGCCGCCTTCTGCCGTGCTCCACCCTAAAGTGCGCCTGCAACTTGGTCAAAGAGCTCTCGGCTTCTGTCAATCTGCATCATTGTCTTGTAATAGACGCCTTCAACTAGGATTGGCATTCAGTCAGACTTGGAAATGATAAGAGTGGCACGGCAAATGCCCTGAGTGCTAACTTTAGAGACTAGTATTGTTGAATCCTTATCATTCACCACATCTAATGGTTACCTTTTAATGTGCGCGCACGTGTAGTGTCAACTTGATAGCCTGTGACATTGGTAAAACGCTCTTTAATCACCTTGTGCAGAGGCGCACAAGTGTGGCCTCCACGTTCTCCATCAAGAAGCTGGCGGCGGATGGAGCATGGATGCCGGCCGTTGGCAATGTTGCTACGCTGCTCTGCTTTGCAACCTGCCTCTCTCTCACTGGCTCGCTGACAACCCATGCCGATCGCGCCATCTTCTTCATCGCGCCCATCCTCCTGCTGCTCAACCAGGACCGAACCATTCTCTCGGGCTTCACCGACAAGCAGCGCTACTTCCCCCTTAGCCTCGCAACTTCCGCGTACCTTGCGTACCTGGCGGGACTACGCGTTTGGCAGGAGCTCAGCCTTGGCTTTCATGTGAGGGCGGACCCAGCTTCTTGCTAGCTTTGCATGCGACTCTTACGTCCCTTTGAGAGCGGCAGCGCTTGATTTCTCTCTGCATCTGATAGCATATGAGCTGTTTCTCTCATGTTGCTCGGTTTTTGTCAAGGATGCCAAAGTGTTTGACATCATCTTCGGAGTCAGCCTTGCTTGAGATCAGCCCAGAATGTTGGTGCGTGTTGGAGGCCAGTGACACCTGACTGCTCTTCGTGCTGAGCAGGCGGGGGATTGGGCAGCAGCCACGCAGCTCCCCGGAGCCAGTTGGGCGCTGAAGAATGCTGCCATGCTCCTGCTCACGCTGCCCAACCACGTGCTGTTCTCCATGTTCCTGTGGAATCAGGTCAAGCGATCGGACCTCCTGCTCATTCTCGTCAGCCCGCTCAACCTGCCGGCCCTCGCCCTCGCAGACGTTGACGCTATCAAGATCTTGGCTGCCCTCGGCCTGGTCTTTGCCGTCACACAGTACCTTGTCACCCGGCACGTGCGCCTCGCCGGGCTGAAGCTCATCTGAGCAGGCTCTGCTGTCTGTCTGCTCTTTGCACATCCACAACACGCTTTAATGGCGACCCCATTGACGTGTACGGCCTCCAAGGCAGGCCACACTCCTTGCTTGTAGTGGCATTCAGGGACCATGTTTGCGCGGTGTTCGCCACCCGTGAGATTTTGCGGTTAAGAGTTGTCACCAGCCCCGCAGGGGGCTGTCCATCATGACAGGGCTGACGAACAAGGCCAGTGCTGTCGCCTTGTCATCTTTAACTGGTACAGAGGTGTTGCAAGGGCTATCAAGCAGCCAAGCTGCCACTTAAATAACTGTTTCCAGCTTGGAAGGTAGGCAAGCACGCAACTGCTGAAGGGCGCCAGGCAAAGCAGCAGTTTACGCAGCTGGTCTTACAAAGAATTTCGTAATCAGTCCTGGTCGGCACATATTACAAAGGCTTGGCTACTCGGATGCCAGTGTTTTCTGGGAATCAATGTGCATAGTCACTGGCCCGTCATTGACGATGTGAACCTGCACACACAGCCGACTGCCTACACTTCAGCGCAAGCTCCAAAGCTTCAAAGTGCATGCCAAAGCAGACGAGGACCACATAAATGCGGCACCAGCAGTCTCTTGCAGGCTTGATGCTCTGATTGAGACGCACGCATGGTGGTCAGATGTGGTGCATGAATGCTAGCACTGCGCCATACACGATTGACAGACTTCTAGGCCACTGCAAGCAGGACTGCCCAGATAGTAGCCTCATGCATGCATAGTGCCTCGTGTACGTGGACCAGGTCCAAGCGCCAGAGATTAGAAGAAAGGAGAGCAAAAGGCTTTTGCTCGACTGTATCACCTCCATCATTGCGCCGAAGATACCGTCTGACACAGTAACACAAGGAGGCAGCACAGAGCAGGGAGGTCATTTGAGGAGTATATTCATGTGCAAGAGTGCTCGTGCTTTCNCTCTCTCTCTCTCCCTCTCTCTCTGCCTCTGTACGCCTCTCTTCTATTCTTTCCTCCCTCCCGTTTTCTCCTGCTCCTCCCTCTTTCTTCACTCCCTCATATCTTTTCCATGTCTACCTGTCACGGCAGGAGGCGGGCATACTGGGCTACGAGTTCATGCGGTGCGAGCGCACGCTCATCTACATCCTCACCCTCGGAGTGATCAAGCCCTACCGCAACCTGGGCATCGGTACCACAAAACTCCGGCCCCCGCTTTGCCGCTCACCTTCTCTCCCCGCCTCCCTCCCTCCTCTCCCTTCCTTCCTCTTCCCACTCTCCCTCTCTCTCTCCCCCTTCCTCTACATACTTCCACTGGGTTTCTCTCTCTCCCCCCACTCTGCTCTCTGGCATGCATCCCTGACATGCCCCTCAATATCCTCCTTCCTCCCCCCTCCACCTCCCTCTCCATCTCCCTCTTTCGGCTGCAGCGTCAGCGCTGGTGGGCAAGGTGACCAAGTACGCCGGCGCCTCAAGCTCGTGCCGCGGCGTGTACCTGCACGTCATCTCGTACAACCGCGCGGCGATCCTGTTCTACAAGAAGGCCTCGTTCCAGTGTGCGCACCGCCTGCCCGCCTTCTACGCCATCGCCGGGCGCGCGTACGACGCCTACCTCTACGTCTACTACGTCAACGGCGGCCGCCCGCCCGGCTCCACCTTGTACGCACCCCACACCTCCCTCCTCACCCTCCTTCCTCCTCGCCTTGTCCTGAGAGCACTAGAATTGACCCACTAACGAATGGACTGTTGACTACTAGCTACCGCACTTACATTTTCCTTGAAACAACAAATATGAATGTACCTTGGAGGACTCTAACAAACCATATCAATTGTGTATGGCCCTGAGAAAGTATGTATAGGACCTTAGCGCCAGCACTATGCCCCTTGGGCTTCTTCCCACTTTTGCATCTGCTCAATCGGTCCCGCCATACTTAGCCCATCCTTAATAGCGCCTATCTTGGCGCACCATCCACGTCTCAATGCTGTTAGCTTGCTCCAGCGACACCAGTCATTGCCCTTGACAGTGGTTGGCAAGACTCAATGATGCCGGCTAATGTCCACTTATCAAAATTGCTTCGAGCAGTTCATGCAGAATTCAGCTCCGTTTCCTCTCTACACAAACTCGAATCACAGCTGCTAATCTTGAGACCTTCCGACCTCCATGCTCTAAGTCTGGATCTCTGGTGCTGGCGTGTGCATTGCAGGGACGTGCTCTCAACAACCGGCAGCTTGCTTCGCAGCATCTTTCGCTTCTGGGCGGAGCTCTGGGGTGCCACGCTGCCGCAGCGGGCTGCTGACGACGACGCCAAGGGCGGCGCGCGGCCCCAGTGGCTGCAGTGCCGCGATGCCTGCGGGCAACTGAGCCCGAGGCACCACCAGCTCACATATGTCTAGTTGGCGGCCCAGAGCCGTCCCTGCGCTTCCAGTCAGCTCTGAGCCCTGGCGACGGTGCCTCTGCTGCCGCAAGTGACTAGCATCGCAACAGTGCGCACGACTACCAAGTTGGACAATTGTCCAGCAGGGGAATTGATGCATACCATCGACTTCAAGTTCGCGATTAGCCCAAGTGCTACACACTTAATATGAGATTCAGTGCACTTCCTAGCGCGACGGGTGGATAAGAGTTCACCTCACTTGGATGTCCAAAAATCAGCTATGTTGGCAGCTGCTTACAGACGCGTTGTGTAAAGTGTAGCTATGTATAGTTGCTCATGAGCTCATGTGAGAGGGCACAAAGTACTGCTGCTACTGTTTTGGAGCACTATATTTGGAGCATTGTATCATGGACCCTGTCAACTAGCCAAATGCCAGGGGACAGACTGCAAATTTGCACTGCTGCTGATGGATGCATGGTAGTCAGCATGCGACTGAGAAGTACCACCACTTTCACGAGGTGATTGTCATCGCGGCCTAAGTCAGAGTGGACCACGCATTCTTGGAGCGGAGGCATGTGCGTTTCGGCTGCAGCATGTTCCTCTGTCCTGATCTGGTTGTATGCCGAATGCCAAACTTCGTCAGAGTATGCCTGCCACACCAAAGTTGGATTGCCACTGCCGCATGCAGGGCAGCAAGTCATGTGTTGCGACATTAAAATGACTCGCCATCCAGTCTGGTAGCAGGTGGACAACTCCGCCTGCCTACTAAACGACTTAAAGGGCTCTGCTGCTCAAGTTAACAGATTTCTGAAGCCTTTCTACAATCGAGGCGTTTCATGGTCACAGCTACTGAATCTGCAGTGATAACAATGCGTGACAGTCGCAATATTATATTTTGAGCAAATTTAAGACAACATAAATTAAAGAATGGTGGTGGTGGTGACCCAGCAATTATACACGAGGCCTCGGTGCTGCAGCAGCACCAAAAAGGTTGAGATCCTCAACCTGCTTGGTTGGCCCAGTGCCTCCCTCTAGTAATGACACAGTGACTATTGGTCTATGATCAATGTGAAGGCTATTGTAAATCTAACGAGCCAAGCATGATGTAGACAGCGCAGCATCCACGCCTGCCATAATCACGACGGACCAAAGTAGGTGTTGGCCTGGCTCCACCTGGTAGAGCTAGGAGTGTCTGGGTGCACACAAAGGAGGCTTTCGATCAGTATACAAGTGCAAGCATTGCATTGTAGATCATCAGGCAGCTCAGATTGCTAAACGTGTGGTCCTCAACAAGCTTCCAGGATTCAAGGTTGGCATTTGCTTGCTACAATTGGCGCAGCGGCATTATCTGCAATAGACCTGGTATGATGTCATCCTCTGCCACGAGGTAGAGGCTGTCATTGTCACGGACAACATTGAGGGTCTCAACCATGCCACCTTCCTGGGAGAGCACCAACTGGAAGGGCCCTTCCCAGTGCTTTGCACCATACTCAAGAAGCTCCTCAATGCTGGCTGGCAGCAGTACCGTGCGACCACTGCGGCGCTGCTCCGCTCGCGCCCAGGGGTGGTGTGGGAACAGCGTCACGCGCTTCCGCACGAAGCTGTTCAAAGAAGTCGCCCGCGAAAACTGTGGCGTTGGCTCGTCCCGCATGCTCAGCGACCGCGAGCTGATTGAGCCGTGCTCCCATGGTGACATACTTGTGAATCTCCGGCCAGGACGTTGAGTTACGCCTGCACTCAATTGGGCAAGAACAAGCACTTCACGATGGATACATTGGCGAGAATACTGAAGTACCTTAAGCAAACCTGAAGGTGACAAACAGCTTTTCTTTATCAGGAGCCAACCTTTCTTTACCTGATGATGACATTGCAGAGTCCTTGTGAGTAGCTAAGTCATGGTTTTTCACAGACTGTCTGTAGTATCCAGGAGTGAGAGTCTGGTGTCACCTGTGGCCATCATAAGCAGAGGACTGCCCGGCTTCAGCAAGCTTCTCTTGGGGCCGACCGTCTCTGGCATGGAGGCAGCATGGGTTGCCGCCTCCAGCATCTGAGCAAGCTGGCTCTCCTTCAGCTCTGCAGTGGGAGCAGGCGCCGGGGGCTCCTCCTTCTGCACCGCCAAGGGCAAAAGGCGCTCGGCCTGCCAGCTCCGTCGCCTGAAGAGCAGGTCATTGCTGCTGGCAGGCGATGGCAGTAGCTGCGGAGAGGAGCCCAGCCGCCGTAACCTCCGCATCCTATCATTGTACTCCACCATCGACTCTCCCAACCCATCTTCTTCTTCCCTCCTAGCTCCTTCCACAAAGTTGACCCGTCGCTCTCCTTGCTCGCCCCCTCCTTCCCCTTGCGCCCCTTCCTCTTCTTCTTGCTTACCCTTAGCCTTTTCTTCTCCTGCTGCCATACCTTCCCTTCCACCTTCCCATTCTGCTGACTCGCTCTGCATATCTCCATTCTGAGCTTCTCTACCACCAAATGTATCCACCACATTTGTCTCTAAACCCTCCTCTGCAATGAGACTTTCCATGTAGCCCTCCAGGAGGGAGATAACAGGTTGACTGCTTGACCGGATAGCTTCATCCAGGGGAAGATTACCCCACCTGTGCAGGGACAGCAGCTTCAATGAATCTCAAGACTCTCGAGACAGCCAATATCTGCCGCATGGCTTCATGCTCGTCATCACCGTGTCAGTCATTGCAATTGTATAATATTTCCACTGTCAATTTTCTGAAAGCAGACCAGCTTAAAGAATTGTCATGTCTGCTAATAAGGGAAACCAGGAGGATGCAGTATGATCTGACCTGTCTCTGGCTAGTAAGGACGCGCCGGCATCCAAAAGGATGCGCACGAATACAACGTAACCTTCCGCAGCAGCCACATGCAGGGGTGTCCTCAAATCATAATCTGCGGAGTTGGGATCCACGCCATTCTCCAGCAATCGCTTCACATATATTCATGATTACACCATCACATCTCAGAGCAAGAGAGAGCAAGCTGATAGCCATCGTATCATGCGCGCACATTTCTATTTGCAGATTTTTACAGAGAATTATAAGCTGTTCTCATCCTTCAACCAACGAATCTTTGGCTTTCATTGATCTGTACTATGATCTGAGCACAGGTCCTCAACACAGGTACTGGAAGTCCAGGGTCAAGCCTTACCCGAACATAGTCAATGTTGCCGTTCATGACTGCATTGCACAACTCACTGGCAGGCGCTTCCAACTGGACTTCACTCCCATGCCTCAGCAGTATATTTGCAACCTTGTCATGTCCTCCTTTGAGTGCTTCTAGGAGAGGAGTCACTCCAGCATTGTCTGAGCACAGGCCCAAGACAGTATTGATCATCCATCATACTTACGCTGCTCAATTAAGGATGCCAAGCCAGTGCCAGATTAATAGTGCCATGCATTCTGTTTGCACAGAAGACTGATAGGCCAACTCTGTCCTGACCTTTGCAATTCACATCTGCCCCTTCCTGTATGAGATAGCTAACCACATCATAGTAACCCCTTGAAGATGCCAAGTGCAGAGAAGTCCTTCCATCATAGTCAGTGGCACAGGGATTTGCTCCTGCTTGTACGAGCTGCCTCAACTGCAAGCAACTACCATGATATTTAGAATGACGCAATTTGCAGCATGCAGACTGATCAGTCACCTATTGGCAGGTATTGATGCAATGCAGAAATCTCCTGCTCAAATGCAATATAATGTCAGAAGCTTGCCTGTGCCACAATAGTGATGGAGAGGGTTACATAGGAGGTTCGCTTACTTGTTCTAAGTCGCCCCTAGCTGATGTGCTGATGGCCATGGTTGTCAAATCGACTTGCTGTTGATCGATCAAAGCATCAACTTCAGCTGCCAAACGCTTGAACTTGGACCTTACTGTCTTATCCTCGTCCTCCCTTTCCATAATCAGATTCTGCAACACTGATGTCAAATCTAAGTAGCTGGCTGCCTGGTGGCTTCAGCTAGCAACAATAACTGACTGCCCTTCAAGCATTGAGTTTAAGAGTTCACTGCATAATAGTGACCCTGCAAAATGCTTTCAAGCCCAGCACATTCTGTCTAGGTATCCTGTCCTGTTTCTTAATAGATGACCGACAAGAGTAAAGAGATGAAGTAGCCCAAGAGGGTGCCATATAGCGAGGTCTCATTGATTATCACACCTTGAGAAGGTTGGTGACGATTCTCCTGCCATCCCTTACATAAGTCTGTACGATTGTTGAGAACGACTGCTTGTCAATCCTCACCAAGTGACAGTACTCCTTCACGCGCACTGTACACGGCTGAGCGATGCTGCAAAGAAGAGCCACCTCACCAAACATTTGGTTTTTGAAGATCTGATTCAGAGTGTTCTCTTCACCCCCACCTTCACTCGCTACCTCCTCCTGCACAGCACATGCACTTAAGTGCTGAGGCAATCTCAATGTATACACTGTCGTGTATGACATGATTGCAGGGCAAAAGTTCAGTATAAAAGTTTGCCATGTCCGTGAGGATGCCAGCCAGATTTTGCTTGAAGTCTTGCAAATTTGGACGAGCATCACTCATAACAAATACGCGATACTACTTGCACTGAGTGAGGTGAAGAGTTAAATGAGGGCACGCTAATTCATTGAAGGTTTTGTCACCCAGTCTCTGTGGCTAACTTACCAAAACTCCAAAGTGGACAAAAAACATGTAACCGGCTGCATCGTGCTGCTTCAGAACCACTTCGCCGGGAAGCAAGTGCTCTGGTACAAGATTATTGACCTGTCGATAGACAGAGCAGTGAGTGACACGACTCTTGTTAGCATGGATTTCAAAGTGCAGTGCATGGAGACTGCATCACTAAGTCAACTATTCAGCTCAATCACTCAGCACAAGGAGTCACTTGCGCACAGGTCGTGCCTTGTATGTAATAGTTATTGAACACAAGAGTAAGGGCGTGCTAGGGTCCAAGGAGCTCACAATCTGTGTAATGAAGTCATTGGAGCAGCCATCAAAGAGGTATGTGTCCCCCACTGTGTGAGCATACAGATGTCTTGCGACCTTTGCCTGGATACTTGTTGGAAAGGTGTGCAAAATCTCATTATTTTTCTGCTCATTAGTCTGAAATTGCAGCACAACATGTGCTTTCATCTGCCTTCTAAGGCCCCTCGGAAGATTGTTCCTGTCACGATGATGCCACACGCACCCCATAAGGATGAAATGAAGTCAATCATATCCTCTTGACCAACTACGGTCACTTGTTATGTTCTTGAGGCCCTCGATGCACTGTCTAGTGCTCACCTTTTAGCAAAATTGGTGAAGGAGGTCACTGTTTCCCTGTATCGACTAGTATTGCTGCCTCTGACAATCAGCGCAGTCATGTTGCCAATCAGGTATGCACCCAAGATCATGTCAAATGAAATATATATGATAGATAAGACCATCTCTCTTGGATTTACTGCATGAATGTCACCGTAACCTGTACGCAGAAATACTTCAAAACAGTAAGAAAGCCAATGACTCCTCTAGGTATTGATATTGCTATTTGCATAATCCATAATCAGTGCTGGTTCAAAATTATATACCTCACCTATTTGTACTGCCTAATGATTGGGAGTGTCCACTTATTGGAGGTCATAACTTGCAGATATTACATCCTAACAAAGTAGGCGGCTGTACATCTGCAAAGCAAGCATTCAAATTCGAATGTGGTCAATAGTTCACTCACCTATTGTTGTCATTGTGACAATTGCCCAGTAAAGAGCTGTGATGTACCTCTTGCCCAAGCTGAGCTCTCGGAAGTTCTTGTAGCTATTTGCGCCAAGCGTGAGGCTTCCAATCCAGGTGTCCGCTTCATCCTCAGCAGGGATGGTAGTTGCAAGATAATAAAAAAGACATCCAGCGACATGGCCACAGAAGAGCTCCACAACTAGGAGTTTCACCACCCTAACCATAAAGTAATTGAACCTAATGTCTCGCTCGCATCTAGAGAATAGATAAAGCGCACCGCTGTCAGGTCAACTGTTGCTTCTGCTTAGCAACTGCTGCCAGCTCTCTGATTGCATGTAAACATCCAATTTGGCACACACTTTTGCCTGACCTCTTCTCATCACAGCATCCAATTCTGCATTGCTGGAAGAAGTATGTTCTTTGAATAGTGAGTACCTTGCCAAGAAGTCGTCAACATGGCGAGCACGAAAGAGACGGAACCAATTGAACACCCGAAGAGTCTCCTGCCGGCCTGATGCCTGTCCTTGTCAAAACATGCAAATCTGTCACATGACCATACTGAGATCTAATATACTCACCTGTAACATATACACAACAATAAGGGGTGACACAACTTGCTCTACGTGTCCAGGAAAGGATGCGGAGACTAACAAATAGAGCTTGAATCTGCAGATCAATTTCTCATGATCCAATGGTCTAGGCAGTGGGTAATAGCAACACTAAAGCTTCCAGTATGACAGGCACTCTACTCAAGTCAGCTGCATATGAAATATAAAATAGTAGCAGTGACGCACCTTGTATAACGTGTCCCAGGGGAGGCATGCCAGCAAGTCTGGGAGAAGCCTTGTCCTTGCATATCTGTATATCACAGGATTGTATGTCAGAATACTCATGCAAATTCTCAATGGAGGAGACTCAAAGTAAGTCAGTGATGGCGTCAGAAACACCCGCAATTGTGCAGTCGTCTGACATTCTGACTGCTAGGCCCAAGTTGCAGGGCATGCACAAGACTCTGCATGAATTGTGTGACTTCTGGATGCAGCAACTCCTCCTGCGGGGCTGACCTCTTGGCAATCAGTGTGCGGTCGTCAATAATGACGTAGGTTGCCCTGTCCACATATGCAAGGCAGAAGTTCAAGGCAATATCGGCCATGAAGATAAGATTCATGGCTATATCGAAGAGCTCCCACCAACGTGGCAGCCCTGTGCCCTTGTAGAAACCAAATTCGAAAGGGGTCACCACAGATGAATAGGCAGCGGCCAGAAGTAGGACATGCTGCCACATCTGGTAGTACCTGAGCATGCAAATCAGAGAGTAAGGGTTCAAGAGGCAGCTGGGACGCAGTATATCCATCGCAGCGCCTGCAACTCTGAGAATCTGAGCATCTGCTAGAAGGGCTGGAGGGTGGCGGAGTGACCATGTACCGTACTTATTCTGGGGGTAGATGATGACAGGCTTCAGTGCTGCAACTCTTTGGGAGAACGAGGACGTGTCGCTGCTGCGCTCGAATCGCCGGCTTCTGCTTATATCTCGCTGCAGCAAACCGTAAGCACAATCAACCCCACATGAGCAAATGCCAGATGCAAGTCGAGGCTCCCTTCCAACCTGCCAAGCTACACCATCTTTACGAGGTAAGTGCAGTAAGGCCACCGGCCGAGAAAGGAGCGAAGCACGGTTTGACACTCTCTCTCCTCCCATTGACGTACAATCTCATACTGCCGTGAGCTTTGACTCTTAGAGAGAGTCGTTTGCATCCACGTCAACCCCAGCTTGACTGTAGGACAATAGCCCCTTGGTGCCATTTGCCCTGCCGCAGGCAAAGCGGAGGCTCAACCCGAGAAGAGGCAGAGTGCCAGCACGCACCCGCCGCTTCAGCTTCGTCTTTTGCGCGGAGATGGACTCAGCGATGGCATTCCAGGGCTCGGTGAGGCCAGCGCCAAAGTCGCCGCCGCCACGACGGCCGCTGCCGCCGCCGCCGCCGCCGCCGCCGCCCGGCCAGCCAGAAGGCGGCCCGTGGAGCGTGTCGTCCGTGCCGGCCGTCACCACTGACGCGGCGCCGTCGCGCAGCGAGTCCTCCCCGGCCTCACCGTCGNTTGGTATCTGTTACGGCTGACACACGGCACCCCCAAATCGCCGGTCACGTGTACTGGCCGTACGGCCCTGCACCCGTGGGGGGATGGTAGACTCTTAAAGCCCGACTTCTATGCCGTCCGATGCTTTTAAATCGAACGGCATGCAAGGGTGGATGCCCCAGGCCCCGTACTCCCTGGTCATGGTCTGCCAGATCTGTCTATTCCCAGATTACTCCTGCGGAGCGCGGCCCTTCGCCAGCCCGCCTGCGATCCGATGCAGCTGCAGATTTTTCGAATTGTTGCTACGCCGCCGCCACCGCCGCCGCGGCCGCCGCCGCGGCCGCCGCCGGGGACCGCGGCGGGCCTGGCTGGGCCCTCCTGGCGGTCCGGGAACGCGGCGGCCGAGGGCGTATGATACCCCCAGGTAGCTGACTGAGCCTTCAGTCGGGCCTTCAGACGGACCGGACCGGCCGCTGTGGCCTTGGCGGCCGGCCGCGGACGACGAGAGCGGCAGCGAGGCCGCTGCCGAAGCGGAGCCGCCTGCGCGGTATCGACGCCTTCGCCGCCGCCATGGGAAGCGGCTTCGGAGAAAGCCAGACGATTGCCGTGGGGAAGCCGCTGTCCACCCGGGCGGTGCAACGGGCGGCGAGCACGACGACGAGCTTCTCCAGCAGCCAGCTGCCGTCCCTCAGCGAGGCCGGGCTGGTCGGCACGCCCAAGCTGCGCCGCTGGATTGTCAGTCCGTTCAACAAGTACTACCGGTGCGGCGTCCAGCACTCCATCCTCTTATTGCTGGTGGCGAGGGTCCTGAACAGCGTTCTAGGAGCTCTTGCGCGTTGCCAAGAGCTTGACCGCTAAGGCACCAGCCACTCGTGTTGTGCTTAAGCTTGACAATCTCGTGATATGAGGTGGTTTTGTGGTTAATAGTGCTTTTAAGGTCCAATTGGCAGTGCATGCAGTATTTATGATCCTGAGTTGATGGCGCTGGCCAGCTTCTGACTGTCCCAGCCAGTCATTGTCACAAAGCACCAACAAATTCCTTGTCGCAGCTACTGACAGCCGCGGAGCCTGGTCAGGTACTGGAGCAACTTTCTGCTCATCTTCGTGCTTTACTCAGCATGGATCGCACCCTTTGAGTTTGGATTTCTGAACAACCCCAAGGGAGCCCTTCTGGCAATCGATTACGTCGTCGATGGCTTCTTCTTCATTGACATCGTGTTGACATTCTTCGTGGCCTATGTCGACCGGGAAAGTTACATTCTTGTCGACAACTACAAACGCATTGCTTTGAGGCAAGCAGCACACTGCTCGCCTTTCCACATGCTTGTGCTTACAGTCCTCGTCTCTGTGCCAAATTGGGGTGCTAGCATTGCTTGGACCTGCGCTTGTCAAGTGCTTCCTTGGCTCTTTTCTATGTTGGCGGTACACCAACAAGTCATAAGAACGTTGGTAAACCACAACATTGGACTGAGGTGCTTCATTGCTCAGTGCTCTTCATGACCAGGGGTATCTTTGATGGCAGATACATAGCAACCTGGTTCATTCCGGACTTAGCATCTACGCTGCCATTTGAGGCCTTCGCATTGCTGATCACAGGAAAATTTGGGACTGGCATAACCTACAGTGCAATAAATCTTCTACGCCTTTGGCGACTTAGGCGGGCCAGCCACTTCTTTGCAATGTGTGTAACATAGCCAGGAAGGCTCTTGTGTTCACTTACAGCAAGAACTGTACTTTCAGCAGAATCTGTCACCCTACTCAGACCTGATTTCGTAGTTGACTGCCTCTGCAGGATTGAGAAGGACGTCCGTCTTAACTACTTTGTTACCCGTATATTGAAACTTTGCTTTGTGAGAACACTGCCCCACTGCCTCAACTGTGATCTTTGTTAAAACCAGAGGTCTTACAAATATGCCTTGGTGACCTACTTGAAGCCACTGCAACACATGTCTTACTGCAATTGCACGTTGACTCCTGCGTCTTGCTGCTTCTGTGTTTGTTCGACAATTGTGATTCTTTCTGATCAGAGTGATATGCTTCGAAGGATACATTCAGTGAGTAGGATGTCCACTTTCTGGCTGGCAGTTTGTCATGCTATATGCTAGCTTCGTCACCTGTGGATTATTACATCTGTGTGCAGGTCACCCTCCTTGTGGTACATTTTGCCGCATGTACGTTCTACCTGTGCTTTGCCAGAGCCACAAACAAGACTCACACCTGGGTGGGCTATACCTACCCAAATTTTGAAAGTTACACTCTGGCTGCAAAATATGTTGTGTGCATGTATTGGTCAATGGTAACTGTGACCACTGTTGGATACGGGGATCTCCATCCAGTTACTATATTCGAGATGATCCTCGACTTCATCTACATGCTTTTCAATCTCTTGTTAACGGGTACTGGCATTGCCTGCAAAGCTTTTTAGTGCATTAGCTCCTCGGCTGAGAGACGTCCATCTGGTGTCAATTGCATTTGCTACACAAAGTGTGGTATTGAGGGCTTGCAAATCAAGCTGGAGCAGTTGTTTGCGGTCTGAAATATCTTACCTAGTCATGAGGCCCACAACAACTTGCTGACGTCCGGCCCCACACCGCATCTAATGCAAGGAAGCTTGCTGTATGTTTGCAGCTTATTTGATTGGCAACATGACCTCGCTGATTGTTGGTGTCACAGCACGAACCAAGAGATTTGTGAGTTAGTTATCCAACTGATTTATTATACTAGGGTAATCTTGGGAAGTCAAAGTGACTGCCCAGGATAACCTTAGAAGTGAGCTTGTGAACTATTGTATGGCTTCAAGTAGCTTGTTGACGCATGTTGATATGCATGCATATCAACATTGGCAATTGCTAGATGCTCAGAAGTGTTGAGCTGCTATCCTGCCTTGCACACCAGTCTGTGGTAAGAAGCAGGATTTAGTCTCTCAATTAGTCCATACGAATTTGTGCAGAGGGACTCAGTAGAGAGCGTCAATGACTTCATGGCAAGAAGCCGATTACCGCCACGACTGAGGCATCAAGTGGTGGCTCACCTTCGGCTGCGTTTCAGTACAGAGAGCATGCAGCAGCAGGAAGCGATGACAGAATTCCCCAAGACCCTGCGGTCAAGGGTGAAGCAACACTTATACTTCCCAGTGGTTGAAGGGACTTATCTCTTCCAGGACACATCGTTCGACTTCTTGGTGCAAGTGGTAGGTCATGCATCCGTGCATTGAATAACGAGCCAGCTTGATGGCTGTCAGAGATGGTACTGCGTTAACAAGCAAAGAGGCTTGTACTATGCATGTATGAAGATCTTCCTTCACAATCAGCAGCACATACTTCAGATATGGACAGATATGAATGTCAGCGTTTTGTGCAAAGTGAACCTGCACCTGCAGCTGACAGCAAAGCATAAGCACCAGAGCAGATGGATGACGTTGGACATCAGTCCTCTGCAGGTCACAGAACTAAGGACAGAGTATTTCATGCCAAGGGATGACATCATACTTCATGGGGAGGCCCCTACACAATTTTACATCATTGCTTCTGGCAGCGCAGTATGCTACTTCTCTTGTCACACAAGTACTGTGTTTCTTTCTCTGTTTCTCTTTTTGGAGCTTGGATAGGACATTTTCCATCATGGCAGTGCTTTACCTAAACATTGAAGTAAAGTATGAAAGGGTCACGTAAGGATCTGCTCAAGGCTGGGTGCGTAAATGCTAAACAAGGACCTTGCACATGCTACTTGTGCTTTTCTTGTGTGGCATGCAGGATCTGCTCTTGAGCAAAGAGGCCAATGAGCAGGTAATTTAGTGTGATCAGTCAGATTGTGGAACTTATCTTGCCTAGGGCTTGAGTTTGTGTGGATTAGAAGAGAAAGGCTAGGGGGCGCTCCTTTTTATAGCTTGCAGTAGTGCACTGGTGAGGCAGACAGTTTGTTGCAATGTAAAGGTTAACAGCCATGCTCTTTGACACCAGCTTTAATTGATAATTTGTATCTTATTGGTGCCCCTAGGCCATTCACACTGTGGTGGCCAGAGACATAGTTGGAGAGATTGGAGTTCTATGTGGCATGCCTCAACCTTACACGGTGCGGGCAAGGGGCCTCTGCCAGCTTCTACGCATGGACAGAGCAATGTTCACCAACTTGGTGCAAACGAATGTGCAAGATGGACGCAAGGTTATTGATAACCTTCTCCAGGTAGCCACCATGCATACAAACGCATTTCTGAAAAGCAACAGCTAAGGTTCTAGAACCAGGGTTGTTCTGTGTCTCAATTGAGGGCCCCTTTGCACAGTTGCCGAGGCTAAGTTTTCTTAGTCTGCAATAATTGAAGCCTGTTGGGATTCCTGTAAGTTTCTGGGTAACAATGCTACCTGCAGTTTTGGGCGAATTGTTTTTTAATATGCTCATATCTTGTGGTCTGTGCACCCCGTCCACATTCTCTGACCGCTAGCTACCCTATCTCATCTGTTGCAGTCATTGTGGGAGAAAGGAGATCCTGGCTCGACTGCACTCAGTGCAGAAATTGAAGGCTTGCTGAATCAGCACAGTACCGAGAGCATGATGAGCCTGTGCTACGTGGCTGCTCGTGGAGATGTGCAGCTCCTCGCTTCACTCATAGACAGAGGGTTGGATGTCAATGTTGCCAACTTTGACCGCCGGACGCCTTTGGTGAGTGATGCAACATCAAGGTTGCAATATTGATGGCCGTCGTGGGTACACTTGAATTGCTCCACCAATCTTAGGGTTGTATGCTTCCAGGACATCGAATGCTTGCATTAAAGTCTGGGCATCCGTGCTTGTTGGTTTGATTCTGCTCTGCTCCCAGAGACTTGGTTATGCTCATATCTAACTTCATAGCAGATCCAGACATGCTGCTCTGAATCCAGCACTGTTATGGATGAACAGTCACATGAAGTTCTCTCTTCCTAGATAGAAGCAAAATCTGATCTGGTACGATTTTTGTGCAGCACATAGCTGCAGCCCGAGGATTTGAGGATGCTGTTGCATTACTACTAAGCAAGGGGGGTGATCCAAATAGACAAGGTCCGTGTACCATTCTTGCCACAGGGTCAGACAGTCATCAGACTGAAGTCTCTTGATATGGACATTTGCAAAAGCTCGCGGCAAACGACTTGGGTGCTGGACTCGTCTCACTCATTTGTAGTCCTCGTTCGGCTCTCCCCATAAGGGGGTACATAATGCATCATTTACGCGCATGGTGATTTAAGCGCATGGTGAGCTGGACTCAGTAGTGGACTTCATTCCTGTGACTTATGCATCTCTTTCCTGCCTTGGTAACATCAGATGGGGAGGGGAGCACGCCCTTGATGGAGGCCATCAAGGGTGGACACATCAGCACAGCGCAAGTCCTCTGGGATCACGGGGCCAGGACCACCGTGTCAGAGAGACTTGCTGCAGGCAAGGCTGTGATTGTGGTATGAGCACCTTTCCTTATATTTGACTTTTACTAAGGGATGCCTCTAATTGGAGCTGCTCAGGTCACTAGCCGATGAAATCTTGCAGCATAGACAACTGCGAGCCATTGCTCCCACCTCCAGTGACGGCTTTCTTGAGTGGCTCGTAGGCGAGGGATGTCAAGTTGTTGGAGCACCTTCTGGACTTCGATACAGATGCAAACATGGTCGTTGAGGATGGCAAGACCTTACTGCACCTTGCAGTAGTGGAGGGTGAGATGGCCATTGTCAGGCTCCTGGTATGCCGAGGTGCAAACATCAATCTGAAGGACAACGCACGTATGTCGCCACTTGAGTTAGCTCGCCATGAGAATCAGGTGGACATCGCAGCATATCTGGAGCAGGCGACACAGGATACATCTTCTGGAGGAGGGACAGAGGCTGGTATTAGTTGCAGAGATGAAGATAATGGTGATGAATATAAGCAAGTGGAGAAGGCAAGCTCTTCAGCTTCAACACCAAGGAGAACAGGGGCGACAAGAACAGGGACGAGTAGAGATGAGAGGGAGGGCAGATTGCAGGATGTCTTGAGTCCCTCAGCAATGCCCAGCGATATGGGCAGCCAGGCCCTTCGGAGGCTCCGAAGCCTTCCCGCTGGGCACGAGCCTGTCAAGAAGCAGGCGAAGCTGGTGCGGTCAGACAGTCTGATGGTCAACATGGTGATGCGGAGTCCATGGGCCTTCTCAAGATCGCCCTCATTGCCAAGACTGGACAAGCTCGAGGAGCAGAGCAGGCCAAAGGACGACATTGAGGCCAGCAGGCACTTGGGTCAGCTGAGCGTTGGACCATCTTGGGAAATGTCAGCATTGGGGCTTCACAATGAGGTGCGCAATCACCACAGCATCGCAGGGGGCGAGAGCTGGCTGAGAGGAGGCAACCGGACTAGAAGGAGAGTGGAGTGGAAGGGGGACAAGCAGAGAGAGGACAAGCAGATGTCGTCGGGCATGGCAGTGGAAGAACGCAAGCGCGTCAGTCTATATGGGTGCCACCCGCGGAGTCGGCAGGCCTACAGCTCCGTTGGCAAGCTCATCCTTCTGCCTCCGTCCTTGGATGAGCTTCGGCATCTTGCTGGTACACATGCCAGGACAGCCCAGCACATCTGCTCTAAGCAAACATTCTTATTGCATTTTGTCAAACATGTACTAAATTGTGCACTGGACACACCCCAATATTGCTTCCACAAAGGAGCAGAGCACGCGCAAGTGTGCTACTAGCTTGCTTTGCTACATCAGTTACTCGTCTCACTTGATCGGTATCGTCTATGACAAGAGGTTGTCAATGTAACATGTTCTTGAGTGCCATCCACACTGATTGCAGACCAGAAGTTCGGAAACACTTCCACGAAGCTGCTCACTGCAGACGCTGCGGAGATCGACGAGCTGGACGCCATTAGGGACGGCGACAAGATCTTTGCAGTTGACGACTTCCAGGAGGATGGCAAGATGGGTAAGCAGCTGGTCAAACTCAAGCAACAGGCATTAAGGTAGCTTGCTGGAGCACTACTAGTTGCCACGCACCACAAGCTAGCTGGCTTGGTTTAAAGCCTTCCTAAGTGCAATTTCCCTATAGGAGCCTTTGGCAAACATGATTCTCTGTTGTAATTACTGCGAGCTGATCTGATGTCCTCCCTGCGCGTGCAGACTTAGAGGATTTTGAAATCATCACCAAGCTGCAGGCAGCACTAGATGCATTGACTCGGCGGAAGAGCATGTCACAGAGATGACCCAAATTGAACTGATCTCCCCCTCCTACTCTATGTAGACCCCTTCCATGTAGAGAGATTGACTACCAAATGTCTTCGACTACAAGGACCGCATGCTAGAAGCGCAGTCCCACTCCCATTGATGCTCATAGTGAGCTGCTACAGTGCCGTAGAAGTGCGTCTGTGCTTTAAGCACTGTTAGTGTAAGCAATACGTGGCCCTAGTGCTGGCCAACAACGCCCGCCCCCACCCCCCCTCCCCTCCCCCCCACCGGTTAGTGGCTCTAATCGACTCTCCAATGATTTCGAATTGTCAAGAATCCACGATGCAGTTGCCCTTCCTGTAGATGGTGCAATTTTGAGGTGGCCTTATCAGCTACAACACTACTTGGTCGCCTGCAGGAACCAGAAAACCATGCTGTGCTGGTGTTGAGCTAGCTGCCACTATCTTGTCGCAGACACTGAGGAGCTGATTGTAAATTGGCCTTGTGACCACTTTGCAAGCTCCGAGCAACATGCGAGCGTATAAGATGGATAGCCATGCGCCCTGCCCGTTGAGTGCTGCAGTGGCGGGCAGGAGCTCTGGAGCTCTGCTGAAAGATGACGCTTGCAGTCAGGCTATCTGCAAAATTGGAGGCTCCTGTCCTACCAAAGATGTTTCTGCTCAATTGGCAATCATTGTCAATGTCACTGAAACCAAGTTGGGCTCATCAACTTCTAGATGATCTTGACTTGCCATAGAACGGTCAGCGGCCTTCTCGTCTGCTGCTGCAGGTTTTGACAATGGCAGCCGACCCAATTGCCTGCCAGCCAATGTCTCGCCTGCAAAAGCCACCAGGCCAGTTAATGGCGTCCACGGCTGCATATGCGCGCGTGTGGGCGTCAGGAAGCGATGGGCCAAGGGCGGCGACGCCCAGCACACGGCCGCCAGCTGCGACCAGGCGGCCGTCTGCATCCACTGATGTGCCCGCGTGGAATATCTTGACACCCGGCGTCGCCGCCTGGGCGGCGGCCACGTTGCGTATGGGTGTGCCGCGCTCGTAAGCGCCCGGGTAGCCACGGGCAGCCAGGACGACCACGAGGGCGGCGTCATCGGCCCATTGCAGCGGCGCAAGGCCCGCCAAGCCGCCGCGCTGCGTTGCAGCCAGCAGCACCTTGGCAAGGTCCGTCTGAAGCCGCAGCATGAGGACCTGGCACTCGGGGTCGCCAAAGCGCACGTTGTACTCGAGGAGCTTGGCGGTCCCCGTGCGGCGGTCGACCATGAGCCCAGCATATAGCACGCCGGCGAATGGCAGGCCCTCAGTGGCCATGCCGGCCACGGTCGGCATGATGATGCGGTCCATGATATGAGCCTCGAGTGCCGATGTGAGCAACGGCGCGGGCGAGTACGCGCCCATGCCGCCCGTATTGGGGCCTGTGTCGCCCTCGCCCGCCCGCTTGTGGTCCTGCGCGGACGCCAGCGGTACTGCAAAAGCGCAGGTCCATCAGGCGATGCGGTTCCCAGTTCATGCATCCAGGGGCAAGATGCTTGGTAGCAAGAGCAAGCATGAGCTACTGTATACAGATCCCAAATCAGAGTACTGGAAGAAGGTTACTAGTAGATAGGTTGAATGTATGAAAAAGATAATACAGCAAACACTTGCAGAGGCTTTGAAGTATAGGTAAAGTTCATTGACTGTGACGGGGCCCCACCGGCATTTTCGCCGTCGACGATGGCAAAGAAGGACACCTCCTCGCCCTCCAGGAACTCCTCCACCAGGATGCGACCGCCCGCGGAGCCGAACACGCCGTTGACGAGCATGGTGTCGGCCGCTGCACACGCCTCGTCTACGGTTGAAGCCACAACCACGCCCTTGCCTGCCGCGAGGCCGTCGGCCTTGACCACAATTGGGGCGCCCTCACTCCGGATGTACTCCTTGGCCAGCAGAACGTCCGTAAACGAGGCATACTGCATACAGCTGACAGAGTAAAGCCCCGTGAGAAGAAAGCTGGATTTCTAATTGCCAACAACTATATCAGGCAGAGATGATAAAGGCATACCATGTGGGATTCGCATATGGAGTGCATTCATGGGACCTACACAGAGCTCATGAGGGTTCAGGGGATAAGGGTCTGTGAGGTTTAGGTTGGGCAACTTGCCTTGGCAGTGGGTATGGAGTTCTTCTTGCACAGGCGTTTCATGAACGACTTGGAGCCCTCGAGCGCGGCAGCAGCGGCGGTGGGCCCGAACGCCGGCACGCCGGCGGCGGCAAGGTCGTCGACGAGGCCCGCGACGAGAGGTGCCTCGGGGCCGACAACGACCAGGCCGATGCGCCGGTCGAGGCAGAAGGCCACCACGGCGGCGCTGTCGGCGGGGTCGAGCTCAGGCACGCACTCGGCGTCACCTGTAGAAGCTCGCTCCTTTCTTAACACTTCCAAAGTGAAAAGTCTTACAGTTTCTTGACCTTAACACTACGTTCTTTTGCAAAGTGATGGCAGGTCATAGCTCCATAAAGTTTTAGTGATTTTAGGATGGAAGCTACCAGGTCAGCTGGAGTATTACAGCTTCCTGTTAGCTCCTTAGGTAATAGGCCGTCATTGCGAGGACCGCCGGCAGTGGCGACCCCACGCCAGAGACAGCGCTACCGAGGTGCGGAGCTGGCCAAGTGGCTCACCGGAGGCGGCGATGCCCACGTTGCCGGGCGCGCAGAAGACGGCGGAGCAGGACGGGGAGGAGCGCGAGAGCTTGTGGCACAGCGCGTGCTCGCGCCCACCGCCGCCCACCACCAGCACCGCCACGCCGCCGCTGCCGCCGCCGCCGCCGCCGCCGCCGGC
>WELB01000041.1:632034-644760 GCA_009602725.1 Spirogloea muscicola
TTTGTGTGCTTTGGTTTCTTAGCGCTTCCTCTGGCTTCCTCTGGCCCCCTTCTCGTTCTTTGTTCATTCTTTTTTGGGCTGGCTTGTCCAGCCCCTATCCTCAATGGGCGAGCCCTTTCTTCTTTCTTTTTCTGCGGCCGCCGTTGCCGTCCCCCCTTCCATCACCCCACCCTTCCTCGGGCTCGTCGCTCTCCCCCTCTCTCCTCCGTCCCCGCCTCCCTTTTCTCCCCTCCCGTTCCCCCCTCCCTTTGTCATGTGTGCTTGCCTCTGAGCTTGGCCGCTTTGGCCAAGTGGCACTACTTCTCCACTTGCGTTGCTGTGTGGGTTAAGGTTTAGAGACCTTCCAACCTTCTTCTTTGGGCTGGTCAATCATCGCCCTCCTCCTGGAAGTCTTTCGCTTTCTCTTGGCCA
This sequence comes from Spirogloea muscicola, assembly GCA_009602725.1. Taxonomy (NCBI): domain Eukaryota; kingdom Viridiplantae; phylum Streptophyta; class Zygnematophyceae; order Spirogloeales; family Spirogloeaceae; genus Spirogloea; species Spirogloea muscicola. The sequence goes on from WELB01000041.1 coordinate 632,446, forward strand.
AATCATCTTTCTTGGCCTGGCAAGCTTGCTCCTTTTTGGGCTGGCGTTTGCCAGCCCATCTACTCTATGGGCGAGCTCTTCTCTCTCTATGGGCGAGCAGTTCTCTTTCCCAGCGTGCTCAGGCTAATGCTTTGCACCAGAAAGCTGGGCGAGCTCTTGGTAGCAGGTTGGTAGCAGGTTGGTAGCAGAAGGGTATCTGCCATCTAGTATCGTATCTGCCATCTGGTATTTAGGCATCGATTAGCGACCTTCATGTATTGACCCGTGGTTACTGAGCGGGTCAATCTGGTGTAGGATATGTACGTGATGTGCTTGCCTTTATACCTGGCCATTTGGCCTTCGTTTGTTTCAAAAACACGTAATACCCTTTATCAGCGCCCCCCTCATGAATCTCCGGCCTGTCATGCCACAGGGCGTCGAGTGCTATACAACGTCGGTAGGCTAGATCAGTGGGCCTTCGTGTGACGTATCAGGATCACGTGGCAGGCAGAAAAAAGCTAGGCAATTGTGAAAGTATGAAAGTAAGAAATGACGAATAGGTATTAGCTTGCTTCAAAAGTAGGAACAAGAAGTATGTAGAGATGGAGCGGCAAAAACGTAGTGAAGATGATATTGTACAATTTAGAGAAGGTGAGCGGCTATTATAGATCCCCTCCACGGCCCCCCCCCGTTTGTTTCAAATACAAGAAAGCTTTCTCTTTAGTCCTGACTAAGCTTGAAGACTTCGATCAGCAACCGACCTGAATTTGCAAGCCATCTGTAGATGTGCTAGTGAGCATTGGTGTTAGACAATGACCATGCCACCCTCTGTCTGGGATATGCACGACGTGAGAATATGTTTTCAGCCCAGATGGGCATGCCGGCAGCCAACTTGTCATTTTTGCAACGCCGTGTGTCAGCCTGTTTACAGCGAGCTCATGCTCATGCTTTGCACCAGAAAGCTGGTCGAGCCTTAGCTGGTGGCATAAGAGCTTGTCAGTTGCCGTCCGGTATTCGGGCATCAGTTAGCGACCTTTGTGTGCTGACTTGTGGTTGCTGAGCCGGTCAGCTTAGCAGTAGGTGACGTACTTCTGTCAACGTGCTTGCCTTCGTACTTGGCCACACAGGCCCTCCATCACTTACTACACAATCCATCCGCCTCTGTTGCACTCTGAAAGCGAAAGCATCACTGCACATTGATCTTCCTGATGGCAGGTTCTGAGCGAATGCGCGGATACCCACCTTCGTGTACGATATATTGTACAGTCAATGTTGTTAATATGACATCGTTAGCATGTCTGAGTTGATCAGTATCTCCGCATCACAGGATCTTGAAGGCCGATGACATTGGGTTCTTCCCAACGACAACTTTGTATATCAATGGACCTGTAAAAGCAATCAGTGCATCTTGCGATTAAGATACTCCTGAAGATACACTTAAGGATACACATAATTATTAATAGCAATTTCAGGTGCTTAAATCTGTTCCTGTCACTATGATTAATGAAAACCTTTGAGTATCAGAGCGAATTCCGTGTATTAGAAAGTAATGTAAGCCAAATGGCCAAGTACAAAGGCAAGCACATCTTAATATCTACATAACCTACAGCAGATTGACCCGCTCAATAACTACTGGTCAAATAATAAAGGTCACTAATCGCTGCATGAATACTAGATGCCAGAAACGGAGCCCTTCTGCCACCAACTAAAGCTCGCCCAGCTTTCTGGTGCAAGGCACTAGCCTGAGCACGCTGCAAACAGGCCGAAACTCGTCGTCGCAAGAGCGACAGATATGCAGCTGGCAAGCCCATCGCAGCCGGAAACACATCTGCACGTCGAGTGTAGCCTAGATTGGCAAAGTTTTGAAGGAGAGTGTGGGAACGAGGACCCAGACAGCCAAAGATGTCGATTGCCGCTGGCAGGAGCTGATCGCATTGGGGGTAGTGCCGCAGTTTTCTTTGTTCTGCACCGCCCACCGCATGCCCAGCGATGTGTGTCGATGCTGGGCATTTATATGCCTCCGTAACAACAACGCGACCAGGGCCCGTGGTCCACCACCAGGTTGCACGCCCACAATGTCAAGTGTGCGGCGATGATGACGTCCCTGAGTATCCCGATGTTGAGCTATGCGCAGTTCATTACAAGCAGTAGGTTTATGTCTATTATGTCCACGCTCAGTACAAGCATGAGCACAATACAGCACAAATTGCAATAATAGATCAGAAGCCAGACAACAAAATTACTCCCACCTTTCCATTACCTTGCGAAGTGCACAGTGTCAGACCACGTTTGATAGCTGAATGTTGCTGAACTATCGGCCTGTGCGTGGTTGTGTATTGAGCCGATGGTCAATAAGTAAAGTGGTCAAGCAGACGCTGAAAGTCACTCTGGCATCCAATCCGTGATCAGTGAACACTTTGGCGCAAGATCTACATTTTGATCACACCTGTCTCAGGAGATCCTCAGCAATGTATATGATAGGAACAGGATATTACATCTTCAATCCAGCTGGGGAAATGTTCAACTGTGATCTAGACACACAGGGTCGCTAAGTATACCTACGCAGAGGACCAGCCACTTCCAAACTACACCAGAAACAATCCCTAAATGGCACGGGTGAAGCTGAGGTGACATCAAGGGGTTGTGCTACGATTGACATATATCATACTTCATCTTGAGATAGGACATGTATCACCATATTTGTAACATCAGACAACCAGTACTTGGTGGCCAACCGATTGATAGTGCATTTGATTCCGAAGTGCCCTAGGCAAACTTGAGTCGTGCACTATTGTACACGCACAGAAGGGGGTGGAACAACCTGAATACCATACTCAACACCGGGTGGTTCCATGGGTTGATGATCAATTATGACAGCAACATTAGTGTTTGATACGATCTTTCTGCATCGTTGTGGACTTAGAAGCATACATGCTAGTCTGGTTGTATTGCAAATGTGGTGCACCTACCCATAGATCTTCTGAAATACATTGCCATCTGGAACAATCAAAGCACATGCCAATAGATGCAAATGGATGCAAATGGTAGAAATGTGTAGATGTTGTAAGAGTATGAGCAAGCCCATATGGGTACATGCTTGCCTATATTGTATATATAAACGGGCCAGTTGATGAGAAATATATCAGGAGTTGGGGTACGACTGAGAGCCTGGGCATCCATACTCTCGTTGAACATTGTCATATGTTGAATCGGCGGGTCGGGGTGGGTGACCATCCCGCCCGTCTCATTGGGCCCTGAGAGTCTCCCCTGTCGTGCCTGCCCGTATAGCGCTCACAATACGTCGAAGTGCCACACCTGAAGCCCCGCCTACAGGCCAGACTCTGCTTGGCTAGCAGACTGCATGGCCTCACTACCAGATGAGCAGACCTGCAAAGAATGTGGCAGAAGAGTCACCACACTGGCGCCCCGGGGCTCTCCAGCCCGCCCATACGGGTTGCGCCCTACTCAGCGAGTCACACCATGGGTTACCCCCGCCGAGGTTTCCTATACCACCTTCCTACCTGAGATATCTAATCAGGGTTAGCCCTGGTCGGTTCCGCCCAACCACCCTCTAGCCGACGCTACAATGACGCTCTGCGCCCGGGCATGACACCCCTGAATTAAGGGACTTCCGTGTATTAGAAACAAATGTAGGCCAAATGGCCAAGTACAAAGGCAAGCACATCTAAAGATCTACATGACCTACAGCAAATTGACCCGCTCAATAACCACGGGTCAAAACATAAAGGTCACTAATCGATGCATGAATACTAGATGCCAGAAACGGAGCCCTTCTGCCACCAACTAAAGCTCGCCCAGCTTTCTGGGGCAAGGCACTAGCCTGAGCACGATGCAAACAGGCCGAAACTCGTCGTTGCAAGAGCGACAGATATGCAGCTGGCAAGCCCATCTCAGCCGGAAACACATCTGCACGTCGAGTGTAGCCTAGATTGGCAATATTTTGAAGGAGAGTGTGGAAACGAGGACCCAGACAGCCAAAGATGTCGATTGCCGCTGGCAGGAGCTGATCGCATTGGGGGTAATCGGAGTAGTGCCGCAGTTTTCCTTGTTCTGCACCGCCCACTGCGTGCCCAGCGAGGTGTGTCGATGCTGGGCCTTTATATACCTCCGTGACAACAACGTCGACCAGCACCCGTGGTCCTCCACCAGGTTGCACGCCCATAATGTCAAGTGTGCGGCGATGATGACGTGCCTGGGCGTCCGTGGTGATAGGCATGATATTGTTGACTTCCACGACCGCACGGTAGCCGGCGTCGCGCATCAAGCCCGCCAGAGCATCGCAAAGGAGGTTGTGAATGCCCACTTCTGGTCCAGTGGGGCATCTCAGCATGTGAGTGGCGAGCACAGCACCCTCTGCACGGAAGCCGCACTCGCACTGGCGCACCCCAATCAGGCATTTAGGTGGGAGGCCGAGGAAGAGTTGAAGCGATATCCGAAAGGCCTCGGAGCTGATGCTGAAGGCGTTGGCGACGGGGGGAGAGGTGATCCAGTCAGTGGCGCCAGGTGTGGCCAGAGAAGTCTTGCCAAGCTCCTTGGATTGTTGTGAATCTCTGGCAGCCTCCTCAACCTTCTGCGGCGTTCGTCTTCCACTGCCGTAGCCAGTCTGGATTGTGCCCCTCTATCAGAAGCTTGGGCGAGGGCGGAGAATGGCGTGAGTAGGGGTTGGAGAGAGGGGAAAGAGCTGATGGCTGAGTCGCGGATGCTCCACAGATCCGCTTGGAAGGGGAAGGAGCCTTCCTCCACATTGCGTACAGGGTCGTGGAGGCAAGGGAAGCGCATGGGGAGCAGGAAGGCGATCTGGTGCCAGCAGCCCAGGAAGGCTGCTTGCGCCGTCTGCTCCAACGACCAAGCTGACCAGCGGCGCCGGGAACGGGGTGCAGCCCTTCCCGGTGGCTCGGTGCCTTTGGGTCTTGTGTCCTGCTACCGTATGCGCTTGTCTATGTCCCTACAGCGGTCCCAGGCGATTGCTTTGCATCGCCGGGCTGGTCGCGCCCTTGCAGCAGCCTCTGGTTTGCGCAGCGGGGTTGCTCTTCCTCCCCTCAGCTCATCTGACTTCCTACTGCTGACTCGGGGGTATTGAGGGCGCCCTGTCTGCCTAGCCTACGGCTCCGTCATGAACACCTGTATGCATCTGGCTGGCAGTGTACAGCCGATTTTTAAATATCAGCAGCCGCTTGAAACGACCGGCAGCCAAGGCCGCCCATGCGAGTAGGGAGGGAGGCCTGGAGGGAAGCTGAAGCTGAGGGAAAGATGAAAAATGTAGTAGGGATGCCAGGGACTGCTGAAGGGAGTCATCATATTCCTTGTAGAGCTCCGCCACCATGCCCAATGGGGCGACTGTCCGTTGCAGATAGCAAGCCCGTTGGTCGATGCAGCGGGTGAGGATGGCCAACGCCAGCTGCGTATCCTCAAGGAGGGGAAGGGAAGGGAGGGGGGCGAGGTGTTTTTGAAGGCGTTCCCGCAAGTCTACCGCCACGTGAGCTAGTGTGCCGAAGGGGACCTTGAGGATGGCCAGCCCATTGGCAGGGGTCTGACAGCCGTGGGGGAGCTGAAGGTTGGCAGGGAGACCGCGTAGGGACCAGGCCACGCTCTTGGACGGGCAAACCCGCAGGCCCATCAGGTCCAATTCGCGACCGAGCAAGGGGTCAGCCGCCATGACTTCAGCTGGAGGTCCAATGAAGTGTGTGTCATCCGCGTAGGAAGGGAAAAGGAGGTCTGGGTGTTGACTGTGGGTGCGCCAAATAGCCCGGCAATGTGCCAACGCTAACAGGATTGGGCTAAGGGGATCCCCCTGGCGATGAGTGTGTCCACTGGGGCTGACCAGGCTGGCAGTGACGGTTGTGGCGGTGCCCTAGACCAAGTTCGAGAGTCGATGCTAATTATTACCTTGTATGTGCAGATGCTGGAAAGAAGGCCATCGGTGCCGCGGACGATGCAGTGGACTCTGTCTACAAGGACAGCAAGTACGAGGCCGAGAAGGTTGGTAGACCTTTTCGCCCTTATAATGTGCACGTTGTATTTGCTGTATTGGTTGCAGCAGCTAGGACCAGCCCAAGCGCCACAGTAGCTTCGTTAGTAAGCTGGGATGTTTGTATTGGTAAGGTAATGTTTTCCCTCTGAGGTCCATGTCTGAAGCAAGGGTTCTAAATATTGACGCTGCTCCATACAGAAAGTTGGTGCAAGATAGCAGCTCTTTTTATTCCCGAACTCTGTGACCTGCGGTCTCTTACAATGCAGCTCTATGACCTGTACTTCTGGAGCTTGAGGCAATGTCAATTTCTGACTGGGGTACCTTTGTGTAGGCTGAGTCCAAGTTCAAGAGGGGCATTGATGATGCAGGCGATGCTGTCAAGGACAGCATCGACACAGCCAAAGACAAGAAGAATACGTGGGGCCTCGGGCACCGGTCTGACACACTCTCCACATCTGAGGCCTTGGCTGCCACCCACCTTGGGTGAGGGCGGAGCCTGTGCTGCCTGATTGTGTCTGAGATCTGAATCTTTCTGCCGTCATGAGCACATCTGCATCTGAGCGCTGCGACGAGGTCGCTCTGCTGGGCCGCCGCCTCAACGAGGGCGATCTGGTGGACCTGGAGGACGTCCAACGGAGGAGCACGACTGGAGGAATGCAGACTCTGAGAACGCTGTGTACAACACACAGGGACAGGTACAGGAGCAGGTACAAGAGCACGCAGCCCAGGAAAAATTTCAATTCTGACACCTGGTCGATGGAATAAATGTTGTCAAAGTCCTGGAGCTTCAAAGCACACCGCGTCAGTTTTCCTGTTGAACATCTGAAATGTCGGCAACAACTGTTAAGGTTGAGAACCAAATGGAAAAATCTCGCATTTGAATGTGGTCAGAAAGGTGTGATAGACCATACAGCTGCCAAACATTCATGTGCTTTTTCTTCGTGTGCGTTCTTTTTGTACTAAGTTATATACTTTGATCATTGTTACGAATTGCATAGGCAATAAAAAATGAGGCTTTCCATCATTCCGCTGGCTGAGCATAGCTCCCATTTCCACTTTACTCCCAGTCGGTAGGGAAGAATAACAAGTTGTCATGGTTAGGGCGACCAACAATAGGAGCTTGAATTAGGGCGCATGTCACTCTATGAACGACAACACGCCTAATCCCATATACCACTTTGCTTTAAGCAGATTATTGAGAGGTCGAGCGTGTAAGCTAACATCTCGAGAAAAGGCTTAATGTAGCTGGCTAAGACAAGAAATCATGCCGTTATTCGAGATCTGTGCTTGGCATTACAAGAATAGCTTGGACCTTGGCGGGTTTTGCTGGGGTGACAAAGCTTTTGTCGATAATTGGTATCCTAGGTGAACAAGGGAAAGCAGCTTGTCAAGGCGTCCAGCACCACCGTAACATCAGTCAAATGCTCTATGAAAGGTTTGCTGAGAACATCAAACACAATATCTATATAACAACAAGTAAATAAAGTACCACGTCACAATCATGACACATTTGAAATATTGTGATATGTCATATTGAGATGCTCCTGTCACTTAATCTCTTAATCTAAAGGACAATGTAAGCCGTTGGGAATGAAGCTAGCAATTTGAATGACCCCCCATAAAGCTGTCCACGTGCTGTCATAAGGCTCAAAGCTTACGATCTGGTTGATATGGGTAATCTGGTTGATTTTTTGCCTACACTCCAGAGTGGAGGTGCTCAATCAGAGATTGAGCATCTATGCAAGTTCCCAGGTCAGATGACAAATGAGGGTAACATTCGACAACCTGACGAATTGTGTCTCTAATGGGCATTCAGATCAGGCCCTAAAAGCGACTGGTGTGCCGAGGAAGAATTCTTAGCCAGGCTGTCGATTTTAAATGTCCTCAATGTTGGGTAACATAATACTGAACAAAGCAAATGAATTAAGGCCCAATCCGACATGTTCTGAGAGTGGTCAGTAAGATGTTTTATCTCAAGCTTAGACCTCACTCCCAGCACGTGAGGGGCAGAATGGGCTTGCGCACCGATGGCAGATTGTGGCTCGGCAGCATATGACACTGCCCTTAAAATGAATGGAACGGAGGTACCATGCTCGTGACTACGTTCACACCAAGTCAAGAATGAGTCCTCCTTCATGTCACGTCTGCAGCCACCTCAACATTCTTGTCAGACCGACACAGATGAGCCGCCGACGAGATTTAGCACAATAAACCTTCAACCTTGTTTGTTCTTGCCGCTCGTAGCAAGGAGGCCATTTTTTCTGGACCATCTGGACCATCTGGACCATCTGGAAGGGGACGTGTTCATTCCACTGGCCATCGACATCCACGGGCCATTAGGGTCTCAGTGGCTGGACCTACTGACCCGACTTGCGTGCCACGCGATGTCACAACGGCGGCAAGGCGAGCAGGCGGACTTCAACGCCGCTGGCTCACGAGCGCAGCATAAAGCACACAGCTACGCAAGTACCACGAAGGCCGGTAACCCCCAATTAGCAGCCGCAAGTCAGAAAGACTAGCAGCCAGAAAGCAGTCCCCTCGCTGCCAGAGGCGGCAGCTAGAGCACGGCTCGTAGATGCAAGGCGTGGGCCAAGGTCCGCTGTAGCGTATGGACGCAGACAGTTCACCTTCTCTTGAACGAGCCAGCGAAATTGCAGGCAGCCTGCTCGCTGTGCCGCCGTCAGGACACTGCGCGAAATTCAAGCAGGGAATAGGACATGAGCTCTCTTTTGGATTTTGTCCATTCTTTTTTGGCTGGCTTCTGCCAGCCCCTCTCTTCTATGGGCGAGCTCATCTTCTCTCGAAGAGGGCGAGGGCTGTGACTGCAGCCTCTGGCTATAGACAGGGGACCCGCTACCCGGAGACTACCTCTCTGACATGCGGCTGCTCAACACCCAGAGGACACTTAGTGCCTGTGTGCCTGTGTGCCTGTGTGCTTTAGCCTTCACCTTTTCTGGCCCTTCGAATTCAAAAATTCTTGTCTCTGAGCTGGCCAAGCACGCCCATCGCCCTCTACTGAAAGTGTGCTTGAATCATCTTTGTTCTTCTTACACAGTGTACTGGCTTGCTTTGGCCTCCCTTTCATTTCAAGCTCACACACGCGCCATCTCTGTACGTTCGTTTGGGCTGGCCTCTCACAGCCATTGCCGCGCATTGGGAAGAGATGCTTGTTTTCTTCTTTGGGCTGGTCTCATAGCCACTGTCTCTTTGAAAAAGCTGTTCCTCATCTTCTTCCAATCCTGCCTCCTGAACCCCGACGAACGGTCAATTGACGGTTTCCTAACCAACCTGACCCAAAACCCTGACATCCCACGCTCCGTCGGGGCGTCGTGGCTTGCCGCAACGCCTCCCGGGCGATCTCGTTGTGACCTCAGCGTGACGGCACATCCCACGACCTGCCGTTCCAATATAGAAGGCCGGGCGCCTGCCGTCCGCTGCATGCCCACGTGCCGCGTGCTGCCGCACGACGCCGACCGGCGGGTGGGACGCAGTCGCTGCACGTGCTGTACGATCGGATCTTGTCAGACGATCAATCATTAGAGACTTCCCCATGTGGCCCTAGGTACCTGCCGTCTACCGGACTCGTCTTTTGGCAGGATTCGAAAGGAATCTAGGAGGATGTTGGGCTGGGCGGGAGGGCGACGTGCGTGGGCCGGGCTTGGCTGGGGCGGGAAGACGGTGGAATAGATGGGCCGTCTCGTCCCCACCACCAGGAGACGATGAGAACTCCCCGCGGAGGCGGCAAGGGGTGACTGGCGCCGCCCTCGAGTGTGAGCGGCGGTCAGCCGTTTCACGTCCTCGTTCATGTTTCTGTGGGCTGGCGTTTCACCCTTTCCATATTTGCTGGGCTAGCTCTTCACAGCCCTGGCCCTCTTTGGAGATGAGCTTATCATCCACGCCCACTTTGGGAGAGCTTACCTCTTACAACTCGCTCGCCCCTTTTCGGAAGGACCGCCGACAGCTGTCATCCGTCGCCGCCAAGTCATGACGAAGCTCTCCATTGACTGAGGAGGAAGTTCTTCCGATAGGTTCGCCAAAACCAAAAGAGTAATTGGACATTGGTCCAGGGGGAAAGCGCCGTTGCGAATCGCGCAAGTGGTCACTTTCGGAGAGACCATCTTATGATCTTCGGAGAGCCAATCTGGTGACGGGATATTGAGCCACCCAGTGGCTACTCGAGTCGCTGTGTGCTTCAGCAGGAAGAACAGTGCTTCAGCACTGTTTTGGCCCCTTTCGAGCTTTGTCATTCCGTCTCTTAAGCTGGCCACCGGGCTGGCCTCTCACAGCCATCGCCCTCTACTGGAAGAGCTCTTTCTACTGGGAGATCCTCTCATCTTGTGACGAGCCGTATGTCGGAATAAAGAAAGTGAGCGCCCAAGGAGAGAAAGCGCGCGGGGCGCATGAAATGAAAGGGAGGCCAATTCAAGCCAATACATTGTTCAGGCAGAGTCAGGAAGAGGGGCTGGCAGAGGCAGTATGTCAGAATGACAAGCAGCAAATGGGGCGGGGGGCTCGCCTGCCGCCGCGCGACGATCGATCGATGGCCGGATGCTGGGGGTGGCCGCCGTCGCGCCTTTGTGTGTCGGTTCCACGGGGCCATCGCTAATATTAGGTGACCGCTCCGTGCGGCGGCCCCCGCCCCACCGCACGTCCCTCATGCCCTGCTCAAATAGAAGTGTGCTCGTCCTAGGGGGCTAGCCCGAAATTGACGAGGTTGCTCAATGATGGGCAGCACCACGTCCCCCGCATGCGCCGCGGCGACGTTGGAGGAGGAGCCAGCCACCGGCAGGGGCCCCACTCGCCCCTACCCCCCCCCCCCTTTCTCTCTCCTCCCTCCCTCCTCTCGCCCTCGTCCCGCTCTCTTTTTGAGTGATCCATCCTCCCCCTGTTTTACCATTGCATCCTCAGGCCCCTTTGTAGCTTCCGGCCCCTATTCTCAATGGGCGAGCACTTTCTTCTTTGTAGCTGCTCACCGCTCTTAGGCCCCTCTGAACCTTTGTGAATTCTTTTTGGGCTGGCTTTTCGCAGCCTTTGCCCCCATTGGGAGTGCCACTTCTTCTTTTTGTCCTACAGTAGGTGGTGAAGCTGCTGCTGCACCACCTACTGGTTGGCCACTGACAGCATTGACTCTTCAGGAAGAGTCTGTCTTTCTTTGGGCTGGCTGTTCACAATCTAGGAGAGCTACTTTCTCTCTCTTTCTCTTCTCCACTCTGTCGTCCTTCCCTCTCCCCCCACTTCTCTCCCTCTCCCGCTGCCTCCCTCGCTGCCTCCATCCATTTCATTGCCGGCAAAGCTTACCTGCGCCGTCACCGGAACCCTCCTCCGTGAAGCGGGCTTCTCTCTGGCCCCCTTCTCGTACTCTGTTCATTCTTTTTCGGGCTGGTTGTTCCAGCCCCTATTCTCAATGGGCGAGCACTTCCTTTCTTCTCTCCCCCTCCAGTCCCACCCTCCGCTCCACCACCGACACCCCACTCGCCGGGCCCCCAACTTCCCCTCGTCGAGCGGGAAGCCACAGCAAGGAGGACGCAGCTTCCCTCCCTACCACCCTCCTTCCCGACGGCGCGCTGGGCCTCCGCAGCCGCCGTCGCCCACTCCCCCCTCGCCCCTCTCCTTAGACCAGAACGGGCTTGCCCACTTGCCATTGCGCGTTGGCAGTCCTCCCAAAGAGCACCCAAGGCCGACGAGTCTTTGCCGTCCGTTGGCAGCGCCATTGCCAAGCCACTTCTCGTTGCTGTACCTTGCGCGTCAGACTAGGTTGAGGCTTCCCCAGGCGGATGTGATGTGCAGAGCCATCAGCAGGACTCTCGAAGCTGCAGACTCCGGCGGCCGATGAGCCGGTCAGGGGCTTCGCGGCCGGTCCTCGCTCGGCACGCCCATGGGCGGTGGCACCAGCGGCGACGGGTGGCGGGAGCTCATGACTGCTTGGAGCCGCGACCTGATCGCATCCCACGCCCATCGCAGCCTGCTCATCCAACCCCTGGCGCCAGATGTGGTCGAAGCTGGCTGGCTCGGCTTCCCGGGCGCAACAGAGGAGGAGATCAGCGCACTTGAACGCCGTCTTGGCGCTACGTTGCCGCCTTCATACAAAGCCTTCCTGCGCCTTACCAACGGCTGGCGGCAGCTTGACCACAGCATCTACCAGGTGATTGCTGTTGCCCCACCCAGCACTGCGGCGTGTGTCGTCCCTTCCTTGACCACCCCCAAAACCCCCCATCTCCCCTCTCTCTCTCTCTCTCTCTCTCTCTCTCTCTCTCTCTCTCTCTCTCTCTCTCTCTCTCTCTCTCTCTCTCTCTCTCTCTCTCTCTCTCTCTCTCTCTCTCTCTCTCTCTCTCTCTCTCTCTCTC
>WELB01000041.1:666498-676886 GCA_009602725.1 Spirogloea muscicola
TACGGGTTTGTCACATGACTTACCTACAACAATTCCAGCTGTCAAGTGAAGCAAGCAGAGGTATGCATCTATTACAGCTTGCTGCCCAATCATCAGCAGCGACACCTTGGCAGCGCCCTGTTGAAAAGGTCAACAGAAGTGCGAGTTTGTAGATCCTGACTATCAAGTCAATCATTGAACAAGCATGTACCAGGTGACTGTAACATTCACATGGAAAGTGGAAACAAGCGCAATCTGGAATTGAGCAAGTCAGCTCAGAGGCCCTTATGGTACACACCGATTGGGTGTTGCTGTGCTCCATCTGCCGGATGAGGAAGAGGACTTGCAAGAACGATATCTGTAGATCCTTGGTTTAAGGTTGTTCAGACTTTTGAAGGCAACGCATTTGTAGGGAGTGATGGAAGCATTCATTCAGAAGAGAAGAGAAGCCAGACTTGCGCATTCAACATGGGGGCAGATTTGACAACACTCGGGGTAGATTGAACAGGATACAAATGTCACCATCAATGTGTAATTGACAGCCTTGTTATAAGTCTTGTCAAGGTTGACGGCTGTGACATTAATGTCAAGGGGAGCAAAGCATGGTGCATTGGGACTATTCAGCGAACCCAGCATCTCGCTCGGTATGTGCTGCCAAAGTCCAGCTGCAGAAGCCGGAGAAATAACTAAGAACCTCCAAGCACAGGTTCACATTTCTGCGACCGTATTGCTTCTGACCGATTTGCAACATACTTGTGAACAGAGCGATGTGATGCAGATTGCTTTGCCTGCCAGACTTCAGCAAGGAGGAGGAAACACTCTCACTATTGGACTCCCAGAGCAATGGGGAAACTTGCAGTCGGAGTCGAAGTCCGCAGGTGCTTGCAGCACTTGTTGCAGGCTCTGCAGAACCTAAGATGAGTACAATCAGTAAGACAATAGCAACGGGCACCAAGCGATCCCGTTAGAATGTTAGAGTACAGACTACGTCGTACGAAGTAGATCAGTATTGCCTTTTCAGCAGAGCTTGTAACACAAGCATCTATGCACTAATCAGCCAATAATTTCTTTGAGCAATTTGACAGAAATATGCATATCCCAGACAAGAGCCTTGCGCAGCGCAGACTTGGGCGAAGTGCTAGTACAATCTTGATGTACACCAGATTAATTAGGTGAGAGCAGAAGAACAAACTCACCAGACCCACTTGACTTGCCAGACTGTCCTGCATCCTGTAAAGGCTGCACGCCACAGAGCTGGCAGGTTAGTACAACAGATTGCAACTACGCTCATAAGCTACCATGATAACGAGTGCCACCAGGTTCTACGAAGCAGCAGTTGCTTATCTACACGTCTTCTCACGTATGCCAATGCAGGCAGGCCATCATTAAAACGTGCATGTTACATACAATGACTAAATGTCAGGGATAGATGCCTATTTATGCTGCTGACTGCCATTATAGTTACATTGTGTAGCTGCTACTTGACCAAACAGGGCCAACTTCTTGTACAAACTATTTTTCCTTGAAGGCAGCCATAGCTATACCAGGTGATAAATCCTTGCCATGTGGTACGGACTCCCATCCTCACTCTCGCCCACCTCTGGATCTGCAGCGCTGCTTTGCTAGCACAAGCTTTGTGAGTCTTGTTACATCTGCGACTCTAAGAGAGACATCATGTCCAAAATGTCAGCAGTCATCAACCCTTTGCGATCAATAGCAAGGCAGACTATGTTGCTGCAGTGTGATCTCCACCAGTTATCACTTTGACGGAATCTTCGTGCAGGAATGAAGTCGCTATACAGTGAGTCATATTGTGTGATTTGATCAAATGACTCACATGACTGTCAATCTGACTATGAATGGTTGGATCAGGGGTTCACCTGCTAAGAGCCACTCGTAGTTGACCATAAGGTCTAATATATACACCCTCTAGCTTCATGTGTATGTCGCTGCTACTGATGTATTTCCCATCTCGAAGTACCAACTCTCCCTGCATGTGGGAAGGCAGCTTTTAGGGTATGTGACACATGCTTTTCAAGCATCCACTACTCCATGCCAGTGCTTAAGTGCCAAGAAAGCAATGCCAACTAATACCTGCAAGCAATCAGGCAAGTGTCAACAAATGAAAGAAGAAAAGCTAGCGAAAAGCTTGGGTCTACTATACCCTAGAAGACGTATTCCAATGTGTTCTAATGGAGGAATCTCTTACGTGCACGTAGTGAACCTCTGGCTTGGTTGTCATTGCACTGCTGAGGTGGAACACTATGCTGCCAGTGTCCTTGCGAAGCCCTCGCAACCGGACACTTTCATTGGATCCGCTTACGTGCCAACTCCCTGTTGCATAAGTCAACCCCTGCGTTAGCATTGCACAGATTTCTTTGTGCCAGTGACGCAAAGCTACCTCCTGCTACTTCACGTCACTACAAGTTGCAGTCTGCTCCCAAGCACGCTGGCAGAAAGTAGCAAGAACAACTGTCTCCTTTGAAGCGGCAAACCCAACGAATCTGGCGTCCTCAAACAACCAAGCGACTGCACCACTTGAGCACAGTGAGCAGCATGCCTCTGTAAGTGCCGGAGACGTTGGCAGGGAAGCGTGCTGCCAACGCCAAGCCGTCTGCGTGGTCGGGCGTCGGTCCGGATACCAGAGCCTGTTTCAACAAACGCATCAACACGATAAGACCTATAACCCTACTCCATGGGTGCAACCTGACAGCACCAATTACCAAGAGCTGGAGGCTAGGAGCAGCAACTGGGCTGTTAGCGGAGCTCCAAAGCGTGCCCTGCAGCAATCGACGTCCCTACTGCAGTCCCCAGCACTGGGTCGAGCCAACCAGCGGAGGCATGCGCGAGTGTCGGCCGCTGCCCTGCCAGCACTGCTGGACACAGCTGAGACGAGGCCACCCACTGGCCCATGGCGACGGGCCTCCACCTGCGCTAGTTGCTGCCTCAAGCCGGACTCGGCAAGCTGAGGGCTTGGGTGGACGCCCAGGAGCTGACCTCGTCGGCCCACGGCGGCTGCTGCGGCTCCTCGAGAGGCGCGCCGGGCCGCTTCAGCGGGCGCGCAAGTGCGCCCGAGAGGGCGAGCGAGAGCAGCAGCGCGAAGCGAAGGCCGCCGCCGCCGCCGCCGCCGCTGCCGCCGCCGAGCCTTCTGACTGGCGCTGGCCGTGGGGACAGCGGCCAGCGCGGAGGCCAAGGCCAAGCTCTCGGCGGCAGAGACGCTGGTGCTGGGCGTGGCGGCGGGCGCGTACATCGCGCTCGGCGCCATGCTCATGACCGCCGTCGGCGGCGGCGCGCCCGCGCTGGCCGCCGCCAACCCCGGCCTCCAGCGCTGGCTCCTTGGCGCCCTCGGCCTGCCCTTCTTCCTCACCATGACCCTCCTCACAGGTCCGCGCCCGCTCGCTCGCTGTCCTCCCCTCCGCCCTCTGGAGACTGCGCCCGCCTCTGGGCGAGACGACGACTTCGTATGGTCTCAAAGGGTTTAGAGCAGTTAAGCTTTGGTCATAAGTTAACTGCTCAGCTTATAGTAGATGAAGATACCTTTCTAGGACGAACTTAGCTTAGAACGGAAGTTTAGCAACACTCGGACGTATAAATGATCCCAAGTGAAGTGGTAGTATAAACCAACTGATCAACTACGAGACCTCCTGGCGCATCCCGGCCCTCTGGACGTTGTTGTCTCCTTCCTCTTGCTTGGGCTGGCCTCTCACAGCCATCGCCTCCTTCTGGAGGACAAGCTTCCCGTTCCTTACTTGGCCATGAGCGTCGGCAGCCGCCCGGCCATCGCGGTGGTGCTGGGAGCTCCCCTGCGAGCTCAGGCTCATGCTTTGCACCAGAAAGCTGGTCGAGCCTCAGGTGGTGGCACAAGGGCTTGTCGATGCCGTCCGGTATTTGGGCATCAATTTAGCGGACCTCTATGTGCTGACTCGTGATTACTGAGCGGGTCAATCTAGGAGCAGGTAATGTACTTTTGTCAATGTGCTTACATTATACTTGGCCACTCAGGCCATCCATCACTCAGTGCACATTTCACGTCCTGCAATGCCGGCCAGCCGAGCGGCCTCGGCTGCCGATCGCTGCCCGAGAAAGACCTGACCGTGGCTGCCATGCCTCCTCAAGGTGCGGAGCTCTTCACCGGCAACACCTTCACGATGACGCTCGGATGGCTGGAAGGCCGGGTGACGGGCAACCAGCTGGCGCGCAACTGGGGCCTCTCGTTCACCGGCAACCTCGTCGGCGCGCTCGCTATCGCCTGGGCCGGCCTTCACGTCCGTGCCTGTGAGATGCTCGGCACCACCCAACTCGGCCACAGTGCTCTGGTGTGGCATGGCGGCAGCCAACCGTCACGAAGTTGAAGCAGACCGAACTCAGAAGTGGTCAAGACGCGGGCCCTGCAGTGTCGATGGCGCCGATGGTGCAAGCGGCCATTGCCGCTGCGAAAGCCAAGGCCGGCCTGCCATTTGCTACTGCGGTGCTCAAGGGCCTCCTCTGCAACTGGATGGTTTGCATGGGTGAGTGCTGCGCTACTCTCCATCACCCACCCCCCTTTCCCCACATCATAGCGGCAGCGCAGTCAATGATGGCGTGCAGATCAAGCGGTCTGCTCCCAAAGAATGGGCGCAGTAGATGGCGGGGCCGGGTGCGGGAGATTTGTTCTGAAAGTCTTGAGCATTGCAGACGTACTTTAGCCTTGACATCAGTTGCGCAGCTTGCAGCCTTGCAGCCCGAGTTTTCAGTACCATGAATGTCACACGTCAAGCCCTCAATTAACTCCTGGATCCTGATCCTGGTCGACGGCTTGGTGGCGCAGCTGTGTACCAGGCCTCAGCGACCTCCAGCCTAGCTGGCAAATTTATTGGTATCCTTGGCCCGATCAGCACCTTTGTTGCACTTGGCTTTGAGCACTCGGTGGCCAATATGTTCCTCCTGCCCCAGGTTTGCAGCACCCTGTGCGCCCCCGCTTCCACCAACAACGTGGAATCCTGCCTGTGACGTAGCCTCCCGCAATGACAATGTTGTCCAAGTTGCTGCTATGATGGTTCGGTTTCCTGGAAGGTCGTGTTCAGAAGGCTGGGCATCAGCTTTTCTCGATCGATGTCCACACGGCTCGGCACAGCTCTGAGAGAAGAACTTGACTGCCATTCGCCTGTCAGAGTCGTGACTGTCTCCATCTAAAGCGCAACAATATTGTCTTCTTCTCTGGATGTCAGGGGATGCTGCTGGGAGCTGATGTAAGTATTGAAGCGTTCTTGTTTCGTAACCTGCTCCCCGTCACGCTTGGCAACATCCTCGGCGGTGCAGTCTGCGTTGCCGCGCTCTTCTCCTACTGCCATGGGGAGAATAGCATGCTCAGGAAGAGGTCGACTACGGCATGAGGCAGACCTTAAGTGCAGGACCATGACCAGTAGTCATAGAACGTCCAGGCTCAGTTGCGGCTGTGCTGCCACCTACCACTGTCGAAAGCAGAGCAACAACGTTGCGCTTTTGGCATCGAGCCTTGTTGTCTGGGCACTACATCACAACAACGCTGCGAGGGCCACAAAGTTGGTCCGAGACCGATCTTTCTTGTGTGTCGATCATCTTTCGCAGTCATCTGGAGGCCATCGTAGCAGTCTAGAATATTCACTTCATGACACCTCCAGACAATTACAGTGAGCGCAGACAAGTTGTCCTGCAGGCTTCAGACCCATCTGCGCCTTTGCTGCACCCACTTATAGGCGAATAACCAGCATGATTGATGACCTTGAAGAATCGTTTCATAATTATGAGCAGTCTTTGGCACAGCACCTCCAAGAAGCCCATACCCAGGCTGTCGACTGCCAACAATCGCATGGCACAAATTTTAACGTGACATAGGACATGCTCGCTGTAAAGTCCACATCAATCGGCACCAGCTGTGCACCACAATGAACAATTTACATCCTGTCCCCTTTGCAGAGATCTATACTGCACTTCGTTATATGCAGGAATTGTAGGATCATTGGAAACTGCCACTCAGAGGTTCCCACTAAGCACCATTCGAACAAGAAGATGACAAGCACTTGCCCAGCCATGAGAAGGCGTCCCTGCAACTGACCAAACTCCACTCGGTCTCTGAAGGCGACGAGCAAGTGTACTACCTGCTGCAGTAGAACCTCTGCCGGCTTGGCGCTGACACCTCACATGTTCCAAGTGGGCACGCAGACTTGTACTCTTAGCTCATTGCTCTTAACAAAGTCTCCTGTTAAGGTCAACCTTGCGCTATGAATTCAATTGCGCAAGGTTTCTATACATTGGTTTACAACAGCCTGTAGCCATTCTGCCCCTTGTCTGCCGCTGCAGGCCCATCAAAATAGTGATTGAGTCTCAAAGCAGCTGTGACGAATAGAAGGACTACCTCATAATGTGCATTGAGCCTGGCAAGTGACTTTAGTGCCGCACTGGCCGTCTAGTCTGCCAAAATGAAGAGGCAAGTGGGGAAGCAAGAGGAAAGCTAAAGCAAGAGGAGGATTCCTTGCACAGAGTGGTAATAGAAGGGAAGGGATGCAGGGAATCTACGAAAGCGGGGTGGCGAAATCCGCATCAGAGCTGCGGTTAATCTCAGTGAGGTGCAGTCAGAAGGTAAGGATGTGATCAGCATCGTAACCGATTCTCTCCAGGTTAGGCACACATGCGAACTGGATCATGCCGGGCGGGCCGCAGAGGAGAGCGAGCGCGTCGGGCCCGCCCGGCGGCAGGCGCTCGCGCACCATGGCCTCGTCAATGCGGCCCGTGCTGAAGGGCCACGGCTCGTCCTGCGGCGGCGTGTTGACGGTGTACCACACGTGCAGGCGGTGACTGGCGGCAGCCCAGCGGTCGAGATCGTCGCGCAGCAGGATGTGGCCGACGCTCTTGTTGGCAAAGAGGAGCCAGATCTCGGTCTCGTCCTCGGGGTCCTTGCAGATGGCCTGCAGGATCTGGTACATGGGCGTGATGCCGGAGCCGCCGGCGACCATCGCCAGCCGCCTCGCCGCCCTTGGCTTGTTGCTGACGAGGAACTTGCCGCGGCCTTGGTAGTGGATGTGGCCCACGGGGCCCTTGACGTTGATCGTGTCGCCGACCTTGAGGCTCTCGAGGTGCTGCGTGAAGAGGCCGCCGTCGGGGAAGTGCGGCGAGATGCCGCGGAAGTAGATCTTGACGACGAGGTCGAAGTAGCCCGCGTCGGCGTCAGAGCTCGTCGGCGTGTACGCACGCATGAGGAACTTGCCGCCCACTGTCGCACTCAGGAACATGTGCTTGCCGACGGGCAGGCCTAGGACATGCTTCTCGCTTGGCAGAGCAAAGCGGAACCGCCGCACGTCATGGCTCAGCTTCTCCACCTCCTTGAGCACAAACGGTATCCGCCGCTTGGGATCGAGGGCCACCAATGGCGCAGCTTCAGTGGTCACTGGCGCCACCTTGATCGCTGGGCTCACGCTCTCGAGGTCCTTGACAGTCAGCTCCTGTGTGCCATTCTGCGCCATAGCTGCACCGTCGTCCAGCTGCTGCTCCACGGCGAGCTCGCCGATGTAGTAGTCCTGCAACATCGCCTTGGCCTTGGCGGAGTGGATGGCGTCGAACTCGTCGGTGGAATCGGTACCGGCATTGATGAGAATGCTCTCAGCGCCGCCGGGGTGATCCTCCAGGAATTTGGTGCAGTCGTACACCTTGCCATGGACGACGATCCACGGCGACTTCTCGCCGTCGTGCAGCTTCACCTCGGACATGGGAATCTGCCTGACCGCAGCGCCGGCGCCGGCTGCCACGAGACCCGGCAGGGAGGCGCTCTTGGCCATCGACTTGGTGGCTGCCGCCGCTGCCGCCTTGTCCTCCTCCACCTTCTTGACCATCCAGCCGCCGGTCTCGTTGCCGGGCCGTGTCGGGTGCTCGAACGTCAGCCCGATACCGCCGCCGTGGAGGTTCACTGGGTGCAGCTTCACGCGGAACCACGAGTTGTTCATCATGCCCTGCAAGCCGACCAGATGGCGCACGGGTTAAGATCTTGTACATCATTAGTCAAGATCCTCTAGTACTTAGCCAGAACATGACTTTCGCATGCAGTAATCAGAGACAGGTACGTATTCTGTGTATCTTGCACTGTATGGCCAGTTATAATTAGTAACAACCATTGGTGGGGTGGGCTCTCTCACCATGACATTCCACGTCAGCTGGCCGGGCTGCGTGTTCATGGCAGCATCCCATGCGCGCACGCAGATCTCAGTGGCCTGCAGGAACCGCATGACGTCCACGCGGATGCTCCAGAAAACCCAGCACCAGTACTTGCCATACACCGTCGGCCGCTCATTGCACTCGATGTCGCAGTGCTGCCACGCAGAGCCACCGTCGAGGGAGACCTCCACGCGAATGACCTTGCGGCCGCCGCCTGCACTTGCGGCTCAAAGTGGAGCTGGATCAGACGTAGTAAGACATCAATAGTATATTACCTCAAAGCTCAGAAAGAATGACAGATCATCTCAAGAGCCTGTGAGCGAGGTCCTTGCCATGGAGGCAGCTCACATGTCAAGCCTTGCTGTGTTAATGCCTGCAGCACTGCAAGAGTGAGACGAGAGCGTCACGCACCAGAGTAGGCGTAGCCCTTGAGGGTATACTGGCTGTCGGAGGAGAGGCAGCTAACGGGAAGGACCTCGCCGTGCGCCGGCGTGGTGATTGCCGAATTGACGTTCAGCTCGTTGATAATGTAGTCCGGCTTATACCACCAGCCTGCATCAATGGAGGGGCCGCACGATGCCATCAGAATACTTGTCACTTAAGCTGTTCTTCAGCTTCGCTAATGAAACCGCAAATTTATCACAAGTTGCTCGCCAGTCTTGTGGGAAAAGTGGCGGTGACTGTGGAATTTGTTGTTTGTGAGCACGGGGACGAGCGCGCTCGTTGGAAGCAGGTGGGGCTCGCACCTTCGGCAGTGGCGCGCTCGGCGTCGATGTGCGAGGGCAGGACGCGGTTGTCGTGGAAGTGGTAGTAGTTGTCGCTCTCTGACGCCGTGACGGTGATGCGGGTGAGCCACTTGACCATGCGGCCGCCGATGTGGCCCGGGATGATCATGCGCACCGGGAAGCCGTGGTCGGGCTCCAGGGGCGCGCCGTTCTGCTCGTAGGCCAGCAGGACGTCACACGCGGGGTCCATGGCGACGTCGACGCGCAGCGACGTGCCGTACTTGGAGCCGCCGCCGCCGGGGAGGGACTCGGCGCCCTCGAAGCAGACGTGGAGCGCGCCAGCGGACTTGGGCAACACGCCCGCGCGCCGCAGCACGTCGCAGAGGCGTACGCCGCGCCACACGGACGTCGACACCGCGGCCGCACCCCAGTTGAACCCGATGGTCTGCTTCACCATGTTCTCCTCCTTGCGCCGGTTGCCCGCGCAGACCAGCGTCACGGGCAGGACGCGCGACGGCATGGCGGCGAGGTCGTCCATCGAGAGGGCGCAGGGGCGGCGCACGGCGCCGCCAACCTCGACGCGCCACGATGCCCAGTCGCCGCGGGGAACGTAGCCATGGTTGCGCACGTAGTGAAGCGCCACGGGTGTAAGGAAGCCGTACTCCATGAGGCGCGGCAGCGGCGCCTCGCAGTTGAACGGGTGCCGGCCGGTGAGGCGCACGAGCTCAGCGTGGCGCACCACCCAGGCGTCCGGCGTGCCCACGTCGCGCTTGTCCACGCCGCCCACCGCCTCCGCAGGAAACGTCCACGACACCGCCTCCTCCCGCAGCCGCTCCTCCTCCTCCTCCTGCAGCTGCTGCGCCGACACCAGCGCCGCGCTCGGCAGGCTGTCCGCCTCGCCGCCGTGCTCATGGCCGTCGGCGGAGCCGGCGCCGCCGCCGTTGGCCGGCGGCATCGTCTCGCTCCGGTGGGGCTTGCCGTTGGGCACGGCACCGGCGAACGGCTTGGCCACCATCGCCGCAGGCGCCGCCGGGCAGCCGCTCTGGGGAGGGAGGTGCTCCAGCGCGGCCGCCGGCATGATGGGCAGTCCGGGCGCCACCAGCGCTCCTGCAGCTCTGAGTGCGCCAATGCAGCCAACTTCTGACAGTGACAGACCTGCGGTGTGCCGCGGCTGGCGGCGCGAGGAGAGCTCAGAGAGCTCAGCAAGCTCAGCTGCAGGCTGGCCTCAAGTTGGCTCTGGCGAGGGAGGAGGGTGGTGCCGGGGGGAGTGAGTGATGGGTCTTCTGGGCGAAGTGGAATGAGCTGGGTACCGAGCTGGGTGGGGACGAGTGGAGGAGGGGGGGAAAAGGAGGGGCTGGGGTTTGCTCTTCGCCAGTGAGGCGTGGCAGGCCACGCAGCAGCTGCGGGAGCGGCCCCTGGCGGTGAGAGCGCGGACGACCCAAGTTGGCGTCGGGGAGCTTGGGGAGGTTGTTGATGGAGAGGGAGGGAAGGAGGGAGAGGGGAGCCAGGGAGAGGGGGGGG
>WELB01000041.1:677972-697052 GCA_009602725.1 Spirogloea muscicola
CGGCGCGGGCGCTGGCGGAGGCGCCGCCGGCGGCGCCGGCGGACGCCGAGCGGCTGGAGCCGCGTGTGGAGGAGGCCGCCGGGGGCTACTGGGTGCTCAAGGACAAGTTCCGCGCCGGCCTCAGCCCCGCCGAGAAGGTCTGCCCACCACCTCCGATTTGAGGAAGAATTCACACCACCAGCCTATGCTTTGCTGCCACTGCTTTGAATTCGCTGCTGATCCTGCTGCCGCAGCCCGAAAGCGTGCTCCATTCCCAGTCCTCCTGACGCGTCGTGCTGGGCGATCGCCGTGCAGCTGAAGCTGGAGAAGGACCCGATGACGCTGTACCGCGAGGGCGGGCTGCAGAAGCTCGCCGCCGCGGGCTTCGCCGCGCTCGATGCGAGCAAGGACGGCAAGGAGGACATCGACACGCGCCTCAAGTGGCTCGGCCTCTTCCACCGCCGCAAACACCAATGTGGGCTGGCCCAGCTTCCCTCCTCCCGTTTTCATTCTCCCCCCCTCTTTCACAAAGCTGGGCGAGCTCAGCTTAGTTGGTCTCAGAACTGCTTGGAAGTGTTGCCATCTGGTATTCGGGCATTGGTTAGCAACCCAAACGTGTTGACCCGTGGTTACCGAGCGGGGATAAGTTGCAGTGGGTAATTTCCGTCATTGAAGTGCTTGCCTTCGTACTTAGCTACTTTGGCCTCGGATTATCTGCAATATACGAGAGTTCACCTCTTGGCTCGTTTAGCAGAGCTTGGGCCGGTGTGCGAGAGGAAGTCTAACAGGTCAGGAAGACGGAGGTAGAAGTCAGGGAGTCAATTAGTAGGGCATTACTGGGCACCTGACTGCCAATTGGTGGCACTGCAGATGGGCGCTTCATGATGCGGCTCAAGGTGCCCAACGGCGTGACCAACAGCCGGCACGCGCGCTACCTCGCCGACGTCATCTCCAAGTACGGCAAGGATGGGTGCGCGGACGTGACGACGCGCCAGAATTGGCAGATCCGCGGGGTCACGCTCGAGGACGCGTACGACGTTATCCAGGGCCTTGAGGAGGTATGTGGGGCCCTCCCTTTTTTCTTCGCTTTCCCACTGACCCTCCTACAGCAGCGCTTTTGATATCAGAAGCCGCATCATATAGATCTAGCATTGTGGCAAATTCTGAGCGAGTCGATGTTAGCAGCAGGTACTTAAATTGAAATCTCTCACAGTTGCACTTCTGCTTGCATTGGTGTTTGGTTATGTCTGTGCATCAGTTTACGCTATTTCTCCCTCGTTTCAAACCTTGCTTGGCTAAAGCTGCTGTGCCTCTCTATTTAGATTGCTGCTCGCTGAAACTGCGCCACGACTTGCAGGTGGGCCTGACGTCGATCCAGAGCGGCATGGACAATGTCCGCAATGGCGTGGGCAACCCGCTGGCCGGAGTGGACCTGCACGAGATCGTGGACACACGGCCTTTCAACGATGCGCTCAACGACTACATCATCGCCGGTGGCAAGGGCAACCTTTCCATCACCAACCTGTGAGCAGCACAGAAGCACGGCAAAGTGGCGCCAGCCTAAGCGTTTGTGTGTGTGCTAGCAGCATATGCTTGTGCCTGCTCCTAGCCTAAACTTCTGCAATTGAACACAGCTAGGTGGCCACGAGTTGGCAATGGTTAATCAATTACCGAACATAACTTCTATGCACAACTAGGTACTTCGACACTTGCCCTGACCGTGTTGCTGTGGCCACCGCAGGCCACGCAAGTGGAATGTGTGCGTAATTGGCACGCATGACCTGTTCGAGCACCCGCACATCAACGATCTCGCATACATCCCTGCGGAGAAGGATGGTGTCTTCGGCTTCAATCTCCTAGTCGGCGGCTTCTTCAGCCAGAAGCGGTGCGCTGAGGCGCTGCCGCTGGACGCCTGGGTGCCGGCCGACGACGTCGTGCCGCTCTGCAAGGCGGTGCTTGAGGCGTACCGCGACCTCGGCTTCCGCGGGCAGCGCGCACGCACGCGCATGATGTGGCTCATTGACGAGCTGGTGCGCTTAGCCGACCTCCCTCCCTCCCTGGTTCTCTCCCTCCTCCCTGCCCCCTCCCTCCTCTCACTGCCTCTTCTTTGGCCTTCTCGGCAGGGCATGGAGGGCTTCCGTGAGGAGGTGGCCAAGCGCATGCCCAGTGGCGAGCTACCACGCGCGGCAGCCAAGGACCTGCTGGACCCGGCGTGGAAGCGGCGCGACTATCTTGGCGCACACCCGCAGAAGCAGCCCGGCCTCAGTTATGTCGGCCTCAATGTCCCCGTTGGCCGCCTGCAGGTGATGCTAGCTGCCTGTCACTGCAGTCCTGGTGCACCTCCACGCTTCATACTTCTGAGCCATGACATCTACCTTGTTGCATTGTAATCTAGGAGAAAATTCTACCCCACTATCCAACAGTACATTCGGTCACCAGGAAGTAGCACGTCAAAGGGATGTAGGATCACTTGTCACGACAAGCCAGGAAGACAGAAGATGTGTAGTACTTTCCAGCAGCAAAATTTGAGGATCCGCTATTTTTGCCATGCAAGTGTAGAAGGTCTGCTGTATGTCACTGTCATTCAACTGACTCATCAAAGTCTGCCAGCTAAGTCGACTTCAAAACCAATTAAGCAAGTCACCTGTTGGTCATGGATGCGCTGCTCTTTCAGGCAGAGGACCTGTATGAGGTTGCGAGGCTGGCAGATGAGTATGGCACTGGGGAACTGCGCCTGACGGTGGAGCAGAACATTGTCCTGGTCAATGTACCAAATGAGCGTGTGCCGGCGCTGCTAGAGGAGCCTCTTGTGCAAGATCGCTTCAAGGTAAAGCTGGGCAACCTGTCGGCGGGCCTCGTGTCGTGCACGGGCGCGCAGTTCTGCGGCATGGCCCTCATCGAGACCAAGAATCGTGCCCTCAAGGTTCGCTTTCTAACTCCTACAGTAAGCTCAGGACTTCGAGTTGTCCAGCTACGTCTAAGTTTCATTAGCCCAGAATCTTGCAGCTTTGCAAAACAACAATAATACAGCAGCACCCATGCTCCAGCAATTTTTCTTTGACCCCCTTGTAACGATGTACAAGCGTGTCAACTTTGTGCTGTTTCATTTGCAAAGATCCATATACTAAGTGCACTTATGGCAGACTTTATGAATTTGTAATTGCTTCAATACATGAGGACTTGATAATGTGCTTTTACGCCCCATGGTACCAACAGGTCACAGAGGAACTGGAGGAGACGATGCACATCCCTGCAGCGGTGCGCTTCCACTACACAGGGTGCCCGAACTCGTGCGCCCAGGTGCAGGTGGCCGACATCGGCATCATGGGGGCCCCCGCCAAGGACGCCAACAACAAGCCCGTCGAGGGCGCTG
Organism: Spirogloea muscicola; assembly: GCA_009602725.1. Classification (NCBI taxonomy): domain Eukaryota; kingdom Viridiplantae; phylum Streptophyta; class Zygnematophyceae; order Spirogloeales; family Spirogloeaceae; genus Spirogloea; species Spirogloea muscicola. The sequence continues at coordinate 681,325 of WELB01000041.1, forward strand.
ACATCTTCCTCGGCGGCAAGGTTGGAGCTGACTCTCACCTGGGTGAGAAGATCCGCACCGGCATACCATGCACAGAGCTTTTGCCTGTGCTTCAAGACATTTTGATTGAGCACTTCGGTGCCTCGCGAAAGTGATACTGCATTCTGACGTTTCTAGCAATGTGGCCGGTTGTCAGTCAGAAGAAACGAAATTCTTTGACATCCGCATCCAGTCATGCGCCACTGCCACAAGCCACGGCCAGAAGCCACGGCATGTACAGGCCCACTCTTCACATTCTTTGTATTATCAAAGTGAGCATCTGCGTGAGTTTCTATGGGTGTTCCAGTGAGGCAGCCTGCTGCTGCATGGGCTGCTTTCAAATAAATGGGAATAGCTCTTCAACATTGCGTCAATCTTTGTATAAGAATTTGCAGTGCCATCCGGCTAGTGATGCTCCCAACGAAGCCCAGCTGAGACGGCTGAATAGAGAAGATTAGTCGCCCTCATTGGAGCTTGGGCCTTGGCAAACGACTGGGTTAGGCAGGAAAGCTCAGAAAGATAACCATGTGCTGCCGCCCTCTTGGCAATTGTGTGCAATTACGCATAGCATGCACGTACACCCAAACTGCACAGAATGGATACTGCTTGGTGAAGTGAATCAGGCAACACTCTGGTCCACATTGGCCTGTGATGAATTATCAATGTAAAAGCTTACGGTAAGGCGCTAGATCTATCGAGACCATATCCACGTTTGTATTGCTAAAACCTTGAAAGTTGACAACAACCTCTCTAATAAGCCTTCGCAGACTGACAAGTTGACTAAGAGGCGTGGGTGGGGGCTACCGCCTGCCTAGCTCGGCCTTCCTCTTGGAGGGCAGGAGTGCGCCAGCCATCACAGCAGCCGCCTCCTCACGCTGCCGCCTCCTTGCAGCTGCCGCAGCTCGCTCCTCAGGTGTTGGACCAGCACGCGTCTGAACAGCCTTTGAGGTCGCAGCTGGTGCCGCCCCAAGCATCCCTTGAGTCTCCACGTCTGCCATCTTGCCCTTTGCACCAAGGTCAGACTTCACCGGCAGGTAATTTGGAGGGCCCGTACTCGACCTGGCCCCTGCTGAGGCATCCATGGGCGTCCTGGGTGCCCTGCCGCTTTTGCTGGCCTGCGCAGTGTCCGCACCATTGCTGGTAAGATGGCTGTGCCGCCTCGTGCTGCTCTTGAAGGCTTGCTCGTCCAGTCCCGTACTCTCTGCGCGACTTTCTGCTCGACGAGTCCTTGCATATGCATCCACGCCTCTCTCTCGCCGAAGCTGCGACAGCTGCGCATCCTTGTCGTGTGGCGGCACAGGCAGATGCCGTTCTCTGTCACCCCTTGCAGCTACTCCAGCACCTTGCCGGCCATTGTTGCTTCCCCCTGGCTTCAGCACAGAGCCTGGCGTCCTGCCACTACTCCCCCTGAGCTCATCTCTTGGCACGCCCAATGGCCTGGCATCACTTGGGTCCACTAAGGGGTGGAGGCAGCCATGAGGAGAGGGGGCCTGCGCTGCGCCAGGTTGCGACTTCCTCTTGATGCGATCACCGTGTGCTTCTCTCCGCTGGCCATGCTCTTCCGAGGTCACAGCGTCCTCCTGCGGAGCTCGTGCCCCATCAGAGCCATGTTCCGATCCCTTTCGTCGACCGTCTCTAGCCACTTGCCGCTGATCGGCAGTGGTAACGGCAGTGCGGGACGTTGATAACCTCGGCGCAGGCTGCGCAGATGCGTGGCCGAAAAAGCGGGAGAATGGCGGTGTGACATCCCAGAGGCAGCCACGTGATCTGGCATCGTCGATCAGCGCTGCCCAGGGCCGGCTGGCCGCCAGGGTGCCGCCGTTCCCGACAACCCAAAGGGAACGGCGCGCGCGCGTGAGCGCCACGTTCATCCGCCGGACGTCAGCGACGAAGCCCACGCGTGAGTGAGTGCCGCCGGCTCCGGGCGCCGCCATGGACCTGACGGTCGAGAATATGAGCACGTCCACCTCGCGCCCCTGGAAGCCGTCCACGGTGGCCATCTCGAGGTCGGCGGCGCCCGCCGCGCCCAGCGCCTGCCGGAACGTGCTGCGCAGGAGCTCGAGCTGCTGCTTGTACGGCGTGACTATGCCAAAGCGCCCAGGCGTAATCTCCTGGGGATACCTGATAACAGACTTGAGGCAGTTAGTAAAGTGGTGAGTAAGTTAGTAGAGGTTAATCAGAAGTTAGTCAGAAGGAGATTAAATAGTGATCCAGCTCTGCCTTAGGTTCTTGGCCAGACAAGGATGTCATTGGTACAAAATGCTTCACATTCCATCTGATTGTCATGCCAAGTAGGCCCAGCATGGATTGGCACCTGGACTTCAGGGCCTGGAACAGAGCCAGAGCAGCTTTTGCCTCTGCGTCATTGCAGAGCGACGTGCTTCGCTTCCGTTCTGCGCCGTCCCGGATATCAAAGAAAGCATAAGGGGGGAATGTCGCAGTCGCGTGGAAGGGCGCGCGCCTCGTTGCCTCGTCGATGCCCTCGCCGTCTTCCAGTAGGCCGTTGTAGAAGTAAGCTGAGGGCCACAGCCGGATCTCTGGGTGCATGCGGTACTACATGCGGCAAGCAAATGGGCAGTCAAGGCCAATGTCAATAAAGCACTCATGATCACAGCCTGCACGCCAAAACGACTCTTTAGTTGTTCCAATTAATGACATCCTCAACCACCTCGTGACAGTGTGCTTGCTGTAGATCATCGTGCTAATGTACCTGCTTGCTGAGTAGTGTTACCGGGTGGCCCCCAACTTGCAGCCTCTCAAACATGCTGCGATCGTAGTCCAACTTGGAAGCCGACTGTGACAAGACCGTAGCAGGAAGCTGCTTCGGATCCCCAACCTGCATAACAATGACATTGATATCGTCAATGCTCAGAGAATGACTGCAGATGCCTCACTTTGAGCATTGCTGTGATGCAGGTGAGGGCGCAAACATACTGAGCAAACCACTGAGCTCAGAGCAACGAGAAGTGCCTGATTCAAATTACAAGTTATTGATGTACTAACATAAGCGGGGCACTCACCATGATGCATTGCGCCCGGGCAGCCAGAAGCTGGAGAGGGATGAGGGTTGCCGGCTCTAGAGCCTGCTCAATGCAACATCATCTTCAGTATTTCTGCCAAATACAAGACAAGGGTTTGACTGACGCGAACTCGTATATACGCCTTGGGACGAGATGACCAGGCAGGCTCTCATCCCATGTCATGTCATGTCGTGTCATGTCCATGTCTCTGCTCATGTCCTTAATTGTGTATGACTCAATTATGTTGGGATTAAGCAGCATTTATGTTATCCACCTGCGCTGCCTCGTCAATGATGACGGCGTCAAAGAGCGCCTCCCCTTCCACCTCCTTCCCGGCCCGGATGGCGGTGGCTGAGTCGTTGCAGGCCGTGGACAGGTCGCCGCCGCAGCCGCTGAGGGTCGTCACAACCAGCTCCGCCGTGCGCAGCACCTCCCGCCGGATGGCCTGCCGCCGCGCCTTGCCCTCGTCCACAGCCTTGCGCTCCTCCCGCTCCGCGCTCGCCAGCTGCCCGCTCAGCTCTCGCCGCTTCCGGTAGAGCAGGTTCAGCCTGGCCTTGGACAGCTCGCCGCAACCATGGCCTGGCCCCACTTCCTCCTCCTCCTCCACCTCCGCTTTTCCACCTTGCTCGCGGTCCTCCTGCGCTGAGATCCTGGCCTCCGTCTCCTGCATGTCATTGATAGTGCTCTCGAGTTCCCGCCGCAGATCCCTCGTGGCCTCGCCTCCTCCCTCCCTCCTCCCGTCGACCCTCGCCCCGCCCTCTCCCCAGCCCGCTCGCTCGTCCACAATGCGGTCGATGAAGAACGGCATGGAGTCGGGGTGCACGGTCCGGCTGTTGCCAGTGCGCACCAGGCTCGGCGTGGACGGCTCCCCATCACTGCCGTAGAGCCCCCTCACCGCAATCCGGGCCACGATCTCGTCCACGGCAGCATTCGACTGGGCGCAGACCAAGACACGGCCACCATGGCTGCCCTTGCCGCTTTGGGCCATCTCCCCCACTCGGCTGTCCTCCTCAGCCAGGTACATCGCCCTCGCTGCAGCTTGCCACGGCGACAACGCTGCTGCCGTTGGTCCACCTCGCATATCTGATGATGATGAGCTCTTATTCTTTCTCACGCAAATGCGCTTTTTCACCGCCAGGAGGGAGCTCACAATGCCCACAATGGTCTTTGTCTTCCCTGTACCTGTAAGAACGTAGGAAGGGCTATGAAACGGTGTAGATTATTTGCAGCAAAGTTGAGTAACAGCAAAGGGTCCTAGCTGGACTTTGATTTGGAAAGGTTAAGACTGTGTCTCTTATCCAATCCTGCACAGCAGCCTAGACAGCTACAAACTCCCTAACATAACTGCCCTTAATTATTTACACAAGACCAATGCATAGGACTCATTTCACAAGCACCTCATGCAACATGCAACATGCAACATGCCCAGCCTCTTGCATTGCAGGGGCCTGGTTGTTGCGCTCAGGCGCGCCCAGGATAGGGCCTAGCCTCACCTGGTGGGCCCTGGACGAGCATGAGCTGATGGCAAGAAGCGGAGGAGGCGAGCGAGGCCGCTTGCGCGATCGCAATTTCCACCGCTGCCAGCTGGCTGAGGTTGTATTCAGCCTGCAGTCGGCTCCTCAGTCCCTCTGGCAGCTCCTCCAGGCGCTTGCCGTAGCTGCCGGGCCTACGTTCTTGTTTAGCGCCACGAGGCGTTCCAAGGATCAGAGATGCCAATGGCAGCACGTGCAGCGCCGCCAGGGCCTGGAACTCGCGGATCTGGGGCGTGAGGCTGATCAAACGCACGGCATGCCACTTGGAGCGGTCGACCATCTGCCGGCCGACCACAGTCAAGCGGCCGCTGTCGGATGGAAGGAAGAGCCTCAGCTGCAGTATGGTGGCCCTGGTGTGGCCACCTTCACTGTCCTTGCGATCCACCTGCGATTCATGGCATCTCAATGTCTTTCAGCGAGCACAGGTCCCATTCTGTATCCGAATCAGTTGTACAAGGTCCACCTGGGTCAAGTGCCTGATGAAGTATATCCGACTCTCGAATGTGCCGCATTCATCAGTCATTATTGACAACGGCGGAGGTGGGGGAGACGACAATAATGGTGGTGGTTGTATTGAATGTAAGACGAAGTCCTTTCTACAATCCTTGCCTGACAACTTACAAGGGCCAGAAGGTGGGTGCTGCCGGCAGGGCCAGGCGGCCCTCCCGCTGGGATTGGCAGCTTCGACAGAAGCAGGAGGTCGGACTCGGAGCACTGCCGAGCGGCGGCGTCAGCAGGGCCTGCATCGGCCCGGAAGCGGCCCATCTGAAAGTCGTCCACTCGCTCCAGAGACATCAGCCGTATGCAGATAGCACCGTCGGCGCCTCCTGACTGGCCCAGAGCAGGCATCTCCTCGTGGCTGCGGCGCAGCTGAGCACGTAGCTCTTCCAGCAGCAGAGGCCGGAAGACCTGCACAAATGGGCACCACATGAGTCACAAGGATTATGCATAATTAAAGAAGCATAATCTCATTCTTCAGTAGCAGCAGAAGAAGTGACTCGGGGCTGATCACCAGCAAGTCCCCTCTCACTGGTCCTGACATATGCAAGGACTAGTATCTGCAATATGTACATGCTAATCTGCTAACTTTTAGCAATTGACATCCTAGCAACCACTTAGCTCTTGACTGAGAAGGAAGCACATTACACACAAAGCAAGCAATTCATGACTAAGTAGCAAATAGCAAGCAGGTAGGAGCCCTCACAACAGGTATCGAATTTGGAGGCAACATTTAACAGAATGATCAGGAGTTTGGGCAGGCATTCTTACATCCACATAATGCTCAATAGATTGGAATATGATGGGCACTCGCGACATCTGATTGTTTTGGTTTGCTTCTCTTCCTCCATGCGATGACAGGCCCACGACCTCAAAGTAGTCCAGGACCAAGATGCGCTTGTACCAGTCGTCCAGGCGAGGGGGTGGCCGGCGAAGGATTGCTTTGTTTTTGCGCAAGCCCTGCAGCCCTGGCTTTGCGCCGGCCTGCCCAGGCACGCCTAGCTGGATGACTTGCCGCTTCATCTGACCTGCAGCTGACAGGAAGCATGGCAGAGGGAGGTCAGATTGAGGTTGAGCTGAAAGGCACGTAAAGAGCGACTCCGTTCTGGCCTTCACAATCTTCCTGACATAGTAGTCATAGTAGTAATAGTACATAGTAGTTACATTAAGATATATACATAGTAGTAACAGGCGACCAGATACTTTTCAATTAGATGGACGTAGCTCTTTGAAATTTGCAATAGCAGAAGAGAATTGTCCGATACCGCTTTGTGTAGCAGCTCCCCGCTCGTGAGTGGCTCTCTCAGTCTGCGGGTCTGCGGACCTTGTGGGCTCTTCCGTTGCTAACCCTACGTGCGGCTTGAGTGCGCCGAGATAGATGCCATTACTTGCCGGACCTGCACCTCTAACTGCAGCCGCCTCGGCCCTGTGTTCAGCCCTCAGGCTTGCCAGCTTGCCTTGCCCAGATACGAGCGGCCTCTTGGAAGCCACGTTGACGTCCCTTGGGCTCGGCCTCAAAGGAGGCACGAGCTTGAGGGCCTTGTTGAGGGCCTCAGGCCGCTTGAACTGCGGCGGCAGCGCTCTCGCACGCTCGGTCACGCCGCTTGTTGTGGCCGTCCAATGGCTCTCCGCCCTCTCCGCATTCATCCTCGCCCTGTCCTCCGTTTCCATCTCGCCCTCTACCTTCCAGAAGTCATTCTCCACACTGCGCTGCTTCGCCAAGCCCAGGAGGGGCCCCAGGAACCTCTTCTGCCTCTCCACGTCGTCCTGCTCGTCCTCCGTTTCCATCTCCGGAAGCACTCGAGAGGCACTACTCCGTTGTCCATGCTCAGCACCCTGATTTCCCTCCTCTGTCAAGTCAATGACAGCCAGCTCCCGCTGCGCCGCCTCTTGGCCATTGGCCTCGGTCCCCAGGCTGACACGTCGGGCCTGAGGAGGCGGTATGAAGCGAGCAGGGAGGTCCGCCAACAGCCCACAGCTAATGTTGCCGGGAGCGGCTGAAGGGAAGAGCGCGGACAGCGCCAGGCGCGAGCTGTCGCTGAGACTGGTCCCTGCAGCATAGCCAAGTAGTTAAATATAGACACAGGAGAACTATCACCAGGAGATATACAGAGCAGGGCAGAGAGTTGTGAGAAATTATTATTAGTCAATTGTTCCTATTATAAGAAACTATGAATATTGGAATAGTATCATGTGGCCATGTAAGATCCACAGACAAGATGCTAACATGTCCTGCCTGGGGTTCAAGCGTGGGTTGCACTCACCAGCAGCAAGCAGCTTCTGGGCAACGTAGCCCATCTGCTGCGAGAATGTGCACTCCCGGCTCTTCATGTCCTGCAGCACGGGAAGTGCGGCGTCAGGCCACCTCCTCCTCACTGATGGAGATGCCGCCAGGCCCCAAGCGAGGAGCGACTCCAGCCAGGACCAGTCTGCCCCGATGACCTTCTCAACATTGACGTGCTTCCATGCCAACGGCAAGACCTCCAGAACTCTCCCGAAAATGAGCTGCACCAGCAAGAGCAAGCTTCTGAGGCAGGCTGAGCAACTCCATATGCACGACTGGAGCTCATGGAAGTGTACTTGGCAAGGGGCCACGTCTCTGACGCCTGGACACTGTTGACCCAGATGTAGGCACTAGGACTGGCAATTGTCGATCAAAGTCACTGGCATCGACAAGAATGCAGGAGCCAAATCTAGCTATAAACGTAGAGCAGTGGCTGACTTGAGGAGGAGCATTAGTAAGAGGCAGCAGGGACTAGATAAGCTGACATTGTGAAGAAAGTTGCACAAGTTGAGGCCTGAAGACTTTGATGATTGAGAGGGCGATGATTGAGAGGGCTAATAAAAAGCTTACATCATAGGTTGAGTTTTCTGATTCAGCCAATCCTTGTTGTAAGACCTCCACTAGCAGGGGCCAGACAAGGTTGGCTGTGCTCGATTGTAGCTCTCTCCAGCACCCACTAACAACTGCCTCTCTCCTGTCTCCCTTCGTAGCAGGATGTGACTTATGAATGCCTGAGAGGAACTTCAAGTCTTTGAGAAAGCCTCCTGGTGCAGCCACTTCCTGCGGACCTTTACCATCTGGAAGGGGTGCTGGGGAGTCTTCAACATCACGAAGCAACGTTCCAGCATAGAAGAGGATATTTCGAGCAAGCTGAGTGATGAGATGCAAAGGCTGATCCAGGACCTGTCGCATGTACCATATAATGAAGTTCTCAAGCCACAAAGAAGGACAATTAGGTTTCTGCAGACTGCCAGCCCATTTGCACGCCAGGGAAGCTATAAACAATTGCCTCATCTGCAAGTGCTCCTATCTATAGCTAGACTGATGAGCTTTAGATTGACAATGGCTGAAGCATTCCATTGCATGCCTCAAAGAATAGCTTCAGAAAGATGAGCACGACGCGCATGATGCATGACAGGGGGAAGACTCTGTTAAGTACCATTGTTACGGCCTTGCTTAGACCAGCAGTGAGCGCTGCTGCCTCTGGCCGTGTTCCATAGAGCACACGAAGTCCCTTGTACATGCTGTCCTCACACTTGCCGAAATGCTTTAACATCTCCCGACCAAGCTCCCGATGGGCCTAGTGAAGCAGGATAAGAGGAGGCAGTAACCATCAATTATATACTTCACAAGCATACACTTGCTTGTGGTGATGATCACCACTAGATACAGAGAAGACTAAGACCATCCCACACAGAGTATAGTGCTTCACGTCGGCTTGTCTTCATCTTGTCAACTTCGTCAGATTGAGGGCGTCCCAATAGTGCGAGAAGGGTTATTTTCTAGCATCTCCTTGAGGAGCCAGCAGAACAACGGCAGAATGTCTAGTGAATGAAGAGTGCTGGTGCTTGGAAGCTGTACTCCACTGGTGCCAGCGTTTAGTGGAAATGCATGGCATGGAGGACGACAGAGGATTGGAAATTACTGCATCTGGCTGGAGTAGCAGCAGGAAGATGGTCTCGCCAAGCCTGCTATCAAAGGTCCATGCCACGTACGTCCTGCTGGCCTTCAGACCAGCCAGAAGCGGTAGTGAACACCTGCAAGTCAGTAATGTGTAGTCAGTGCCTGTGCAACAGCCAAGTGTACTCCCTCAACTCCAACATGATGTTGAACAATTTGCCATAAGTCAGTCAACCATCAACTAATACTTCACATCCCCATCTCTAATGACAGCAAGATGACAGAATATATCCGAAGATCTCTAGGTGAATAAGTGCAAGCCAGCCTTGTCCGGACCTTGACAAGACGAGGCCCAGCAACCACGTCAAGTGGATTGAAGCGAGGACAGAGTTTACACTCGTCACACCATCATTGCCGCTCTTCGCTGTGGCCCATGACATCGCTGAGGACTCTGCCTTCATCTTTGTCGGATCATCAATGATCCCATTGAGCTGCCCATGTGATTGGCCACTAGGGCTCGTCAGCCTTGGCAGTGCCATGCTCGCCAGCAAGAGATACCCGGCGGCAATGAAAGCCTGCTGCACGACTTCCTGGGGATAATGCAGCAGCTGCTTGCCGTCCTCAAGAAGCTCTGTCCAGAGAAGGGGGACGATGTGCCATCCAGTGGCTTCCTCTGCACTCAGCTCGCCGAGCCTGACCAGGCCATCCTCTGCTGCTGCATCCAGGTTCAAGAAGCTGGTGCTGGACGAAGGCGGCAGAGATAGGGCCAGGAGAGCTGCGGAGTCTGCTGCGAGGATGGCGATCGCGAGATCAGATGCTGCCTTCCGGAGGGCTGGATACAGAGATTGATCCTTAAGCGTGCTTGTGAGAAGAGGACCCCTGTATGTACAAGTATGACTTGAGTTGAGTAAGGATCAATATTCATAACAGTAACAACAACACACAACACACAACAACACAATTCATATTCACCATCTGCAAACGTCTTCTAAGGCATGTTCCTGAGGAGCAGATATGAGCAGCAGTCTCAATTAGCACAAGCAGCAAGCTTTGAGTTGCCTCAAGCAAAACAGTGGGTGCTGCTGTTGCCAAATAAAGATTGCTTCCCAACTTGCAGCATTGAGCCTGCAGCATCCTGTGGTAATATGCTAGCGAAAGTGTAGGACTGCTCTCACCACATGTGGGCGCAGTCCACTGGAGGCGATGGAGTTGCCAGCAAGTAGCCTCGCCGTACCAACGCAAAGGCGATCTGGAACGAGCACCAACAGAGCCAATATCGCTGTTATATAGCTGATATGTGGACAAGTAAAGATAACCATTAGTTCCACGTTGCAAATGGCTCCATACATTTGCCACTGTAAGAGGAGGAGCTTGAGCTGGAGAATCTGGCAGGAGCCAAGCAGCACTACCTGCCGGCCCTTCTTAGTCTGCATGGCCCGGAAGTTCTTGCTTGCGGGGACCTGCTGCAGTAAGAAATAGAGCACCCGTCTCCTCTCGCTCTGATACTCTTGATCTTGCAGTGCCTCCAGCGACTGCAAGGCATGTACTCATTCCAGCAAGTCAAACTTGCCCTAGTCAATTTATCAGCACTGAAATTATTTTCACGGTGTAAAAGTAGGATGATAGTGTGTCATTGTGAAAGTGGCAGGCAGCCACTGCTGGAGCTTTGCAACGCATCACAGCACATCTGCGTGGCCTCAGAAGAGCTGCCGAGACTGCTTGACATGTTGGAGATTAAAGTCTGCATGCTAGTGCCTCAAAATAAGCAGAAGCCAATGGTAACATGCTCTTAAGCATGTTCTGTGCCAACACTTAGCTCCACACCTGGAGGAAAGGCTGGAAGACGTCAAAGAGGGCAGTATGGGTGCGCTCGTCCGTAACATGGAAGCACTGGCTCAGCATCGTGTTGCGGACCACGCCTGCCGAGAACGTGGTGTGCATCCACAGCTTGTAACCTGTCATAGGTCAACATTGACCTCAAACAAGCGTTTCAAGCATTGGCCAAAGGCAACACAACTGTAATAGACGCACATGAGCTGGAGGCCATGACATGCAATCAGTGACCGAGCCAAAAAAATATATGCTCTCCAATTTAGAATAACACTCTAAACTTTGTGATTGAGTAGCTGGTTTGAGGTCAGACCTAAGATCTCTAGCAGCAGCTTGAGGCAGCGGAGTGCGATCCAGAAGACGGCTGTGGTCTCGCTCACGTGGTTGATGACAATGCTCACAAGAGCAGGGTGCGCTCTGACCAAGCCCATCTCCACAGCCGCCGGCTCCATAAGTGCCATCCTGGACGAGCAATCAAGAGAGAACTAACAACTTAGACTGTAGGCCTAGTTGTCCAGATCAAAGTCTTCATGGGATGCGATTGATTCTGTGCACTCCATTAATCAGGTGCAATTTGATAGCTTGACAGCAGTATCAGCAGCTGCAACCTTACAGGTGCTGCAACCCCAGCCAGAGCACTTCTTTTGTTGGCGGCTCTCTGGTCTTCCTGAGAGAAGCCCCTGGCTTCAGGTTTATCACAGTGTGTAATGTCTCAGCTCCAAACAGATTAAACTCCAATTGATGGCTGAACTGTCGAATTAAACTCTCCAGTGGCTTGAGGCTATCACCATTCCTAGAAGCACCAGGCACCAAATACTCAATCGGATAGCAGGTACAGTGATGCTATTGCCACACCAACTGCAATTAGCAATCAGTTATCCAATTGTACGTCGAGATACAAGAGCATGACCATCCAACTGTACCTCATCTTCTCGTCACGCATACAGTTGTTCACGTAGATATGACTGCATGGCCAGAAGATATATGATTCCTTGTGAAGTATGTGTTGACCTTACTTGAATTTGCCAATGCCGTTAGCCAGAGTGTGTGCAGCTCTGCGCACACCAGCGTCCGGGTGGACTAGCAGCCAGTACAGCCCTAACCAGCAGAATAGCAGACATGAACACTCAGAAGGCTGTGGCATCGAGACAGTAAGCAGTAATTGTATGTGAACAGACAAGGACGCATGCTGCTACAAAATGTCCAAAATTTATTACTTGCGCATGGGCATGAGCATATTTGTTGAGCTTGTGTGTCTCATACCACCACAGAGCTTGCTGTTTGCTGTGAGCATCAAGCTAGCATGTTCTTCACCCTTCTTTGTAGCATGTACATGCGCTCAGGGTGCAACGAAAATATTTCTGAAGCAGAAGTTTTTTGCATGCCATGAAGGCCACTCACCGGGTAGCTCTGCCTGGGCTCAAACTTCAGGTCGTGCTTGTCTACCAGGTACTTCAGGAGGGGCCCGAAGCTCTCAAAGACCTCGGCATCATCTAGCAGCGCAGGATATATGAGGACCTGCATTTGTGATGATCTGGAACATTCAGGGCAGCCGAATCTGGGCTCCATAAGCGGACAGATGAAACGACTTCACAGGAGCCCGTGCTCGATCCAATAGACTATATAAGCTACACGAAAGGCTGAGCAACTCCAGCGTGGTCTTGATTAGCAAGCCCAGACCTGACAGTATTTTGCCGTTATATCTAAAGCAAAGACATGAAAATCAGGGTTTGGGGGTTGGATCCATGGAACCTTGTCCAGAGAGGGCGGCCAAGACCCACCTCAAACATGAGGCAGATGTTGCTGGCGCCGTCGTGCACGGGATCATACTGCTTGGCGACGACCTTCGCCAGCAAGGACTGGCAGCGCTCGCTCACCCGCTCTGCATCCAGCCGCCGCAGGACGTCCAGCAGCGGCGCAACCACCTCGTCCTCGAACTCCTGGGCATAGTACGCCTGGCCTCGATGGTACGCGGCGATGCAGCGCGTGCAGGCCGAGAGGTCGGCCTTGACGCGCCGCCACAGCTGGACGAGGTCTGACTCCGGGGCGGCGCTCTCAGCCGTCGTCGCATGGCTGTCGTAGTGGTAGAAGGGCTCCAGGAGCGGCAGCATGAGCTCCTGGTGCTGGCACCATGCATGGCGGCCACCGGGCAGCTCTTGCACGAACTCAAAGGCCTCATGGAACCTGCGAAGCTCGTAGTAGACAGCTCAGTCTCAGGGCAAAGAGTCCGGCTCAGACATTGGCAGCAGCTTGCTTTCCAACGAAAGCTCACCATCTGATGCACTCGACCTGATACTAAGATATGCTCAGTGTAAGGGTTTAGGTTTTAGGGTTTGGTTTAATCATAACCCAGACCCCGAAGTCAAGCTAGAGGGCAAAGTCTGGACCCGAGAGCGGCAAGAAACCGCCACACTATCGGCCACTGCTGTCAATAAGGATGAGCGACTGTGGCGAAATCAGGTGACGGCGTGGAACTTCCAATACAGCCGTTACAGCGAATGCCATCTCACGCAGGCAGCCATTGCCGCAGTCCCTGGCGTTGGGGCCGAGATGTGAACCAGCGAGCCCCGGATTGTGAAAACCGCACCGCCGCCTCCTGGGGCGCCATTGGCAACGTCCAGCCAGCTATCGTGCACGAAGTGCACTGAAATCCTAACCCTAAAACCTCAACCCTAAACCCCAAACCCTAAATCGGCGATGGAGCAGCGGCTCACCACTGCTCCTTGAGCCGCGTGTGCTCCTCAGGCTCGGCGGCGTCCTCCGCGGCCTCCAGGGCGCGCCAGCGCTCCACCAGGCCCTCCATCGCCGGCGAGGCGCCGCAGCCCCGGCGCCGGCAGCAGAGGCGGCAGCGGCGGCTCCAGGGTGGTAGCGGAGCCTCTGAGCCTCAGCACGCCGCCGCTGCATCTGCCGCCTCTGCCGGCAGTGACGGCAGTGCTGCGCCGTCGCTGGCTTTGCTTGCTGTGTTCCCGCCGCAGCCGCGGCTTGCAGCCCAAGCAGAGGCGCTCAGGCCACTGTGCCACAGCTGGCGCCACTGCTTCTACGACTTGCTGCCATTACCTCTGTCTAAGCTGGCGAATTACAGCCATCGCCCTCTACTGGAAAGAGTCTTTCTTCTATCGAGCAGCTTGACCTGGCTTTCTAGTGACAGCTATCATCATGCATTCCTCTTGACTTCTCGAAAGACTTCCTGTGGCTATGACTACGTGCAAAGACTTGATAGCGCAGCGTGACAAGCAAGCCGCCTAGGCAATGCAGCGGCATAACAACATTGGCATCCAGAGCTGGCAAAGTCTGTATAAGGGGCTTCCGTTGTACAGACGAAGAAGTTTATTATAAACGGCCCTGCATCTTTATACACAGGTGATATTTATGATCCATCTGGCTATATACCAGCTATTGAGTTCAATCTAGCTAGCTACCTACATCTGCAGTATCTTCTAGCTAGCTACCTACATCTGCAGTATCTTAAGGCAGTGACATTAAGCCACCTCACAATGAAAAGGAAAACGGGTAGTAGTGTCTATCTAAAGAGGTGGCTACATGACTGGATGTGTGATGCAGCTCTGGCCGGCTGTCAGAGTCTACACAAGCGCCAGATGAGCCCAATGAGTGCAAGGAGCGCACTCTGAATAATAGCTGTACAGAGGCTCTCTATGGCCTTCGCATGGCCTTGGCAATGCGGTTGCCTCATGCCATTCTGATAAGAGGGACCTAAGGAACATATCTGTGAAGCTTTCACATACTTCTAATATGAATATGTTCACTTGTACTCCTCACATACTTCTAATATGAACATGTATAGTTGGTACTGTGGTCTATAGCTGTATATACAGAGCAGATTGAGACCAAGTCAAGCCCCAGCTTTTTGTGCCATGCTGCATTGCGGATCTGGTCCACATGAAGGAAGGCCTCAACGCAGGTACGTGGATGTCAGCCACAAGGAGAGGAGCGTGAACTCGGTTATCACAATGGCGGGGGAATCGATCCCAGAGATTGGAAAGAGTTCGACATGGAGCCAGGCTTCAGCAAGGCTCCCAAGGACGGCTCCGACCACCAGGCCGCCTGTGCTGATGCTGATCGTCTTTCCTGAAACGTGGCATCCAGCGATAGCGGCGCAGGGTAAGCTGTTCAACAGAGGAGCACAGAAGCTTCGTCCTCAGTTAAGCTGTTCAACAGACGAGCACAGAAGCTTCGTCCTCTGTTGTGACAGTCACCAGCCAGACACAGTATTGCCAACTGCAGAGACGGGGCGTCGAGTTGCTCACCAAGCCTCAAGTTCTGCTTGCGGAGGTGGAAGACTGAAGCCCAGAAGCCTGCTGCGAGTTGGAGACTCGGCATGGCCGCGTTGTCGCTGCCGAAGCTGGCGGCCGGGTCGGGCCCGCTGGCCAAGGTCCAGGCCATCAGGGCCCCATACAGGGCTGCCTGCACCGCGATGTCGGCGGCCGAGGGGCTGCCGAGAGAGAGCGACGCGCGCCTGAGCGCGCCGGCCAGCCACGCGGGGGGGGCGGAGATGCCGCCGGGCCGCCGGTGCCGCACGTCGGCGAAGCGGACGGCGCTGTCCACGACCTTACCGGCGCGCCGCCGCGCCAGGCTCTGCATCAGGAGGACGTCGTACGCCGTCTCCAGCTGCACTCGCGGGGACGACACTGACACTGTCATCGCCGCGCTCTCCGCAAGATCCGCAGCGCGAGCGCCAACTGGAGGGCCAATGCAGGCAGCCATTGAGGCGCTCCACACCTCCGTGACGCGCTCGTGGTCGCTGGCGTGGCTGCGCTGGGACGCCCGCTTGGCCCTCAGGACCTCGTCGAAGGTGCAGCCCTCGTGGACGCCGAGCAGCTTGAGCGCGCTCTCCGGCGTCATCGCCGCACCGCGCGGAGCGTCCTCGCCCTTGGCGCGCGGCGCCGGCGGCCGCTGCGCCCGCCGCCG
>WELB01000041.1:706243-721664 GCA_009602725.1 Spirogloea muscicola
GGGGGGGGGGGGGTTGGCAGTGATGGTGCGCACCTGGCGGGCACTGTGGCGAGGTCCGCGAGGCCGTGGAGCGCCATGGTGCGGTGGCCTGCCGCCAGCAGCGCCCAGCCAACCTGCCGCGCTCGGAGCTGCGCCACACTTACCGACGCGCTGGGCACTCACGTCCTCCTCCCCCCCTCTCCACACGCCCTCCTCTGCCCTCCTCCTCCTCCTCTCCTCTCCCGAGCCTCCTGGCCCTGCTTCCTCGGCTGCCCCTGGACGCAGAGTTTCGACAGGGGCTGAAGAGTTCCCCCCTACTCGAGCTCGCTCCAGTGGCCTGCGCCTCTACTTGGTCGCTCCGGCGGCCGTGTGCGCGGCGTGCTGCAGCCTGCGCTTCCTGCAGGCAACGCCGAGCTGCGCACCTCTGCAATTAAACGCGGCCACGCCGCCGCGCGCACGTCGATCTGCGCCCGGGGGGGGGGGAGGGCGATCTGCCGCTAAGCCGTGGCTGTCTCGCCCTCTCTCCCTCCCCCTCTCCACCATCCTCTCAACCCCCTCTCCCCTCGCTCTCTCCCTCTCTCCCCCCTTTGTGATCCTTGTGGGCTGGCCGTTTCACAGCCATCGCCTCCTATGGGCAGTTATTCTTCTGATCTGTATGCCCTACGGACCTTGCCAAACCTACAATGTCAGAGCGGCCGCTTCTCAGGGCTGGCCTGCCACACCCCATCCTCTCTTTTCGGAAGAGCAATTTCTCCTCCCGCTCTCTCTCCCTTCCCCCCTCCCAGGGGCGGCGCAAAACCCCAAACCCTGGGGGACCGCGCATAATCGCACGGTGCCGTAAGGAGGCCCCCCGCCACCACGGTGCTGTGACCAGCGCGGGCGGCGTCTCGTGCCCGTCAGATCCGTCGCCGAATCGGGGGGGCTGGTCCTCTGCGGGGCTCGCCCGCCGGGGCACCGCGCCCGACGTACTGCCGCGCCCGTTCCGCCAATGCCTGTCGCCCCAGGCCTCGTTCCGGAGCGCCGGGCGCGGGCGGCTCCCTCCCGACGAGGCCCGCAGAGGAGGCCGCAGTCGGCGCCGCCGCGCCGGACGCGCCAGCTCGTCGGACGCTTCCCATCCCACGGCGGAGATCTTGCGACGTGGCCTCGAGTCGACAGCAGGATTGCTGGCTGGTTTCTTCTGTACGGTCTCGATCGGTTGGGCATCACAGGAATTTTGGGCTGCCCGAACCGCGGCCCAGGACCGAAGGATGACCAGACCGCTCCGGACCTCCCTACCCAGCAGGCTGCCCGAATCCCTCGGGCAGGAGGCCCCGCGTACCCGGCAAAGCCAGCGACGTGCCCAAATCTTGCGCTGGGCGCCCACCAAATCGCCGCAGGCGGAGCTCCAGCTAACCTTCACGTCGAGTTTCGGCCTGTTTGCAGCGTGCTCTGGCTAATGCTTTGCACCAGAAAGCTGGGCGAGCTCTAGCTGGTGGCAGACTTTGTACCTGCCATCTAGTATTCAGGCAGCGATTAGCGACCTCTATGTTTTGACCCGTGGTTACTGAGCGGGTCAACCTGCTGTGGGTTACGTAGGTCTTCAGATGTGCTTGCCTTACTACTTGGCCATTTGCCTTCATTCGTTTCAAGTACACCTACTATTTTCTTCAGGAGAAGGTTCGTGTCTTTGAATTAAACAAGGCCAAAATGGCCAAGTACGAATTGATGCCTGAATACTAGATGGCAGATTTGAAGCCCTTCTGCCACCAACTACAGCTCGCCCAGCTTTCTGGTGCAAAGTATTAGCCTGAGCACGCTGCAAACAGGCCGAAACAGGCCGTTAGGGCTGCACTTTGACCCCCGTATAACTACTCACAGAAGCGTAACATCGAGGCAACTGCAGTCAAGTTGGCACAGAAGCGCCTCGCAGCGTGCTGGGTATGCAGAATGCCGGAGACCGATCCATCTGCCAGCTATTTGGCCTGATGAAGCCTTCGCCTTTCCCTTCAGCTTGGTTGCCGCGCAGCTCCGCATGCAGGCCCGACAGGTGCTTGACCCCTCGCCGCCTAGTCACAGACAATGCCCCTGCTCTTCCGATACACGCAAGCACCCTGCTGACATGCTAGAAGTGACGCGCAGCATGGTAGCAGTAGCTCAGTGGCTTGCTCGCTCATTGAGCTCCTTGTCCTACAGACTCCTGGCTGGCCATTGTCAAAAGGCAACCAAAGAATGAAGCAGAGTTGAGAAGGTAACGACTGCAGCCGAGCTCAAACGCCGCTACTTGGAGGACAGCAGGGGCGGCGGCAATTGCGGCAGAGCTTGCGGCAGCATTGGCAGCGCACTGGAGAAGGTACAGCGCTGATGCGGTCCAAGGAGGACGTGTGATGTCACCCACCCCTGTGCCGCCAGAGCCGTGAGCACATCGTCAACCTGCTGCGACGCCCACTTGCGGCTGGCCTCCTGGGCCGCTGCAGTGAGGGCCGTACTCGAGCACTCGCGTCTGCTCAGATGTGAACGCATGTGGATCGCCTGCAGCCACAAGTGTATGCTTGTCCTGAGTAACCACTGTGGGCTAGGATCCAATGACTTAGACCCCACGAAGCAGGAGGAATCCCTAGGTAGATACTAGTGTCAGCGCCTGCCAATCAAGGTCTGACCACGTGCAACTAGCCCCAGAGAGCAGGCATGTCAAATGCTCACCTGCAAGATGCCCAGGATAATGTCCTTACTCGTGGCATCCTCCCGCAGCGACAGCCAGAGGGCAGGCTGCACTTACAGAGTACGGGCCAGCAAGTGAGCTGCCTTTCAGGCCAGACAAGAAGCTGCAATTTGAGTTCTGCGGCTTGCAAGGAGGAACTGCAAGGGAAGCTGGCGTTGCATTAGTGCCAGAGGCGAAGGAGGTGATGACTTGGCAGTTTCACTACAAGGGGCACTGAACCTTAACAATTACTAGTTACAAAGAACCTGGAGATTATCTCAAGAAGACAATCTATGATTCACTGCCTGCAATCCAGGCGCAGTCAACTTGGGCCAGAGAGGAAGTTAATAGCAATTGAGTGAGCAGACAAGCTGACCTTTGGGGGGGCGAGGCACTGCAGGACCATGGGCCGACGCAATGAGTGCACGTGCAGCAGGTAGCCCCCAGCAGCAGCTGCGGCATTGCGGTGCAGGATTGCCATAAGCTCCTGCGGAGAAGCAGCCTGCTCACGAAGCGACCCCAGCCTCAGGGGGAGCTGGCACCAGGCTGCTCCAACAAACCAAACCCAATCAGGCAGCAGTGCGTAGAGATTAGCAGTTATTCAGAGCACTCCTTGAATAACTTGGTAGCCCATTGCTCAGCCTTCCTGTCAAGCTAAATGCTTGTCAGTCAAAGTTGCGACACCTTCAGTTGCAACTAATTTCAAAACCCTTCAGCAGCAACTAAGTACCTTAATGTCAGAAAAGTGAAACAAGGAGTTTGGTGTTGGTGTTGACACCAAATGCTATTACACTGTTTGAAACGACCTCACTACTTCCTGTTAGGTCATTGCTACTTGTACCTCGCTCAGGTGACCAGAAGAGGCCCTCGGCACGGCTGACCTCCCCAGGTCCCGGCACCTTGTGGTGTCGGAGCCAGTGGCCTGCAATGATCTCCATTCGCTCCTGCGGATGCACGCGCCAGGCACAACCAAACATACAGCTTCAGCCTGGGCAAGATCATACTGGACTGGTCATGTGGTCTTCTGCATGGTGTGATCATGTAAAGCCGAAATTTGGAATTGAGAATGAGAAGAAGGAGAAGGTGTGGCGCAGCAACCTGGTTGAGTGTCTGGAGGTGAACAGCCTTGAGCTCCCGGTAGATGGCCATGAGGTCCAAGATGGCTAGCGGCGGGTACGTCAGCAGCGGCAGCACTCGCTGGATGCTGCAGACACGGCGCGCCGCGGTGGCCCACACCACGTTCAGGAGGCGGTTGACCACTCATTAGTGTCCATGCACCTGAGCATTCATTTATCATGGTCCATAGCCATCAGTGCCTATGGCCAGGATGCCCCTCTTTCTAGCGCCGAGAGCTAGAGTGCAATATGTTGCAAGCTATGAGTGCTACTCACGGACAGCGACACATCAGGCTAAGAGGCTAGGCATTCGACGTCTCGAGGCCTGTTTGCGGAGTGTGTGACAGGTTGTCTTCCAAATGTTGAGTGCTATCTTTGCATCTAGCAATGCCGTCTGAATTCAAGATTGGACTAAAGAGCTCGATTGCAGTCGTACCCCGGGCGCTTGCTGAAGGCTGCACTGAGCCCAACGGCCATTGCCAGGCCAAGGTTGTCGGCGACGACTGTTTGGGCCTGCGCATCGCAAATATACACTCTCTTGGACTTGCCAGTAAGAGAAGCATCTCGATGCCAATGTGGTCACCGTCTGCCGGTTTCTCCACTGACCACGGCCGCTTGATTCAACTACTGGAAATCGTACTACTTAAGTCCCATAGCCACCATCAAGTTGAGGAGACACTCTTCACCTTCAATAACACGCCATCAAAGCCAGCTGCATGTCGCACAAGGACTATGCAAGCTACCAGGGTTATCCAATCCGATTTGCCATGGACTTGCTAACCACTGTGTGTTGTGTCATCAGTTTCCCACATTAATACAGCACTAGATATACACCATAGTGCAAAGTGAAATTGCTTCTCGCTTGCACTGACAAAAAGGTTGGGACATATGAGCTTGCAGGATCACCTGGCCCTTGGCGGACACATCAGCCAGGTTCTCAGTGAGGGCGAAGCTTCGGTGTATGGAGGGCTGCCAATATCGGAGGTGAAGCCCCAGGGGCCGACAGGAACATGTCAATCAGTATACAGAGCAAGCTTGAGCACAGAGCAACATAAACCAAGCCTCAGACCGGAGAACTGGATGCCCGACTGAGACATCTCTGCTGCTGCTAGCTGGCAAAACATCCACTTGGTTGGCAGGAGTGTCTAGTTCAACAATAGTTGGAAACTATCATCACACTGGCAGCTGCTATGATCCCGGCTGCAAAAGAGTGACCGCGCAGATTTTTAATATGCACTGCCATGCAACTTGAGGGTGGCCTCACTGTGGTGGCCATGTACGCAGCAAGCGCGATGGAGCGCGCCACGTTGCCAAGCGTGGCCATTGCGAGGAAGTGTTGTGGAAACAGCGGCGTCAGCATCTCCAGGCCGAGGCTGGCAGTGAAGAGCACCGACGTGCGAAAGCGCACGCGCTGCAATGCATCACAGCCATCCAGAAGCGTCAGCTAAGTGAAAAGCCAAAGCGAAAATGTACTGTCTGTGTACACCTTCTCAGACCTTGAGCCAAGCCTTGTCATCAGCAGTTAACCCAAACCTTGGCCAGCAGTATTCACCACTCCGTGGGCTGCTGGAGGCTGCTCAAAGTGTTGAAGGCAAACCCACAGCTCGGCAACGTCGAGAGGAAACAGTAATTACGTCCCTGAGCCCAACCTCTGCATTCTTTGATTTCCCATGTCGTTTTACTCTTGCAGCAATAGCTTATACCTTGAGGTCAGAGTCGAAAGTGTGGCCAAAGGAGGCAGTGAAGGACAGCTTGCCGAGGCGCCCGAGGCCGTCCTTGAGCACCCAGTTGAGCGCGGCGGCCGTGGGCAGCGAGCGCCAGCCGCCCACGCCGATCGCCTGCAGCATCGCCTGCGTGGCATTCACCTAGAGCACGCGCCGCACGATGGCCCGCAGCCTCAGCGCTCGCCCAGCTCTTGCGGCACTAGGCGGATATACTCAATATAAGTGATATTAGCTCTTACTGATAAGAACCTTGACCACTTTCCGGGGCACTAACCTTGAAGGTTTGGGGGTTTTGAGGGTCTAAGGTCGGGCTCAAGGCAGGCACCGGACCTCCGACATCTCGGGGGATGGGATTAATGGCTGGCCTGCATGAAGGAGCTGACGAGGCGCTGCCAGCACTTCCAGCGCACGTACGGCCAGTACGACGGCCGCACGTCGTCGGGCAGGAACGCCGCCTGCAGCGCCAGGCCCGCGCGGCCCGCCAGGCGCCGCACGCCCCGCCACGGCCGCTNTGCACCTCTGATCGGCCCTGCTCTGGCTGCAGCACATGCTGGAGTTATTCTGTTCCATCTTGATTCTGATTCATATGCATAAAGAGCTAATGGGCGGTAGTACTACAGGATTAAATGTGTGAAGATTCAGAGCTGCTTAGTGCTCACAAGTGACAAATGGGTAGTCAGGATACCGGGGTTGCTCTGCAGCTCACGAAGCTCTTAACTCTGCCATGCGTTGCATGTGAATAAAAGCAGAAGACTGAAGAGTATGAAAAGCTGAAGTGTGTGTAGTCTATTCAGTGAATCCTTCATCTCCTGATGGCTTACTAGCAGCCCTCGTCTGCAGTGCCTGGTCAGAGCGTGACTTGAGGAGCACATTAGTGGAGGTCGCTGGATAATGGCAAGTTAGCGTGGGGGAGGTGGAGGTCGAGTTGGCGGGGGTGGCCGAGGCGGTGCCGGTGGGTGAGGTGATGGTGGTGGGCGAGGTGGTGGTGGAGGCCGTGGCGACGGCGGCGGACGCGGCGGCGGCGGCGGCGGGCGCGGCGAGGGCGACACGTGGCGGCGAGGCCGGCGGCGGCCGCCGAGGTCCCCGAGGGCTTTAACGCGGGCTGGCAGTGATCGCCGCCGTTGACGGTAATGCCCGGTGACCTGACGGCCGCTTAACGGGACCGTCAGGTCACCGGGGCATTACCGTCAAGCGGCGATCCAGGCCGGTGCGGGAGAGGCCTGGTAAGCGACTGGAGTGCCGCTGGGGAGGGGGAGAGGGGCAGGGTGGAAGCTTGTGGAAGGGGACCCACCCCGGGCCTCAGTCAGCTGACGGTGGCCTGTGACGACCCCCGCCCTCCTTCAGAAGAGCTCACTCCTATGACACCCTGACCGCGGGAGGAGAGGAGCGCGAGTGCAAGAGTGCGAGCAAGAGCGAGAGCGCGCGAGGGAGAGGGAGAGCGAGAGAGGGAGGGAGAGAGAGAGGGAGAGAGAGGGGCAGAGAGGGAGAGGGAGAGAGAGAGAGGCGAGAGAGAGACGAGAGAGGGAGAGAGAGTGGAGAGAGAGGGGAGAGAGACGAGAGAGACGCGAGAGAGACGAGAGAGAGGGAGAGGTCGCGAGAGGGAGGGTCGCAAGGGCGCGGGAGAGAGCGCGAGAAGGAGCGGCCTGTGCGTGAGGGCCGGGCGAGGGGACGGCTGGCCGCAGGCGGAGGACGGCGTCGCAGGTCTCTTGCAACAGCAAGCGGGGCAAGGCGTGCATAAGCGGTGGTGGTGGCAGCGGTGGCGGCAGCGGCAGCCACTAGAGGCAGAGCCGAGGGCGACCGGCAGCCTGCAAGGAGGTAGGAAGGCAAGCCCACCTGAGCTGAGGGCGAGCGCCTTGAGACTGCGTGCAATTGGTGGCGCAGAGAAGAGGCGGTTCAGGGAGGTGCCCGTCACGGTGCAGGAGTGAAGCGGACGGCAGGTCAGGCAAAGGCAGGTCAGGCTAGCAACACTGCCGACGGCTGCTCGAGAAGCGGCCGCTCGGCCAGCTGAAGGGCTTGGGGTTTGAGCCCTTGCAGCGCAGACGCGGCGGTAGCTCAGGCCGCGGCTTTTGACTTGGAGGGCGGGCCACAGATTGGAGAGATATTGAGGGACGCGGCTGTCGGTGGCAGCGGCTGCTGCGCCGAGATGCAATCGATCATCAAGCCGCTGCTGGGAGGCGATGGCCGCGACCACCCGACCGTGATCGCGGTCGCTCCGCCGAGGCCAGGTCCACAGCACCCCCCTTCCTCGCCTTCCGCCAGAACCCTATTTATTTCCCCACAGTAATGCCTCCCTCTACTTACTGGGCCTAGTACCTTACATGCAGAGGTCGTGTTACCATATTTTCTGCGAGGTTATAATGACAGGCGCTTCAAAGGGCTGACCAGAAAGATAACGGGTGGTCACCTCCTTGACCGCGTGCTGCAGACCTCGACTGCAGCAGCGGCTGCGGGCTGGCCGACGGCAAGGGCATCAGCGGCGACGCGGCAGAGCGCGACGACGTGCGGCGCAAGCTCACCATGGCCATCGCCCTCTGCCTCATCTTCATGGTCGTCGAGATTGTGGGAGGTGCAGCGACTCCGCCAACCCCTCTCCCTTTCAGTCTTCTCTTGCTCCCACCCACCTAGCCTAGCCCCCAATCCTCCTCATGCCCTCCTCCTCCCTCCTGAGTTTCCTTTGGAGGTGGCGAGCAGGCCTTCTGTCCAACAGCCTCTCCATCCTCACCGACGCAGCGCACCTCCTCTCTGACATCGCTGGTACTAATCCTCCCCCTGCTCCTCTGCCCTCTCCCTCTTTCTTCAGGCGCCATTGCCGTTCTGGACGCAGCTGCCTGCCTTGCCTCTCCCTGCTGACCTCCCTCCTCCTCGTTGATTGCGGGCCCTGCACTCCCTCCTCCCTCTCTTGCAGGCTTCGCCATCTCGCTCTTTGCGCTGTGGATGGCGGGATGGGAGGCGACGCCAACGCACACCTTCGGATATTACCGCATGGAGATTCTGGGGGCCCTTGTCTCCATTCAGCTCATCTGGATGATCACTGGCATCCTCGTCTACGAGGCCATCATTCGGTCCGCACCACGCCGGACTACAGGCCCAACTCAGAAGCAACTTCGCCCTTCCTCTGTCAATGGACTCCGCCCTCAGCGTCACAGAGCCCTTAACATGGCGGCTTCTGTGCGCGGTTGGCGAGCAGGATGCTGTACACAAGTCAGACGGTGGATGGGCGGCTCATGTTCGCGACCGCCGCATTTGGCGTCGCGGTGAACGTGGCCATGGCCATGCTGCTCTCACACGACCACCACGGGCACGCCCATGGTGGCAGCGGTGGTCATAAGCATGTCGCTACCGACAGCAGCCACGGTCATGGCCACGACAGCCACGGCCATGGGCATGATCATGCTCACGGCGGTTGCGGCGGCTTAGGCAACAGCAGCAGCCACGGCAATGGCCAATCTGTCAGCCCACAGAAGTCTGCCACAAGGTGAGCTTGTCTGCGTGGCGCCTGCAACGCCAACCCAACCTTGTCACCAAGGTCAACATAGCCTCGCCCTCTAAGTCAGCAGCTGACAAGCGACATCCACTCCGGCTCATTGGTCTGGGCGGAGGTCGGCTCATGGCAGTCGAGGCTGGCAGTGGCTGTATGGCGAAGGCGTCTCGCTTGAGATAGAGTCAGGCGTTGTCCAAGACCAGGACTCAGCTCACTGGTTAAGATGTAGACTTGGCCATTGAGGCATGGAGGACGCGTCCAGGTGGAAGTGAGGCAGCGATATCTTTGCCTGGTCGTAAGCACTTGCACGGAGGGGCTCTGACGGTAACAAGGATTGTGCTGTCGAAAACCTGCAGGTCTCAGAGCGGTGGGCGCTTTGGCAGTGGCCGCGGAAGCAGCGGAACGCTCACGCCACGGCGGTCGGCCATCGGTCCGCCGCCTAGACCCGGCCTTCTTCTTGCACCTGTGTCATTTGCAGCTCTTCAGCTCAGCTCTTCTTATCCACTGCCAGCAGTAGCCCCTCTGACTTTGCCTTTTGAGGTCACTGAAAAACCCTTTAGCATGACTGATGCTGTTGAAGCACTTGCAATGGTAGTCTAGCATGGCTCGTTCCATCCATTCTGGCCAGGAGCTGACCTCGTTGTGTTGCCACTCGTGCACTGTGCCCGCTTGACAGATGCGGCTGCAGAGCCGGGCCCAGTTGTGCAGCAGAACATCAACCTGCAGGGCGCGCATCTGCACGTGCTCGGCGACCTTGTGCAGAGCGTCGGCGTGATGATTGCCGGCCTTGTCATCTGGTTCCGGCCCGAGTGGTGCGGGCACTTAACCCCTTTGCCTCTCGCCCCATCACTTTCAAGCTGGTCAGCTCGCAGCTTACATTGCATGCATGCTACATGTGATGCTGTTGTCAATTGAAGGCCAAGTAGTGCTTATTGTGTCGGGCTGCCATAAGCACTGCCATTTCAGTCTGTGCTGAACACGTTGATCAAAGCCCGACTCTTGTTGAATTGTCGAAGACGACCAGTCAGTCAGGGAGATGGGGGCAGTAGTTGCCGCGAACATGGTACTATGTATGTGAATGGGAGGGTGGGAGGGTCCCTTTTCTGCAGGAAGGTGGTGGACCTGGTGTGTACGCTAGTCTTCTCGGTGCTTGTGTTGGGGACGACGCTGAAGATGCTGCGTGACATTATGGAGGTGCTCATGGAGAGCACGCCTCGCGAGATAGACGCTGAGGAGGTGAGCGCTGCCGCAGTTGCTGCGCCTGCTGTCACAATGCCCTTCTGTGCCACGAAGCCTTTCAAGCACAACCGCTGCTCAATATTCTGCTGCATCTACATGAGTATCACATTCACTAACCAAGCGCCATTACCACTAGTGTCTGACCACCAGCTTGTGTGGTATCTGCTTTACTGTATGAGTTTGAGGTATGGCATTAGTGAAGTGCCTGATGTGTGTTGTGCTTCATATCACGTTCTCAGTGCACATTGCTTAGCCCAGTTCTTGTTGGTGGGTGGATTGACGCACTGCTTTGCTGGGCTGTGTGACCCCTGTGCAGCTGGAGCAGGGGCTCCAGAGATTGGAAGAGGTGGTGGACGTGCATGAGCTGCACATATGGTGTATCACACGGGGCAAGATTGTGCTTGCGTGCCATGTGCGATGCACCAACACTGGCAACAACGACGAGGTGGGGCGATGTCAAGATACTACTATTAGTGCATTCCTTACTCTGCGACATTGTGTTGCGAATCATCGGCCTTGATGTGTTTGCTGCCTTCAACTTCAATGCTGTTTAATGTGCAGATGACGCCTAGATCACTGATTGCTCGTCAGATCACAAAAATGCACCTCCATCTCTACTGCTCCTCATCATTGGCTGCCCTCTACAGGTCTTGCACCGTGTCTTGGCCTTCTGCGAGCGGGAATATGGTATCACGCATGCAACCGTGCAGGTGGAACGCTCTTGCGAGGTAGAATCCTACGAGGCATCGCGGCGGCTGCTCGCTGCCACCGGTGGGCAGGAGTCAGCCACGCCAGCGCTCGTGTAATGAGGTGGTGACAAGCTGGGCATTGCTTAATACTGCACTGTCCACCCAATCGCACCCTACGTTATTCCTAGCAGGTGCAGTCGAGCGTTAAGCTCATGTAAAGTAGCAGTATTTGCTGCTCCACCTATTTACATTCTCTCACTAAGAAGATTTCTGTGGGATCATCAAGACACATTGTGCTGGATGAAATTGGCGTTGAACGCATCTACCGTAGAGCAGCCTCGATGCCCCCACATTGCACATGAACTCCCAGCAAAGTTCATCTTAGGAAGGCGGCAAAAGGACGACTCACTCTCACCAGATTCTTGACCATGGATTCACTGACAAACGCACATTGCATACGCCCCAGCAAGTGCACATTCAGCTGCCTAGCAAGTGCTTGAGCATGACACAACAAGAGAACAGTGGCACACTTGCGGCACGACACCGCCATTCTGCATGATGGACACTGTCCGCCTCGACAAACGCGACAACACCATGCGGAGTGGCTGGCAAACAGTGGCTGGTGACGGTGGACTGCTGGGTGGCATTGGCCTTGAAGCTAGCCGTTGCCTTTATTGCTCCTCAGCTGAGCTCCCAAAATGCTGGCCAGGAGAAATGCCTGGACCCTCGCAGCCAGGGGGGAGGGGGTTTAAGATGTAGTGGATTAGTCTGCTGTGATGGAATAATGACCGCAGCTTCAGCCTACCTTCACACCTCCACCGCATCGAGTGCACTGCCTCCGTTCTCGCTGTCTGCGCTGCGTTGTTGGAGTTGCTTGGGCTGGCTATTGCGGGTGAGCACTGCGGGTGTAGCAGACTTGAGGCTTGCCATCAGTATGTCAGAATGGGTAGCATCTAGAGATGAGGGAAAGTGTTGTAGACATGACTATGATAATGACACTTGTGCAGAGAAACAACTCTGAAGCAAGATCGCAGCAAGTTTGGAGAGCAAAGAGATGGAGAAAAGCACATAGGTGTTGGGGAAAAAGGTGGAGGTATGAAGATAGAGAAAAGGCAGTGCGCATGCAATTAAAGGGAGGCCAAGGAGATGAGGCCAGTGCAAAAGGGGGAGGGCAGACAATGGAGATGGGAAAGGGAGGAGCAAGGGAGGAGGGAGAACAGCAGTGAAATGCTTATGAGAATCTGAGTGGGAGGTCAGTGCTTTTCACCAGAGGCGATGGCTGGGCCGGCCTGATGCAGGAGCCACTCGATGACATCACTGTCACTTGAGCAGCCCAATGCGTGCCGGAGGCGCGACACGCCGGCCATGACGGAGCGCGAGAGCCGCACGCGCCGGCCACTCAGCGCCAGTGTCAAACGCGCACGCAGTGAGTCCTCCTTGGCTTCGCCGCCAGACTGGACGCTGTCAATCTGCCGGATAAGCAGCGGTTTGGTACGTGTAATTATGTCGAGCAAGGAGAGGGGAAATTTGTAGGCAGGCACCATTATGGCCAGTTGTAGGACTTCACTGCTTAATGCATTTCCGCGAGCCGGCACAAGGGAGCACAAGATGGGAGTGCTATCATACAAGCCAGGCTCCAATAGCGACTGCGACTTAGAGGTGGGCAGGTGAGCAGGGAGGCGTAGGGAGGTGAGAAGAGGGAGGTAGAACAGGAAGGCGGAGGAAGATGAGATGGAGGAGGGAGGATGGTTTGCAGCATTAAGGAACATGGGGAGGGACATACATGCGGGGGCGTGTCTGCGCCAGAGCCTGAGCAGAGGCTCTCATACTCGGGAAGACCAACCTGCTTGCGCACCGCAAGCGCGTACATAGCAACGCAGAAGACCAGAACGCCGGTCCAGTACCAGCTAAACTGCACGCCGCAGAGGGAGGAGTTGAGGCCGGTGCTAGCACCTCTTGTCAGGGGCAGCTGTGCCAGCAAGGCAATGTGACGCTGGCGCTGGAAGGAGGGGTGCGAGGAGGGCAGAGGGTGGAGGGAGGGAACACAGGAAAGGAGGGGGAAGGCAGCTGATGGTTGTACCTGGAGGTCAACCAGCGCCTTGGCCCGGTGCATGCTCGCCTCGTCTTCGCACACGAAGTGCTTGTCACTGGCGCCTTCTTTCAGCACCTGGCTGCAGCCGTACGCCATGAACGTTGGCACCCACAGCACGAAGCCCATCTGCAATGAGGCAGGGCACAGATGATGGCACGCTCAGCTGCAGAGTGAGTAACCCACATGGAGGAGGAGGCCCGTGGTCTGGGCTTGTGTTAGAACCTGGGCCTAATCGGATTACAGAGTTGAGATTGTTTTTGAGAGGATGGAAGGAGGAGGGGGAGGGAGGAACGTGGGTCAGGACTGGACCTGGATGAACCAGAGGCCCTGGAAGATGAGCGCCCAGCAGAGGGCGAAGTCGAGCACAAAGGCTCGAGGCGTCACGGCCTCAAGCAGGCTGCAGGCGATGCAGACAGCTATGGGCAACTGCAGCAGCGCGTGGTACCGACTCTCCACGCCCATGTGGTCCGACGAGTGGAAGTGGAAGAGCAGAAGCTCCTGGCTGCGCAGGACAGGGAGTCAGACACAGTGCTACCGTCAGCTGACGAGGCTTCCGCTGCCGTCCGCCAGACCACACAACCAGAGGTGGGGAGCATGCTCGAGCCTCCCTCCCTCCCTCCTCTGCTCTCTTCCCTCTCTCCCACTCCCCTCCCTCCCTTGCCATTCCTCTGACTAAGTCACTGCTGCTGTCTCCTCTCTTCCCCTCTCTGCCCCTTCAGTGTGCAAGGAGCTCTGCAAGTCTGCTCCAGAACTATCACCTGAAGGCAGCCGCGGCGAAGAAGTTGAGGATGCCGGCGGGAAGTGGGAGAATGTGCGTAGCTTCAGCGAGCAGCGCCACAGCAGCATACACGAGGAAGGCGAGCGACATGGACGCGTGCTCAAAGTTGTTGAGGTGGACCGCAGGGATGGACCAGTCGCTCAGCTCCAGCGGCTGCGCCAGGTTGGGGACATGAGACAAGGCAAAGGCAAGGACTTTAACAGCGGGAGACAGACAGAGCAATGGGGAGGGAGGGAGGCGGAGGTGGTCGGAGAGAGGAGAAAGAAGGGGCAGAAAGAAGTGAGGCCGGTCAAGGGCCTCACCGCCTCCATGTTTTCTCTTATCTCTTCACAGCTGCAGGATGTCAGCTAAGAAGGGCTGCCTCTCACCTGGTGAGCCCTCGGAAAGATGAAGAGCTCCGCAGATATGTGCAGAGCCGATGCTGCACATGGAGAGGACATGGGTTGCTCCGTGAACGACTGAAGAGAGGAGGATAGCGGGGAAAGGGGCAGAAGACAGGGGGGGGGGAAGGAGCAGAGGGTGGGCTTGAGAACAAGAAGCTGGAGTGAGGAGGGAGAGGGAGAGGAGGGAGGAGGGCAAGCGAGGTGGGAAGATCAGGTGTGAGCGGGATGAGGGAGTGGCGTTCGGCATCCGCACCGCCCAGGATGATCCACAGCTCGAGGTACTTGAGCCCCCCCGGCAGGCGCGTTGAATACCATGGCCGGCTGGTGAAGGACGGCCCACGGTACAGCCGCAGCGAGCTGCGCACGCACTCCACACCCAGCATCAAGCGGTGCGCGCTTGCCGACATGATGTCATTTCCTCCCTCCTCCCTCCCCACCCATCACCCTCCACTACACCGAGCACAAAGCAACTGAATTGCACCTGTAGAGGCGCCAGAGCCCAATGGCTGTGAAGAATGCGCCAGGGAAGATGTGACCGACGAACGTGCCCATGGTGGCAGCTTGCAACCACCCTCCTGCAGCACATTGGACAGTCAGCAGGCTATCTCAATAGAGGGGTCAGGCAAGCAAGGACACAAGCGACTGAATCGGAAGCTGTGCAGAGGCTCTGAAAAAGAGGACAGTAGAAGAAGGAGAGAGATCAAGTCGAAGGCAAAACACGGGGCAGAGGAAGATGGAAGGTGAGTGAGAGGATGAGGAGGTTGGACGAGCGCGCGGGTGTGTGTGTGTGTGTGTGTGTGTGTGTGTGTGTGTGTGTGTGTGTGTGTGTGTGTGTGTGTGTGTGTGTGTGTGTGTGTGTGTGTGTGTGTGTGTGTGTGTGTGTGTGTGTGTGTGTGTGTGTGTGTGTGTGTGTGTGTGTGTGTGTGTGTGTGTGTGTGTGTGTGTGTGTGTGTGTGTGTGTGTGTGTGTGTGTGTGTGTGTGTGTGTGTGTGTGTGTGTGTGTGTGTGTGTGTGTGTGTGTGTGTGTGTGTGTGTGTGTGTGTGTGTGTGTGTGTGTGTGTGTGTGTGTGTGTGTGTGTGTGTGTGTGTGTGTGTGTGTGTGTGTGTGTGTGTGTGTGTGTGTGTGTGTGTGTGTGTGTGTGTGTGTGTGTGTGTGTGTGTGTGTGTGTGTGTGTGTGTGTGTGTGTGTGTGTGTGTGTGTGTGTGTGTGTGTGTGTGTGTGTGTGTGTGTGTGTGTGTGTGTGTGTGTGTGTGTGTGTGTGTG
>WELB01000041.1:744575-777103 GCA_009602725.1 Spirogloea muscicola
AGAAAGAGGGGCTGGCAAAGCCAGCCCAAAAAGAATGGACAATGTCCAAAGCCGAAGAATGAGAAGCCGAGGAAGGACTCCTCTACTCTACCAATCACGACAACATACTAGGGAAGCTCAGTACCCGCGAGTGAGCAACATCAGGTCCGAGTAGCTCGAGGCAGGGAAGGAGGCACTCCGCCGAGACCCGGAGGCCGCGGCCAGAGCGCGTCCTGCGCGCGTGTGGACAGCGTGGGCAAGGGATCGCAGAGAGGGGCTGGCAGAAGCCAGCCCAAAAAGAATGGACAAAACCCCTGCTGAGCAGCCTCAGGTCAGAGACAGACGAATGTTTCCGTCCGGGCACGAACATCAGTGTGTTAGACTGACGTGATGACCAACTACACCACGGAAACATTTCGGAAAGCAGCCCCCCCTTGACGACAGCCAGAGGCGGCAGCTAGACGGGAAGGTCAGCGGGAGCCCACTTGCGTCGCCGCCTTCCAGCGACGACGTCTCGTCCCCCAGCTGCCGTCTCGCCGCTCCTCATTGCCCGCCGCTCGCACCCCCGTCACAAGCCCAGCGCCGCCTTCTGTGTCGTCAGCGCCAGTCCCGCCGCCGCCGCCGCCATGGGCGCCGCCGCCGAGCCCGTTGCCCCCGCCGCCGTGAGTGCCAGCCCCTGCGCCGCCGCCGCCGCCATCCTCTCGCTTCCCTCCGGAGCCCCGTCTCCGCTCCCTTTTCCCTCTTGGCAGTTGCCTCGGTCCAAGAAGCTGGTCACACAGTCACAGTGCGAAGGATGGGAGTCTGACTCCCAGCCTCGTCCTCTTCTCCGCCATTCCAAAAAGTGGCGCTTCTCGTAACGCTTCTGCCGTCGTCCTGCCCATCTGGCGAGCCAGCCTGCTCGCCCTGACGACACTCCGCTTCTCTCCTTCCCCGCGCACCCGCCGAGGCAGCCCGGCATCGAGGCCTGGTACATGGACGACAGCGCCGAGGACCAGCGCCTGGAGCACCTCCTGTCACCCAACCAGCCCGTCTCCTCCAGCATGCTCGATGGTAATACCCCCGGACCCCACTGCTCCCTGCCCCATCCCAAACGTCTCCTTCCTTCACTCGCGTTCATTTCCCTCCACTCACGTCCACTGCCCAGTAATGTAGCTGCAAATATGACCCGCACTTTTCTGGCATTCATAGTAGCTCTCAATGTTAGCAGTACCTCTTCTGCATCCCTTCCCCTTGACTTTATACTTATAGACGCTGCTATGGCATAGCCCCCTCATCTTCACCCCATTGCTGAGGTACCTGGCCTCCTGAGCGCTTGCACGCACCTCCTTGGCGGGCCAAAGCAGCCCCCAGTGCTCAGCCACTTCGGCTTGGAGTCGAGCTGACCACTAGATGCTACTTTGCTGCAGACTTGGGCGTGTTGCGGTGGCACCTTGACGCTGACAGTGGGAGAGCGACCCGAAGCTCGCCGCCATCCGGGAGGAGCGCGGTTATTCTTACCATGTGAGCGTGGCCAGTAGAGGCTCCTGACCCAGTGCATGCCTGATAACTCAATACCATGGCACTCAATAATCTGGACTCTAAGCTCAATCTTGGACCTTTCCTGGTAGTCGACCAGACTGGGGTGGTCTGTACAAGCGACTGTGTTGCCTAGGTCACTCAAGTCATCTCATGCAAATTGAATTCATGCAACGCCACATCATCTTTTCCAGTTGCTATCATTCTAGAGCAGTTTGCCTTGACCCCATACCAGGCTCTGCTCCCTCACTTTTGTAGTGTCACGGAGTTGTCGTAAACAACAGAGGTCACATTCTGTTGTATTGTCGCATCGTTTCCGCCACACATTGAAGTAAAGCTTCTGGCACCTGAACATAGTCTGATGCACTTGTGGCTGCTTGAGCAGGATGTGATTCTGGTGGCGCCTGACAAGTTGCAAAATTACGAACAGAAGATAAAGGGCTTCTTTGAGGAGCATTTGCACACAGACGAGGAAATTCGATATGTCCTTGAGGGCAGCGGTGGGTATCCAGCCAGAAATAAATCCGGGACAACATAGTAGCTACGATGTGTGGCGCCTATATCTGAGTTGGCAGCCTTTTTTTGCCAGGCTACTTTGATGTTAGGGACACGGACGAGCAATGGATTCGTATCAAGTGCTGCAAGGGCGACATGATTGTGCTGCCAGCTGGTATATACCATCGTTTGACTCTCGACTCCAACAATTACATCAAGGTGATTTGTTACCCTGCTGTCACTGTAAGGATGATTAGCATGTGTGAGACAGCTTCCCATTTCCATAGACCCTTGACTTCTCACAGTATCTTATGCTTCGTGCATCCGATGCTTTTCTTACTCAGGCCCTTAGGCTTTTTGTGGGCGAGCCTGTATGGACTCCACACAATCGGCCTGCTGACCACTTGGATGCCAGGCAAGTCAGACAGTTGTGGGTAGGAAGACCACAGAGAGTCTGACATTGAAAGCAACAGGCTGAAGCTGCACTTGTAATCTGCATGATATAGTAGGTCAGCACCATATGATGCAGTGAATTAGGATTGAATTTGCGTGTATTGGGTAGTCTTCCTGAATAGGCACCATGTCATGCACAGTATACACAGCATCTGTGAATTCATCTACAGGATTGACGCGTCACGATTCTTAGTGTGCGTACGAGGCCTGTCTGTAGTGGTGGTGTCTCCCACTTCATATCACCCTCAATTGTCTACCGTCTGTCGTCTGCTGTCTGCCGCAGGCAATCCTACATGGCTGCCCTGGCCAAGGCCCAAACGGTGTCTATCACATAGGGTGGCCGCACCACACTTCTTTTTTTTTTCGAGTTTGAGACATTCTACTCCATGAAATGTGACCTCATGTCATGTGTAAGATATGATAACACAGGTGCTGATGTCCAATTTTTTGCTGTATATGTGGACAATCAATTTTTGCTTTGGCTAAATGATCGATAGAGAGGTATACTGACTTAAAGACACATAAGTATTGCTGGAAATTTCAAAATTATACATCCTTAACTGATTGCCTGTATTAACACCCGTGTCCCATTTGAAACTGCTCTTCGTTTGCTTGAGCAAATCTGATCTGAGCTGCTGGGTCGCAAATAGTACAGGTTGTTGCCTAAAAGACTGTCAGTACATCATGTGAATATTGCAGAATCTTAGGAGCAATATCTAGCCCGTCATTGGCTCTATTCAGAATCCTCACGTGGGTTGACTGTCAATTGGTGGATGATTAGGATTTCAACCACTTACACGTTCTTACAAACAGCCTAGAGCGAATTTGGACGATTTGAATGAATGTCTCAGAACCCTCCTGAATTTGACACTAATAGTTGACACTTTAAGGATAAAAGCGAAAGAGCAGCAAAGGATGAAAACAGCAAAAGTAAAGCATTAAGGCCCTCGCCTGCTGCGCAAAAATATCTGGCAGCAGGCATTGATGTGGGAGCAGGCGAGCCTCCAGGTTGCCAGCTCCCTTGCGCTTCGCATGAAGCCCTCCATGTCCCTTTCATGGCGATGCTTGTTCACCTTCGCATTGCATTTCCATTGTGGGGCGTGACTAGATGCTACCGTGGACGTTTTGCCTGTGATCCTTTTCTATGCGTCTCTTGTCTTACTTCAACGTGGTAGACTGTGGCTGTTGAGCTAGCCTGGTTGGCTATTTGCGGTGCATAGTTGCTGACAGTCATCCTGCCCCAACGAACATAGACATCTGTTTTGGGTAGGCCGCTTACAGCAACTGCCCTTTGCGGTAGATACCACCCTTCGCTCTTCACCATCAGCTACCCGTGCGTTTCTAAGGGGGACTTGCGCTTCGTATCCCACTTTGGAAGTAAATTACATACTTGCACTATCGCTATTGCATCAGTTGCCGCTTCTCTATCCTGCACGTCCTTGGTCGGAGCAGCACAAAGTCGTCATTGCCTCCCAGATAACGGTGTCGGCCTGATCAGCAGCTCAGTGGCATGCAACAGCCCGCCGCCACCCTATCAGTGATCATCGAGGTGCATGGGCCTTTGCTGTGCTATGCAGCATTGCAATGCAAGTGAGCGAGGGTGTATTATCCCGATCTGTTAGCTCCAGAATGTGCTGGTAATGCCTACATGAGTGTGGTCAGCTGCGGGCAACTATGCTGGACCTCCTCAAGCCACGAGGCCGCCAGCTGAGGCCGTCTGCTTCGGAGTACGACTATATGCTCCGGTCCGCTCCGCATGGCTGAGCATGTCTGTTGGCTCCTGCTTGCCAGGCTGCCCGTGCTGCATGCAGCTTCCCTGGCCCCCTTCTCGTACTTTGTTCATTCTTTTTGGGCTGGCTAGTTCCAGCCCCCCTCCTCAATGGGCGAGCCTTTTCTTCTGCTCGGGACAGGATGCTGACCTTCATAAGACAGCAGATGAGCATATGACTTTGAGCAGAACCCTTGCATCCTGGAGGGAGGGTGGCAAGGGACCTACCAGAAGAAGTGTTCAAGTCCCGTAAATTGGGGTTTGGGACACGAAAGCCCAATGCATGGCAGCCTTGCTGCTACCAGCCCCTTGCCGCACAGCTTGCTCGCGATTTCCAGTGTGGAGTCCGGGGCAGCATCTGCTTGGGGCAGCCTGCGGCTGGTGCCCAGGAGGTGAAGCCGCCACCTTGCGATGGTGCCACAGGGCAAAGACTGTATGGTGTGTGCCAGTACTTCTCATGCTGTGCTCTGGCTTGGCGCTGTCGCCTTCTCCCCTCTTAGCCTAGGGCTTCGCTTTGTGTAGCCCCTTCTTGTATGAAGGTGTGGAGGCTCGGCTTGACCTCCCTTCCATGTCATGCACACCGCGCTCCTCCTCTCTCTCTTACCACTTTCAAGGAGGAAGTTCAGCTCCTAACCATGTAAGAGCAGGATGTCACAGAGATAGAAGCTCTTATTGTGAGAAGCAGCAGCTTATGTGGATAGCTGGCGAGGGCTGTAAAGGGCTTTCCCAACAAGGTCCACAAGAGTCGGAAAGCGGATAGGCAAAAAAAGCAAGCAATTGCTAAGGATGGGCCTCTTATATAGAGAAGTTATGGCTGTGAGACAAAGGAAGCGCGGCCAGATTGACTGGTGGCTGTGAGAGCAGAAGCATCCAATTTAGAGCAAGAGGTTGCTCTTCTGAAGGAGGGGCGGGGGCTGTGAAGAAGCAGTTCATCCTACTAAGAAAGGGCTATTACATGTTTGGGCTTGCCCCTTGCAGCCCTCGCCTTCAAGTGCGGACAAGGTTGTTAAGGGCGAGGAGGGCCCGTCCTCCAATCACAGAAGGCCGTGTTCACGCGGGCAGCTTCCACGGCGACGACGCCGTTGCTGGAGCAAGTTGGCCACCCTTGAGCGCACACGCGCGGGCTTAAGCGCGTGCTTCATGGTGTGCACACTTCGGCGGCACTGTAGCTGATCAGCTCTGCGGGGCCCTCAGCGGCCCCTCCAGACCTTGTCCAATCGTTTGGGCTGGCCTCTCACAGACCAGTTAATTTGAGAGCGAGCGCTGTTCTTAGTAAAGCCGGCAGCTCTGGCCGCCTCCGAGTTTGGCTGCCACAGGTGCGCTCGCTCACGTGCCGCTGCTGCCGCCCCCAATCCCTGCTCGAGTCGCTTCTGAGCCTGCCCACTCGAGCCGCACCTCTTGCCTCTCCTTTCCAACATGTGAGGCCCTCCAAAATAGGGGAGACGGCTGTGCAAAGCCAGCCCAAAACGAATGGACAATGTCCAAAGCCATAGAAAGAAGAAAGGGCTCGCCCATTGAGGATAGGGGCTGGAACAGCCAGCCGAAGGAGGAGGGCCCCAAGGCCCTCCTCTTAGCTGCTAAGCGCTTTTTGGCCCCTGCGTACCTTTGTCAATCCTTTTCGGGCTGGCTTTTCACAGCCCTTGCCCCCATTGGGACTGCCATTTTTTAAGGCGCACACGCTCGCACGGGTCAATCGCCCTGTATAGGTGGGCCGGCGGGAGGCGCTAAAGGGGGCGGCGGGCCCCACCACCATGGTCGTGGGCCTAAAGCGGCTCGCGAGTCGGGGCCCCAGGATTGAGGGAGCGAGGCGAACATGCGCAGGGCTGCCGTCGAGGAGGGGTCCTGCCAGCAGCGCCGGCGCGAAAGCACCTGGCGAGGCGCCACTACCTGGCGCACACGCGGCATGGCGGCCGAGCAGAGCCGCCTGGCCGTGGCGCGCCAAGCCAAGCTGCGCCGCACGGCGGCTCAATGGGCGAGCCCTTAAATGGGCGAGCCCTTTCTTTTCTTTTTGGCGGGCTGGGAGCTCCCAGCCCGCTATTAAAAGGCCCGCCATATGGGCCCGCCGCCAACCTGCCGAGCTGCCGGAGCGGAGCCATAATGGTGGAGCCCAAAATAGACAAACGAAAGCAGCAGATATTTCCAAGGCGGCGTGGGGGCTGGGAAAAGCAATCCCACAGAAGAAATAGAAACAGCTATTCCGACGTGAGGAGATGGCTGTGAGAGGCCAGCCCAGAGATG
Organism: Spirogloea muscicola; assembly: GCA_009602725.1. NCBI lineage: Eukaryota > Viridiplantae > Streptophyta > Zygnematophyceae > Spirogloeales > Spirogloeaceae > Spirogloea > Spirogloea muscicola. The sequence goes on from WELB01000041.1 coordinate 751,024, forward strand.
AATGTAAGCTCATTCAAGGGCCTCGAGGGCTCTTTGCCCAGCTCGAAAAGATTGACAAGCCCAGAGGAATGCACAAAGGTCTGAAAGGGGCCAGAAGGCACAAGGAGCAGAGTTCTACTCTCCGTGACGTCGGCAGGTGGGCGCGCAATACACCCCTCAAACAAGAAAGTGCTCGTCCACAGAGGAGGGACTGGCGGGAGCGGGGGCATCGCCGAAGGAACCATGGGGGCCCTCCGAAGATGCCGGAAGGGGTGGGCGGGTGCCAGCGTGGCCGCGCCGCGCCGCGACAAGCTGGCGTGACGTGGCGGCGCAACCCCCCCGCCCGCCGGCCCCCCTACCGCTGGTCGGGAGGCCCCCGCCGGCGCCTCCGCGCCCTCCGATGGTGCATCCACGGCGCACAAGGCGCGCGCTGAGCGCTCGCCGAGCGGGCGCCGGCCCACGTGATCTGCGCACGTGAGTCGCCACGTCAGCGCCTGCGCGCTCGACGGGGCTCCACGATAAGCGGCCGGAGATGCGGCGCCGGGGGGGGGGGCGGGGGGCAACTGCCACCCCCGGGGACAGCCAGCCGGCTGGCTTCACAGCCGCTCCTTTCTTAAGCACCTGGCCAGCTTCAGCTGCCGCCATTTGAACATCGGCAGCCGCCCTTCGTTTCATCGTCAGCCGCGTTCGTCTCTCCGTAGCCTAGCATCTCTGATCTGCGGCTGCTTAGCAGGGGTTAACCTGAGTGATTCGTAGCCGCTTTGTTTTTAGTATGCTAGTTTTCCTCAGCGCTTCCCCTGGCCCCCTTCTCGTACTCTGTTCATTCTTTTTTGGGCTGGCTTTTCCAGCCCCTATCCTCAATGGGCGAAGCGAGCACTTTCTTCTTATTCCTCCCCCCCCCTNCCCCCCCCCCCCCCCCCCACGACCTCAAACGAGCCAGGCCCCCACGCAGCGGCAGCTCCCGCTAAAGCCCCTACTCCGCCGCCGCCGTTTAGCTGGGTCCCTCCCGGCCGCTGCGACGCTGCCGGGCCCGTCCTCCGCAGCCGCGCAGCCGTCCTGAGTACCCTCTCCTCCTCCCGGAGACGGCGCCGTGCTGTGGGCGCTCTCAGCCTGCTCGGAAGTGGGACCCTTCGAGGCCTCTCCGGTGGCGGAGCTGGCAGCTGTGCTCACGCGAGCGGAGGCCTTGAGCTCGGGACTGGCACGAGTGCGGCTGCCACGAGCCTTCACAAAGCGGAGTGGCGAGCTTGAACCTCCTGCAACACCTGAGCGAGCGCCACCCAGAGGGCTGCCAGTAGCCATGTTGGCAGCACGGCCACCAGTGGAAGTGCTCGCCCTCCTGCTGCTGCTTGCTGCCGCCGTTGGCACCACCGTCGCCACATCGTCTTGTCTGACGACACCCACGCCCATCTGTGTTTACAATGGGACGGAGAAGCCATACAAATTCTACGTCAAGAACATCATTCCAAGCCAGCGGGTGCAGGCCCCCTTCCCCTCTGCGCCTGCCTCTTTCCTTCCCTCCCTCTGTGACTTTCGTTTAGCTCGTATGCCCAAACCTTGCGAGGAGCCCTTCTCTCATCATTGTCACTGTCACACTTTGCAGCCGGCAGCACCTCTGAAGTGTTGCCTCGCTTGCTACTGCAGCGCATTGGCTACCTACAAGCATTCAGGCCGGAGCCTGGGAAGCTGGCATGGACGGGCAACTGCGACTTTGTGGTGGACAGCGATTGCAATGTTGTTCAGAGTTTCCGTAAGCACCAATAAGCTGGGCGCCTGCACACGCCATGCCTGCTATGCGGCTGTAGCAGAGCCTGAAGCAGCGGCTGATGGCTCCTCTTATTGTGCAGCCTGTTCGAAGAAGACAGGGAACCCTTGTACAAGGTGGGGCAGCTGCGCGTGGCCCGGCAATCCAGCGACCTGTGCTACTAACGACACCAGCTGCATGTTCGAGGGTGGTCACTGCGTGGAAACCAACCGAGTAGACGGCGTCCGCTGCCCGATGACGCTGCCCATTAACCCATACTGGGGCATTGATGATGCATGCTTCTACCCCGGCGGCCAGTGCATGTGAGGTTCATGCATATTCCCTCTATATTTCCAAACCCCTGCCTCTCCTGTCCCTCTCCCTCCCTTGCTCCCTCCCTTCCTTCCTCCCTCCCACCCCTCCTTCTTCTTCTTCTTTTCTCCTCCTCCTCCTCTTCCTCCTACTCCCCCTCTCCCTCCCTCTCCCTCCCTCCCTCTCCCTCCCTCTCCCTCCCTCTCCCTCNTTTTTTTTTTTTTTTTTTCATCCCACCTGACCCTCATGAAACCCAGCCCTCATCGACCCCAGCCATCTTGCTGAATGCATTCTGCCTCTGCCGCTCGCAGTGGTGGAGAGTGCCAGCCACGGTCCAAGCCCGACGGTGCACGCTGTTGGGGGTATGTCTGCAATGCAACGACACTGTGCTGCCCAACATGCAACTCTGGGCAATGCATCAATGTCGGCCATGGTGCAGGGCTATGCTGCCAGGAATGCACAGGCAAGCGCTGCCCGCCCTCAGTCAATGGAACCAAGGGCAGCTGTGTCACAGAGGACGATACAGCCCTCTGCGCGTGCACGGCCAAGGGCTTCTGTGAGGCTACTGCAACGCCAGACTCTTGTTTTGGGAAGAAATGACAACAGCTTCTCAAGTGCAGCCATCCTGGCAAAAGCTATCTATGCATCGCAACTTGTGCCTCTTAGCCAAGAACGGGCATGCCACCCGGCCCGAACCTCCACTTGCCGTGCTCCACCTTGCTCCTTCCACCCGTTTGCCAGCTGGCGATCCACCTCCTCGAGTTACTTTCCCTGGAGGCTTGTGGCGACCAACAAGCGTGCTGCTCCTCGCTGCGCCCACTCCAGGCGGGCTGAACCACCTCTTTGCTTGCTTTGCTAGATGTGCCTGTGCGTCCATGCATACGGTGATGCATAGCACAAACATCTGGCGTGATGCTACTCAGCATACTTGTTCCATGTGGCGGCTAGCACTGTATCATGCCCGGTTCAGCTAGATCCTCGTTTTGACAGCATGAAGTGTATGGTGAAGCAGTTGCTGCTCACTGTCACAGAAGTCCAATATTCTCTGCATGATAGAGGGACTTCATCTGAGTTGCATTGCAACCTTATAACGAATCTTCGCAGTCATGCCTTGTGCTCCTGGAATTGTACCCTCATCCACCATACATAGCAGCGAGCATGCAGTCCCCATACTTTCCCTGGTCTTTGATGCTGCTGGTGTAAGTGGCCTCATCTCACCCTGCACAGGCTGCTTGACACGAGCACATTCGCGGTGCGTGTCAGTCCTGTGTGATCTGTGCCTTGGCATCTTGCAAGTCCTGCTGGGATACTCGGAAGGGGTCCGTGGAAGTCTTGCTCTAGTGAGCCCCCTTTGCTGCTGCTGCTTCCCACTGACCTATATCACCCAACTCGCCCTCTCAAAGAGCTTTTACTCGTCCTGCTGAAGTGCGAAGAGGAAGGAGGGCAAGGTGCGCGCGATGCACAGACTTCAGAGGGAGGCCGAGCCAAGCCAATGACTATGCTTGCGAATGGCAAACGGATGCGAGGATTGGCGCCAGACCAAGCGAAACTCTGGTGCAGGAGGGGCTAGGAAGGGGGGGGGTTGATAAGTAGACAGACACTTCCAATAGAGGGCGATGGCCGTGGTTGGCCAGTCCTGAAAATGAATGAATTAGGACGACTTTGGGATGGCGAAGTGGGAGGGGGAGGAGAGACGGCACGCGGTGCCCATGAAATCAGAGGGGTGGCCAACTCCAGCCAATGCATTGTTGCGGGGAAAGGGAAAACACCTCTGCCAACGTACGGCAATGGCTGTGTGGATGGGGATGATGAAGGGGATGGGCTGTAAGCGGGAGAGAGATGGCGCGCGGTGCGCATGATATTTAAAAAGAAGATATTAAAGCGGGGAGGAAGTGTCTGAGATGGGCGCGTTGAGTACACGCGGCAGCCTCGCAATTGGAGGCGGCGCCCAGGATGTGGCCGCCCAACCAACCCTCTTTCCTCCGCGGGCTTCGTCCCAGAGACAAGCGCGGCCAGATTAAGTGGTGGCTGGGAGAGGCTCCCCGCCGCTCAAAGCAGCCGATGGCGCTTCTGCCGCCCGCCTCTGTGGCGGCGTCGTGGTCCGCACGTCTGCACTCGGCGACCTTGTCCGTCTCCTGTAGCCTGGCCTTCCTTTGAGCGGGGGGCTCAGGCCAAAGATGCTGGGCAGTCACGGCGACCTGGGGAGGGAGGAAGGAGGGAGGGAGGGACGGATGGACAGAGAAAGGGCGAGAAATGGACGGAGGAGAGGGGAAAGGGAGGAGAGAGGAAGACGAGGGAGGAGACAGAGAAAGAATCAGCTTCTTCTCCAAAGGGAGAGCACAGAAAGGGGTAACGAGGGAGTCGAGGGAGGGAGAGGGGGGGGGATGCTTTAGCAAGTCCAGGGTGTGCGTCAATGTGAGTGTGGCGAGCGCGGGGCCGAGCCTGGAGAGCTGGCTGCTCATGTTCTGCGCTGTTCCCACGGCGGAGAGCGGACAGCGGCCCACGACCGCCTCCGCGACGCGATGCATGGCATCCTGTTGGAGGAGGGCTTCCCCGTGGCAGCGGAGCACTCCGGCATCATGCCGGTCCAGGAAAGGGCCGACGGTCTCCACGCCCGGCGTGTAGACCTGGTGGCCACCCCACAGGCCGGCGGGCCACGTCTTCTCCTGGACGTGCTCCTGGGTGACCACATGCTCAGGTGTGCCAAAGGCAGTGAGCGCACGGGCTCCCACAACCTCCTACGTGACGCCATGTATGGCATCGTCAAGGAGGCGGGATATCAAGTGGCGTTGGAGAGCACTGGGGTGATGCCCATCCTCCTCCGCAATGGGGTCCCTCGGACGAGGCGTGTCGATCTGGTCGGCGTCCCCCTGGGAGGTGGCAAGCGGCTCCTCATGGACGTTGTCCTCACCGACAGCTTCCGGACGAAGGGCCCCATTACTTCTGAGACCGGCTACGCTGTGAAGGTAGCCGAACGGAAGAAGCTGCACAAGTACAAGGACCACCCGGCGGGTGATACCTTTTACCCCCTGGCCATGGACATCCATGGGTGTTACGGGGGTCGGTGGTCCTCGTTACTTTCGCTGCTGGCCTCTCAAGCTGACCAGCGGCGCCGGGAGCAGGGTGCTGCCCTTCCCGGTGGCTCGGTGCCTTTGGGTCTGGTGTCCTGCTACCGTATGCGACTGTCTATGTCCCTGCAGCGCTCCCAAGCGCTTGCTTTGCACCGCCGCGCTGGTCGCGCCCTTGCAGCAGCCTCTGGCTTGCGCAGCGGGGTTGCTCTTCCTCCCCTCAGCTCATCTGACTTCCTACTGCTGACACGGGGGTATTGAGGGCGCCCTGTCTGCCTAGCCTTTGGCTCCGTCATGAACACCTGTATGCATCTGGCTGGCATTTCACAGCCGATTCTTTCATATCAGCAGCCGCTTTCTTCTTTCTTTGGACGTGGTGACCACTGATGCCTACGACCGCTCACACCCAGCTCAATGTGCCACCAAGGCTGGGTATGCGGTCGCCTGCGCTGCTCGGGCCAAAGAGCTGAAGTACGCAGACCATCCGCGGGAAGACGAGTTCTTCCCGTTGGCCATTGATACCCATGGGGCGCTGGGCGCTCGGTGGCTCGAGCTTCTCACCCAGCTCGCCCGCCACACCATCGCCCGTCGCTTCCATGGGGCGCCGGTCGACTTTCCTGCAGTCGGGTCACTGGCGCAAGTGTATCGAATGCGCCTGGCCGTCTCGCTGCAGAGGTCTATGGCCCGGGCGTTGCACCTTCGTGCCGGCAGAGCCCTCGCTGCTGCCTCTGGCTCTGGCCAGGGGACCCACTTCAACGAGCCTAGAATCTCCGACCTGCGGCTGCTTAGCAGAGGTTACTGAGTGATTCTCCTGTAGCTCTTTGGATTTTGTAAATTCTTTTTTGGCTGGCTTCTGCCAGCCCCTCTCTTCTATGGGCGAGCTTTTTCTTCTTTTAGCAAGAGGTCAGTAGCTGGATGGCCAATCCAAGGGGGGAAAGCGGTGTTCTCCTTCGGGGTGCATAAATGGAAGGCCAGTCCAAAAGAATCAGGAATGCGCTCCCAGTGAGCGGCAGTGGCTGTGAAGGACCAGCCCAACTACAACATGGCAGGGATGGAGGATGGAGCGCCTTCAGAGGTCCCAGCCTGTAACGGGACTTGCACATCGGCCGCAGCTGCTGCTACATCAAAATTATGCAGGGGCTCTTCCCTGCTGCACTTCAAACATTCGGCTATCAAGAGCCGACATGTTCATTTGTTGGGTGTGTGACACTCTTGATTCAATGAAGAGAAGCAGCACGTCCACAGGGGGGCGAGGGCTGTGAAATAATATCCCACTAAACGATGAACAAGGTCCACAAACAAACGAAGGCGATGGCTGTAAGAGGCCAGCCCAGAAAATATGAACAACTTCCGAAAGCCGCGGAAGGTGCGATAACATGGAAAAGCTCTCCATGGCTTCAGCAAATGGTCGCTCAATGAAATTCATTGATAAATTTAGATCGGAGTAAGAATACATGTAGCAAAATCAAGAGGCAGGCAGCAGCCAAGGCGCAACCTGCCCGCATGTGCACGGTAATCGCCAAGCAACGCTGCAGAGAGATGGCAAGGTACACGCGAGCGAGCGACCCGACGGCGTAGAAGTCGGGCTGCCCGCTCTCATGAGAGACGGCGCGCGGTGTGCACGTTAAGGTGGAAGGCCTAATCAACTCAATAGGCAACATTTAGTAAGCGAACAGCTGTAAAGAATGGGTCTACATAAAGGGGATCCCTATGCCAAGGGGACTACAAGGTCAACATGCGAAAGCCGGCTGAATGGGGACTCTAGTCTCCACGAGTGAGTACTCACTGATCTGACAGGCTAATGAATAGCGGAACCCCGACACAGAAGCCAGTGGCCTGGATCTGATGAGCCCCGTGCGCTGGTGCTGCTCCTCCTCTCATCCTTTCTGGCTGGCCTCTCTCAACAATATACCATTTGGAGCTCCGCTTTGATGCTTGGAGACGGAAGTGGGCGAGCTCCATCTTGAAGAGAACCGGCTGCAGTTGGTCTGAAGATATGCACAAGAGTAATGGGGCTTGAGAGGAGGGAGGCATGGGTGAAAGGGGCTGTCAGGCGTCAGCTATCGGCTATCCTGCGTGAGCCACATCGTCAAGCTGGGTGCACGCTTATGTGGTAAGGCAGAGAGAACGGATGAGTTGGAGAGGGGAGGCCAGGCAGAACAGGGGGACGGGGTCGCCGGAGCTACCAACCAGAAGCTCGGGGTAGTGCACCTAGGCCTCGTCCCACTTCGAGGCTGGCATTCGGCATCCACACTCTTCGGGTCCATCTCATCGGGCTGGCCTTGCACGGCCACCGCATCCGGAGTTTCCTTCACGTCGGGGGAAGCCTTCATTGTTCTCATTTTCTTCTTAACATTTCTTCTCTTCTGTGGGCTGGCCCATCACAGCCACCGCCTTCTCCTGGAAACGTCCTTCTTTCTCCTGCCTACACAGAAACAGGTCTTCCAAACAGGATACGCTACCAGGACGCGTCGTGGAGTAGATTGGTCGGACCGAGGAGAGCTGTTTCTTCGTCGGCGCGACGGGACCCGGGCCCCGTTGGGGAATGGATGGGGCCCCAGCGGCGGCGTACGGAGCCGGCGCCGCCGCGCCGACAGGCCGTCGCCAGAAGCCGGCACAGTGAGGGAGCCGGCCGGGCACAAGCGCACTGTAGCGCGCCGGCGCCGCGTCCTGCGTATAAGCTCAAATTGGCCACCCCTTTTTCCCTTCCTGCGCACCGCGCGCCTTCTCAATGGTGGAGCTCAGTGCCAGCGGGCGCTCGCGGCCGCGGCTTCGGGGCGGCCGCAACGGCCCCGTCCCATCGAGATCTGCAACAGTGGGGGGGCCTTCGAACTGAGGTGCCCGCCCTAATCCGCAACAGTGGCGCCGGGCCCCCTTCCCGGGACGCGGCGGGACCGTCTGGCGGGGGCGCCGGGCGTCGGGCAAGGCCCGCGGGAAAGCCTTCCAGCCGCCGGCGGCTTGGGCGGGGGGGGGCGGGCAGGCATGTGGCTGGGCGGGGCGCCGCGGCCAGCCGGCGAGAAGGCGGGGAAGCGGCGGNNTCTGCGGCGGGGCCCGCGCGCGACCGCCGCGTGGCGCGCGCAGGGGCCGCCAAGTGGGGCACGAGCGCATCCGGGCGCTCCGAGACGGGGCGACGATGGGCCGCGCCGGCCAGCCCGGGCTGACGTGGCTGGGCGGCGGGCGCCCGGGGCAGGGGGAGAGGGGGGGCAACGCGGACGCCACGCGGCGGGCAGCTGCCCAGCACACGTGGCGGACGACGGAGACTCCTGTCGGGCCCGCCCGGCGCGGAGCCACGTGGCGGGGCGCCGTCCGGGCCGCCCAGCCCACACCCCCTACCCGGGAATAGGCAGCCCTCCCGCCGGCGCGGATCTGCGCAGGGCCCCCCCCCCGCACGCCCACGGCCACGGCTGCTTCAACCCCGGCCCCCTTCCTTAGCTCCAAGCAGCTCATCGCCCACGCCTCCGCCCCCGCCTCTCCTCTCGCCTCCCGCGCCCACTGCTCACCACCACTCCGCCCTCGAGCTCTCCCGTCTCGCCTCCGTCTCCCCGATTCGGCTGACCCCACCCCACCAGCGGGCGATCAGCCAGCCGAAGCCGCCGTCGCCGCCGCCTTCCAACGATGGCCTCCGCCGGCAAGCTCGCCCTCCTCGTCGCCGCCGCGCTCCTCGGCCTGGCCGCGCCGGCCGCCGCCCAGCCCGCCGGCCTCACGCCCGTGTGCAAACTCAACGCCACCACGCAGACGCACTACCTGGGCTTCCTCAACGCCACCAAGACGGTGAGGCTTGCAGCTGCTGCAACCCATCACCTATCACGCCCCTGCCACCCGCAATGCAGAGCCGTGACGGGTCCGCGCGTGCTTCTCCTTGTGCTCACTGCCCACTGAGCGCCATGACTCACCCGTCCATTGCTCCTGTCCACAGAGAATCAACCCGGGGTGGGCGTGGCAGCCGGCTCCTGGGGAGATGTCCACCTCTGGCAACTGCAAGTTCATGCTCGACAGCAACTGCTCCACCATGGCAACCGGACGTAAGCAAGCTGCTACACCCCGGCACAGCGCAATGCACCGTGCCTGGGCTGGCTATCCATCAGATAGTTGTCCTATTGCATCTGCATTGCTGTGGGTAGTCGCCCATCCACATCTGGATCCGAGAGTGAGAGCTTGCCGTCGTTTCCCATCCTAAGTTGGCCTCACTCAAGCCATTGCAGCTCATGACTTGCGCTTGTCTCCTCCTCTACAGTCTGCTACAATAAGTCGAACAACTCCTGCACGACCATGGGCCAGTGTATTTGGCCCGGGAGCCCCAAAAACTGCCCCAACGGTGACACCAGCTGCCTCTTCATTGGCGGCCACTGCGGGGAGACGCCCAAGGCCGACGGCACCAGCTGCACAGCATCCCCCGATCAGCCAACTCTCGATTCAGTGCCTGAAGGCACTGATGCCGCCTGCGCAACTCCCACTTCCGCTGGCACCTGCTCGTAAGTTCTTACCACAGTGGGCCCTGCACTTGGCAACAGTGGGCTCAGCTTCCTATGCATTTTGCTACTTGGGAAGTGCTGCACTTGATGACTTGATGCGTTGCCCTGGAAAAATTGGATACAAGTTCGTTCTGAGTGTCTTAGGTTACCACAGTCACAAAGGCTTCACTCCCATCTATGTACTGTATCCATCGGACTGCAATCTTCAACGTGTGGGTGAAAAGACATTAACAATGTTCGTGACACTATGCAGATCTGGGACTTGCAAGACGGTCTGGACGGTGAAAGACGACTATAGCAATTGTGGCTCCCAGACATGCAATCCGTTCGATGAATGCTGCTCGTCGTGCCAGAGCGGGACGTGCACGATCGTAGGACACGGTCCTCAAATGTGCTGCCAGCAATGCACCAACCCACCTTGCCCCTCGACCTGTGCCCCTGACTACTACACCGGCAAGAGCCCGTGTGCCTGCACCGCTGCTGGCTTCTGCTCGGCCCTGCCGGAGGGGACTGACACCTGCTTCGGCTACAAGAAGTAGCCCACAAAACTGGCGAGTTACAAAAACAAGTATCGATGGCAAGACCTTGACCTTTGAAAAGTTGAGTTTCATGACCAGATACCAAAGTGGTTAGAGCAAATCAAGCTTAATATGGACGAACGTCAGCCCGAGGATTGCAACTAACTGAGGTGTGGCAGCCACCACCAGGAGATCACTTCTATGTACTCTACCATCTTCCAAGCTCATCGCCCCAGCTCTGGGAGTACTTTGTCCCTACTGGAGGATCTTCTCCAGAAGCTTCCTCTCCTCATCCTGATCTTATCTCCCTGCCAAATTATCCGCCACAATTATGTGCAATCCTTGAGAGCTGCTTTCAGTTGCCCACATATCTATTCTCTTTTGTTTGAATGACTGTACAATAAAACATTTGCTGGGGACTCATGAACCCTGCTTATTTCAATAAAATTTTATTCTATACTCACAATCAACAACTCTGAAGTGTCATCATGTCCAAATGCATCTGTAACAAGTTTTGGTCTTTAACATTTATAAATCACTAAAATAACAATGTTTGCCAAAAAAAACAAATGTAGATATAATAATTTGCCAAACACTCGAAAAATTACGGAAATATTCTCATGTGATCATGATATGGTGCAGTGTAACAATTTGCGTTCGCCCTTTTCGTTCGCACTTGTACCATCCTTCCAAACTGTTGTTAGTTCTTTTTGAGCTAGCTTTACAAACTTTTTCTTGAGCGGGTCAATCTGCTGTAGGTTATGTAGATTTTTAGATGTGCTTGCCTTTGTACCTGGCCATTTGGCCTACATTTCTTTCTAATACACGATCTTTTCTTTACAAACCCCACCTTAGCACTTTCTTCTTTTCAAAACACGTGAACAAATACTAGCTTATTATTCAATACTTCAGTTTCAACCATCATAACATCTATTTGCACATTGTTGACATTGTCTTTCATCTAAAGTGTATCTGTCCGTGATTGATAAGAGTTGCATAGAATATTACACTGACCAACCGTTTCTAAGAAAATAGAAAATGTAGTACCAAAGAAAATTTTATTACAGTAAATGTATTTGCAATGCACCAGTCTGCTGTAATGGCCTAATATATAGAAAAGATACACTCCATAGCGAAACCATGTCAGTCCGAAACAATTCCTTCTGCTGTTTGTGAAGCATAACTTCCAACGTTCGTAACCCCTGGCGCATGTCAGGACGTCTAGCAGCTTAGATCCAGTCAGATCTCAGACTGATGCCTATGCAGTGGCAGTACTGATGATCTTCGCACCCTAGCGCCAACCCTACTAAATGGATGAGATGACAAGGTCTGGTGGAGCCTGGTAATGGGTAGCAAGTGGTGGGATGTTGTTGCTTATGGAAGTCCTCTCAAGCAAACTGCAAACCGTACAACAAGCAGAATGCCACAGGTGACCACTGAGTGAGCTGTTGCATTCCTGCTCGCTTCCTGCTTGGCAACTATCCGCCGCTGTGCTTCCCTCAGCAAGCTGGAATGTTGGCAGCACAATGTGTGCCACAACAAGAATGATGAATTACTGGCTAGTCTGGAAATTGAATGTGCTGCCTGTTTGAGCTGAGCAGAGTACAGAAGTCCTTGAACATATGCACAGATCCTCAGGTCCACTTTTGCTTAATTACTTCTCGAGTAAGGCCTTTGGGCAGTGAGTGCAGCTTAAGTACGAAGAGGTATGTGTAACTACGTCAAGCAAACCGACCCTGCTACCTTGCTAGGAGAAATTTGCCACTCAACTTCCAGCAGAGTTCGCCAGGAAAGCGGACCACCAGATGGCGGACTGTTTTGGAATGCGCGGCAAGTTGGAGTTGGTGAAGTCAACATAGTAGAGACCAAACCGCTCGGAGTAACCCCTGGCCCACTCGAAGTTGTCCAGCAGAGACCAGGCATAGTAGCCCTTCACATTGGCGCCTCTCCTGTGAAGAAGAAGGACAATTGAATCATTTGCAGTACGTGCAAACAAGGAGCTACTGATGTGGATGAGATTCACCACACTGACCCTCACAAAAGATCGGCACTCTCCCAGGTCCTCTCCTTAATAATAGCTAGAGCCGCGGAGGACGCTTACTGGATGGCAGTGGCAAGAGCACTGAGATATGAGCTGTAATAATCAACGCGTTGCAAATCACATAGGACTGAGACAATCGAGGCATCCGGATCGTCTTTCTGGCTGACTCCTGAAAGCATGAGAGCATCAATGACTCAGCTCTATTGGAGAGCTGAGGATAACAGAGACTTCAACAATCAGTTGCCTTTGCATTTATGGCCTTCAAGAAATCACTGAGGTACATCCGGCTCGTTGTACTAGATAACAGATCAGGTGCTTGCCACGTATCAATCGTGGGGCATCTGCCCACGATTGAGACCAGAGCAGATGCTTCGGGTTCCTACCATTTTCAGTGACGATGATTGGGAAGCTATTGTAACGGTTGTTAATCCATAGAACCATGTCATGGAGGCCTTGCGGTACAATGTACAGCCATGAAGATCCAGTCTGCCTCCAAGAAGACAGTGCAGAATCTCTGTAAGACTATGCTTGATAAGAATGCATTGTTCAACAACATACTCTAACATGCAGACTGGAATTTAAGAAGGGCGCATGAAATTCATGCGCGCGCACGAACCATTCAACAAGATCAAGGTGAACAAGGCATGTGTCGTGCACTTACACTGGCTCCAATCTGCTGACCACTAGGAGATATTGCTGCAACTCGGAGGATATTATCAAAGTTCTGAACAAGCTTGCACTGCAGCCTCGAGCGAAACCCCTGAGCCTCTGCGCACTCTACTGGCCAGCCAATTCAGTCCATACTATTGAGGGTACTGACCAGAAGTAAATACCCAGTTGTCTGTCCAAGGGAAGCCCGTTCCAGGCTCTGGAGGCGAGCTGCTCTGGGCATAGCTCGCTGTGTACAAGTTAAGCCCCAGGAAGTCGATGGAGCCTTTTATTGCTGCAACTTGATCTGAGGAGAAGTATGGTAGACGCTCTTGCACTTGCTGCCGCATGACTGCAGGGTAGTCCCCAGTGAAAAAGGGATCTGCAAACCTGGCGTCATATGGCAGGCAGCATTGAAGACTAAGGACTAGTGCCCGATCTTCCAGTCATGAGTCCTCCACCTCTCACCATACCTTGGGCAGACGAGGGCGTGAGCTTTGAGGCAGACACTTGAGTAGTATCTCTAAATATTGGATGGAAACACTCATAAAAGAAAGGGAAGGCCGTGCAGATTTGCTTCAGCCTGTTAGCTACTAGGGTCCAAATGACTCTTGAGTGAGTACAGCTGATATATATAGCAGATGCTTTGAGCAGGATACCTTACTTGCTGATATCATGGAGCATAGAACTGAACTTCGAGGCGAGCCATCATTGCCAAGTGGACAGCTTAGTTGTGTAGCTTATACAAGTCAGTCACAAGGTAAAACGGCATAAGGACTCCAGTGCGTGACTTACCAAGCGAAGGAGAACTCCAAAGCCCGCTCCGCAGCTTCGATATCAGCAGAGGAGTTGGTTGCTGGGTACAGGAACTGCGAGTCTAGTGTGATGCCAATGTTGCCACCTTGCCAAGCCTGCAATACATGATTGACTTGCCGACTATCAAGCAGATGATATTGAGTAGTATGGACGCTAAGACCTCTAACCAGCTTGGAGTACTGCAAGCCACATTTTTTCTGTGCCTTCAACAAGAGGTTGCAAGACTGCAACGTTCGGAACGTGAGACAATGACATGGCGTGAAGAGGTAGGACCAGAATTGCATCATCGTCGAAGGCGGCAGGACCTGACAAATACTTGCAAATGGCACAGATGTTGCCAGCATACAGCTCTCCTCTTTCTGTGGCAGACCAGGCAGCACCTGATACTTCTGTCGGTAAATGGAAGCAGCAGCAGCATGAGCCAGCAGCTGATTGTGCGCAGCAATGTAAGGCTCCGTAGACGAGTTCCCTTCATTGCACTTGCTCCTGTCAGTACAGCGACCTGGAGCCATACCACCAGTCGCGTATCCCTGCAGGAGGGAATGAGAAATATATTGCTATTGAAGGAAAAGAGAGATAGATGCAATACATGCACTTTCCATCTTTGTCAGCACTAGTTATAAGAGAGGGTAACAGGCAAGTACACGGTATAGAAGGCCTACCTGCAAAGAGAACGTTTGAGGCTCGTTCAGGGTTATCCACGTCTTGACACGATCACCAAAGGTCTGAAAGCACAAGTCGGCGTACTTTGCAAAATCATTTCTGCGAAGGTGAAGGCAAGGGTCAAGTGGCAGAGAAGAGATTGGTTGTACATGTGCCTACTTTTGCTGTACCTGTGACGAACTTTGATTGAACAAGGAGTACTCAAGTTGGACAGAAAGACACTGGTAATTGAAGCCTATTCCTAGAATCACGCTCGAGCTTATTGCTGCACGCACACGATGGAATCACTGAGCCACCCTCCATAGGCTTCTTGAAGCACGTTGGGAAGGTCCCAGTGGAACAGTGTGACAGCTGGACGAATGCCTGCATATGTACAGGCACTGGCTTCTCATTGACCTACTTTCACTAAACAAAATGCTCATCTTTGAAGATGTACATCGAGAACAATCGGCAGATACTGACTGGCGACAGTACATCCATTTCAGCGTGTCAAACGGAATGATGCCTGTTGAGAGTCGATAACTGCCAGTGCTTGCAGCGACAAGCAGACCTGCTGCCACGAGATTGTTAATCAGACTGTTGTAGTAGTGGAGGCCAGCTTCATTGTGTTCTCCATACCCGTCTGCGAGGAGGAGTCACAAAGACCACATGCGTCAATGCTTTATGCGTAGCTTGTTCAGGAAGCTCACTGGCAATCATTGAAAGACAAGGATGAGCTTAGCTGTGCCGATTTATGCCTCACTTGGGAGAATTCTAGACCATGATATTGAAAAACGGTAGGAATCAGCTCCAAGGCTCGTCAGAATTGCGATGTCAGCCAAGTATTTGTAGTACTGCTCGTCTGCCGTATCTCCTGTGGCTCCATTGGCTGTCTTGCCTGGCACAGCGACTCAGATGGTGATACTTGTCATCAGCAAGTCCGTCTGGTTGGTCTTATGATAATGCTTGCCTGCCAGAAGGAACTCTGGCCAGTAAAGGTCACGTTGAGCTTGCCAACCAGGTGTGTGGGAGAAAACATCCCAGATACTCTGTCCTCGCCCGTCTTGTGAGGCTGCCCCCTCAACCTGGCCATGGCCATGACAGATCTTTGATTTTGATGGTTGCAGCAGGCTATTGTGATCAAATCATGCATGTGGCTCTAGCTGCTGCACGAGCTGTCCTCCATGAGAGAAGCATTTGCAATTGTGTCGACCACTTCTTGTGGGACTGTAGAGGAGAGCTTGATTGGTTGTCTAGATTGTCCTGGCAGAATGTTGTTGATGCACATGTATATGTACTAGTGCTTCAATAAGTCATCTCTTTGAGGGGATCTGGTGCTCCAAGCTTTGTTCCTACAGCACCTGATAAGCTGATGTGGCTGTTCCAAAGACAAAGCCGTCCGGAAAGTGCCCCCTTGTGATGTTTGGCAAAGGTGCATTGCATTGCATGAAGCTCTGCATGACAGGAAGAGTAGATTGCAGTAGGAGTCCGGGATCACTTTGTGAATCTGCGTCCAGGCTACCTCAGCTCTTAGCTGGCGTGCAGAATAGCAAATTACATTTACAGACAGGCAAGAAGTCTGCGTCCAACCTGAGCAGCAGCCTGCTGCTGTACAGACGATGCTGCGACTGCTAGGATCGTCATGCAGATGAGGCCTTGTAGTCTGTCGATCGCCATCGACATTGCTACTAAGCTGCTCAACGTTTGCCTGCTCAGCTCCGGGCTACCAATGTTGACAACCAGATGTCAGATCCAGATCTCTCGAGAAGATTCACTTCATTCTTTCGCGTATCACCTGGAGCTGCATGATACGCGCATACGCCTGACAGACGCATGACGGTGGACTAGACAGGAGCGGTAGCAACCTCAGCATAGATCTCAGCGGTAGCTTCGGTCAGTCATCTGCAGGCCGTTGCTGGCTGCGAAAGACTTCACTCACAGGCAGTCCTGAGGCGTGGGATCCAAAGAGAGAGGACGCCGGCGGTTGACTGACCAGGAGAGCCTTGGGGCGGGGATGACAGGCAGGGAGGCTGCAGGAAGACGGCGGCCGAGGGGAAGGGGCTGGGGATGGGTGAGGAAAGGCAGGGCCAGCAAGGGGGGGGGAGAGGGGGGTTGGACACAGAAAGAGCAGGGGTTGCATAGAGGGAGGAGGGAGGTGCGGGGGTAGAGGGAGAGAGAAGCACTTGCAGGAAGGGCCTCGAGCCCGCCCTGGGCTGCAGGCTGGCAGCCGTGCAGCGCGGGCTCGAGGCGGGGAGAGCGGAGGGCCAATCCGGGTCAGCTCAATACATAATCGTGCAGGTCGTCCTTGCGGCCTGTTGCTGCCAAGAACGAATACAGCGCTTCCAAGTCGACAGCAGTGGCTGTTTAGGGCTGCCGAAAACGTGTGTATTAAGAGATGGGGATGGGGGGCTGCCGATAGGTGCAGTCCAGCAGCCTGCCAACAGGACCTGCCCAGGCAAAAGAGTTTAAACTCCCTGCCGATGACAGTTCTTTTCACGGGAAAGCTGGCCGCCGCTGTTCGCGACAGCCACACATTGCTTTTCGAGGCTGTCAATCATCCTGAATGTGGCCACGTTGAAGAGAGAAGGCGCGAGCGGTGCGCGTGAAATTGAAAGGGAGGCCAATTCTAGCCTTACAAATGTCCTGTTAACCGGGTAATGAGCTGGCTAAGGGGGACACTAGATATCGGCGAGTGAGCACATGCATATCTGACAAGCTATAATGAGGAGCCAAACCACCACCACGGAAGCCACTAGCCTGGGCTAATGCACGTTGAAGCAGCTAGTCCACCTCTCGACGCGATGTAGCAGTACCTTCTGTAGATGCTGATTAACGACCCTAGAAAACGAAGGCCGGAGGGTTGAGTAAAACAATAAAACATTCATAGGGTGCCAATTGTGCGGCGGATCGTAATGCCTCTGAATAGAAAGCTGGAAGTCAATGGTATGGACAGACGGTCTGTTGTAGCACTTAAGCTTGTTATAGTGGATGTCAACTATGGTGGTGCTTTTTGACGACCTTGAGAACGACACTGAAAAAGACAAACATTCACTTTCAGCGACTCAAGACATCCTAAGGCCTAGGGTGGTCCATTAGTGCGCGCAAGATCCTGCTCAAATTGGAAGCGATCAGTCACTATAGTTAACTGAGTACAGGGCCCAGCTCGTCTGCACATGCAAGTTGAGAGACATTATAGGTCTCAACATTCTTGAATCCTTTCCACTTACAATCTGTCAATTAGGGTCATGCTCACAAACGGTCTGACATACTGCTTGGAACAACGCCAGTCATCGTAGGTCTCGCTGAACAGAAGTGAGCAAATTTGGTTCTGCCTCGACACTCTCAAACACGCTCGCTAGTAATTTTGCACTTGCAGGTCAAGGTCATTACCTCCTATTTCTTGTTCCCAGCTGCAGCTGGGGCTATTGTGTCTCTGGCGGCAATCGCTAAACATTTATGAGTGGGCATCCGTTTGGCAGTCCGGCCTCAAGCCTGTGTAGTCCTTGTAGCTGGCAACTCACAGCCACTGCTGTTGGGAGATCCGCCACATGTTGGTGATAGCAGTCTTGAAATGCCAATGCCGCGATGCATTATGGAATGATCCATCAAGTGACACGGCTTATGCAAGTTGTTCCAGGCCTGGCTCCTCAACAAGGCACTGGCCTTAGATGAGTGATACATCTAGCCAGATTGCCCACCTTGTCGGTCAATCCTTCACGATTCTTCTTCTATGCGCTGGCCTTTCTACAGCCATCGCTCCCTTTCTTAAAGTATACTTTCATTTGTGCCGATCTTTCACCACCATCGCCTCCTTCTAGGAAAACCCGTGTCTTCGCCCTGTTCCTTAGCCCATCCTAGACCAGGGACTAGCTTTGTGTAGCCCCACCCTTTGCACTTCCTTTGCACTACGAATCAACAGTGTGTTGGATCCCGCTTGACCTCATTTTCCACTCCAGGCGCACCGCACATCTATCTCCAAAAGACCTTGCTCATGCGGGACAATTTGCAAAAAGTGTGTTAGCGCTTTTAGGCCCTTCAGGTACTAAGCTTCCTTCTGAGGTCGTCTCGTAGCTAGCTGAGTGATTTTTCTCCCGGCACCTTTTTGGCTTTTTGGACCTTGTCCGTTCTTTTCGGGCTGGCTTCTCCCAGCCCTTGGTCCCAAAGGTAGAGAGCCACTTCACCACTCACATGCTGAGATGCCCCACTGGACCAGAAGTGGTGGGCATTCACAACCTCCTTCGCGATGCCCTGGCGAGCTTGATGCGCGACGCCGGCTACCGTGCGGTCGTGGAAGTCAACAATACCATGCCTATCACCACGGACGCCCAGGGACGTCATCATCGCCGAACACTTGACATTGTGGGCGTGCAACCTGGTGGAGGACCACGGGCCCTGGTCGACGTTGTTGTTACGTATGCATAGAAAGGCCCAGCATCGACACACATCGCTGGGCATGCAGTGGGCGGTGCAGAATAAAGAAAACTGCGGCACTACTCCGATTACCCCCAATGCTGTCAGATCCTGCCAGCGGCAATCGACATCTTTGGCTGTCCGGGTCCTCGTGTCCACCTTCTCCTTCAAAGCATTGCCAATCTAGGCTACACTCGACGTGCAGATGTGTTTCCGGCTGAGATGGGCTTGCCAGCTGCATATCTGTCGCTCTTGCAACGACGAGTCTCGGCCTGTTTGCAGCGTGCTCGGGCTAGTGCCTTGCACCAGAAAGCTGGGCGAGCTCTACTTGGTGGCAGAAGGGCTCCGTTTCTGGCATTTAGTATTCATGCATCAATAAGTGACCTTTATATTTTGACCCGTGGTTGTTGAGCGGGTCAATCTGCTGTAGGTTATGTATATCTGTAGATGTGCTTGCCTTTGTACTTGGCCATTTGGCCTACATTAGTTTCTAATACACGGAATTCCACTTCTCACCTTCCCAGCCCCTACCCTCTGTGGGCGAGCAATTTCATTTCTCGCGATCTTGTCCATTTGATACGGGCTGGCCTTTTCATCGCCCCCCTTGGGTGAGCTTTCTATTCACAGCCTCCACCTTTTATTGCGCGCAGGCCGAGCTTTGGCGGCGGCCTCCGGTCTCCGTCAGGGCGACATCTTTCCGCCGGCTAGCTACTCAGACTTGCATCTCCTGACTAGAGGTTACTGAGCGTTCCTGACTAGAGGTTACTCAGCCCAGCATCTCTGATTTGCGGCTGCTCAGCAGGGGTTACCGAGTGTCTCGTAGCAGCTTTGTTTCTGTTACTTAGCGCTTCCCCTGGCCCCCTTCTCGTACTCTGTTCATTCTTTTTCGGGCTGGTTGTTCCAGCCCCTATTCTCAATGGGCGAGCACTTTCTTCCCTGGCTGATGTCTTAGTCCTAGTCCTTCGCACTCCGGCTCCTTCAGACCTTGTCCATTCCTTTGGGCTGGCCTTTCCCACTCCGCGCTTCCTCACTCTTTCCCAGCCACCGGTCAATCTGGCCGCGCTTTCTTCTTTTCCCATCGCTGCTCCGCCTCTTCGGACCTTATCAAATATTTTCGGGCTGGCTTCCTCCATTGTTCATACCATTTTCTGGGCTGGCCTCTCCCAGCCACCGCCCTCTTCTGGAAGCGTCTTTCTTCTCTTTTTCCACAGCCCTCGCCCCCTCTGGCAGAGCCACCTTCCTGACAGAAGAAAGTGCTCGCCCATTGAGGATAGGGGATAGATAACAGAGCAAGCTGCTTCACCTGTGGGCGGAAGTTCAATCATCGGCGATCACCGGCCTCAGATGACGGCAGTGCAACCATCCCCCGTGGCGCCAGGGGGGGGCGGCCCCCTGCGCCCAGTGGAACTCGGCGAGGGAGCGACGGGACCGCGGCGGGCGCCCCATTGGCCGGCCCTGCGATCGTGCGGCGAAGCTTCGCCCGGCCCCGGGGACAGAGCGGTCGCGTGGCAGGTGGAGCAGAAGCCCGGGCGCGTCAACGCCCGAGGCGCTGGCGGCCAATGGAAGCGCCGCTGCTACCGGGCATCGAGGAGCAGTCGAGGCCGACGACCTTTTCAACGCCGTTTCCACGCGCCTTCCCAGGTAGTGGCTGCTTCCCCACCCAGGAAGCTTCTGAGAAGCTGGAGGACCCGGGAGTGGGCGGGAGCCCCGACTTCACGGGGCTTCATCAAACGTAGCTGTCGGCACTAACGGGGCCGGGCGGCCCGCCAGTAGGGCCCCTCAGGGCGGGGGCGTGCCACGGCGGCCCGATGGGGCGCATCCGACGGCAGCGCCGGGAGGGGGGCGAGCGCACGGGCAGCCTGCCCGGGGGCGAGAAGACGGGGCGCCGCGATTCGAGTTTTCCCGTCCGGCCCGCGCTGCAACGGCCCCCTCCTCATCCCCTNGTCTGAGCGCGATCCGGAGGGCAGGCCGAGGGCCTGAACGGCTACCTCCGGCTGCAGGCCGGGCGGGCACGCAGGGACAGGTTGCGGCGCCTGCAGCTGCAGCGCCAAAGCGGCCGCTGCATGGCGCCGGCGAGCTGGCTCTGAGGTCCAGGCCGAGGCCAGCGGGGAGGCCTCGCTGCGGCGCGGAGGATCTGCGCAGCAAGGGCGCAGGCCCGGGCGGTGTGCCGCCGGCTGCGCAGGCTGCGGCCTGCTGAGGGAGCACCCGGAGCAGGAGCGAGGCGCGGGCAGGCTAGGCGGGCGCCGGAGCACGTCAGCGGCGCGGCCAGGTTGGCGCGCCCGAGAGCGCCCGCGTCGCGCCTTTGATGGACCCCAGGGCTCCTGCGGGTGCTCTGACAGCAGTTCCAGCACCGGCAGGGCCGCTGCCGCCCGCCTGCAAGGCGGCCGAGGGTTGGCCGCTTCGTGAACGGGACCCTTGGCGCGCCGCACATAAGTCAGGGACGGCGCTGGCGCCAGCACCGCTGGCGTTGCAACTGCTACTGGCGGCCACCGTGCTCGTGTCCTGCGCATCCTTGATTCTAGTTGGACCGGATGTCGTCCTCCGGAACGCCAACCACCTGGGGCGGAGTTACTGCAGGCTCCATGCGCGCGATCGGCCTGGCGCCGACGGTGCAACTGCCTATGACTCGGCGACCGAGCTGCCCAGACTCCGTATTGCCATTGTGAGCTGTGCGGATGACTCACAGGGCGCCCGCTCCAAGCAAAATTTCGACGGTCTGATGCAGCTCACCGGTGCCACCAAGGAGTCGTACGCCAAGCGTCATGGTTACACGTTCATTGACGCCAGTGACGTCATTGACCACAGGTACGATTCCTGCTCCACTTCCTCCCCTCCAATTTGCACAGACTGGATCAGGTTGACACATGGTCGAGCAAAACGATGCGTGTTGGGGGAATTGAAATTGGTAACCAAGTGAAGAAAACCTCAGTCACACTCTTGCATGTGGTCAGATTCACAGGTGGAAGTCATTGACAGGAGCCCAAGACGCCTAGATTCACAATTAAGTCAATATTTAGTGTCAGTTGAAGTCGGTCTCATATACTTAGCCAGGCTTGTGTGGTGGCTTCCTGTGGTTGTGGCTATTGGGGTTGCATAAGAGGGTGCAGATGCTATCAGCGAGGTGGACATTTGGGTGGTCAGAATTTAATGATCGCGCTGGTTGCGCTTTGCAGTCGGCCAGCGAGCTGGAGTAAGATAAAGGCTGTATTGGCGCACCTCCGCGAATACGATATTGTCTTTTGGACGGACGCTGATTCCCTGGTTGCAAACCACGACGTGTCGCTACAGGAAGTCCTCCTCTTTGCAACAGGGGGGCGAAATTTGGACAATCTTCCTGATCTCATTCTTACAGGTCAGCATCCCCAGTTTCAAGCTCGGAAGTATATGTACCTCATCAATTAGCAGACAGCGTCCTTGTAAGCCTTTGCCCTGTAGTGGTGTGCAGATTAGGGCAGCCGAGTACTTGTAGGCAATTTATGTAGAGACTCAGCATCTCACTCCTGAAGCTTTGTCAGCACCAAAACACTGCTCTAGGATCTAGCCTGTGTCATACTGTGTATTAGCTCTCTCAATGTAAGACTGTGCTGGTCAGGGGGCTCAAGTCGGAAGAGAGAAGAAGTCCGGTCTACAGCTCCAAGATTAAGTGCTGCAAGCCACGTGTTATTCACTTTCCACCAGGACCTTGAGTTCATGATACTGCTCTTAGAGCGTGGCAGGACTGCACAGACCAGTTGAGATTTGTGTGGCAGCAAGCAGCCCACACAGTCTCTGTACACTAGGGACAATGCGGACTGGCCGTTGGGCATTGACCTGCAAGAAGATGCTTCACCTGACACTTTCGTACCCCTGAATTTTGCTGCAGCGGACATGTCAGGCGTGAATGCCGGGATGTTCTTCCTCCGGAATACAACATGGAGCCACGAGTTCTTGGAACACTGGTGGAACCAGACGAGCTATGTGCTACCGTTTGGGCTGTCCAAGAGTGGTGATAATGACGCGCTCAAGAGCCTCATAAGCGACATGCCACCCGAAGACCTGCGGCAGCACGTTGCCATCTCTCCAGCACAGGTCAGCTAATGCTTGCCATGGTAGCTAGTCTTACTGTCACGTATAGTATCACTGTCCCGCTAGGTGTGCAGGCCATGAGCAGGCCACTTTTAAAAGCCCGTCAATCTTTATGGATGTACCCATCAGCTAGACAGACGGTTATCAAGTGGAAATCTTTTTGCAACCTTGTTAAGATTGTGCTATAGGAACTGTAGAGTCTGTGTGAGGCTCCACGGATGTCAGGTGGCCGTCACTTCAGGAGAGCGAGTTTGGACAGTGACACTGATATTGCAATCCGATCATAACCATACAGTGAAGCTTTCCCCATGCAGTGCGCTTTCAATTCATACCCATGGGTCGTGAATATGAAAAACTACGTCCGGCTGATGCGATGGTCGCACTTCCTTTGGCGTGGCGCCTACTCGCGCGGTGACTTCATGATCCATCTCGCAGGCCTCAATGACAAGCGCAAGTATGCGCTGGGGGTGCTGCAAGGGCTGCGGCAGCATCACTTGTACCCGCCAATGTCCTATGCACGGAAGCTCTTGTAGTCACTGTCAAGCCCGCCAAGAAGATCAAGCCGGCAAACACAGCTGCTCTCATGGCAACTCATAGATGGCCTCGGCAGGTTGCGAAGAGGCAGCTTGCAAATGGGCAGTCTCTCAGGAGGAGTGACTGGCGGTGTTCAGCCTGTCTGGCTGCTTCGCTGCACTATCTAGGGCCATGCAGGAACAGTAAAGGGGAGCATTTGCTGGCTTGGCAGGAGCAGCGCAGAGGGCTCCCTCAACCCTGAAGACAGAGTAGTTGTGAACTCGTCATGGTCTGCTCTGTAGTGGCTGCAATGTCAGCGGAGGAGCCCAGGTCAAGCATCAGTAATCTGGTTGCAGATCGTTCAGTGATGATACTCCATTCAATTCATTCATTAGGCTCCTCATGGGAGCACTAGTAGCAGTAATTGGCCATGCAGCACTCGTCCCCTCTTGGTGACGGTCCTCAGCGGACTTGAGTTCCGCCGGCCCTCCCTCTGCGTGGCGTTTAAGTGAAGCAGGAATGAATCAGAGCTTCCGCGGCAGGAACATATTGGCTGGCGAAAGGGGCATGCCGAGGACACAGAAGTGCAGCAGCATGTCTCCACAGACCATGATTGAGGAGATGCCCTTTCCATGTATTAGCTTAAATGATCTGCTCATAAAGGCAACCTGTGTTCTCTTACCTGGTGTTTTTGGATGCTTGATAGTAGCATGTTACTGCGGTGCTTTCAGTGCATGTTCCTGGCAAGAGTGTTGCGAAGAGCTGCAAGCGTACTGTGCATTGACCTGTCCATGGTGCAGATGGGGCAAAGCACTGCTAGCAGAATGCAATTGTGGCTTGTTAGACTTCCAGTGCTGCTGAGTAGAATTTCCTACTGACTGTTGTCTATTTGCCTGCCTCCTTCACTGCTCACTCACTACACGCGAGGTGATGATTGAAGAACCAGCCCTGCTGAGGCCGCCAATGCGAAAATTGCATTCTCAGAGCCAGTTGTCTGGGACGTTCTGCACTTCTGACCATCTGTACTGCTGCATGAAACACCACCCTTCTGTCTCTTGTCACGTGCCACCCCTTCTGCTCCCCCCAAACCCGCCTCCCTTCTCCCTTCACCTTGCAATTGCTGCTGAGTAAAATTGGATAACAGATGGGAGACTGCCACACAGCAGGTCAAGGCCATGAGCTAGTCTGGCTATCATCTGATGTGCCATGCCATATATGCAGTCAATGGCGCCTGAGAGACGTGTGAACAGGAGTTAGTCAGCCTCAGGCTCTGAGCACAAATGGTGGCCGACAGAGGTCAAAGCGCCTGCCACGAGGTACAAAATGGGAAAGGTCAAAGCGAGTATTGTGTGTTAAGTGCCAGAGCAGGGACAATTCGAATGCAAGCACATCCGCAGATGTAAGCCGCCTGCTGCCTTGCTGACCCGCTCAGTGACTATGAATTAGCACACGAAGGTCGCTAAATTGATGGCAAAAGCCAAAGTCCAAGCCCCTTCTGCTACCGAATCGAGATCGCCAAGCTTTCTGGTGCAGAGCATGCGCCCGAGCTCGCTGCAGACAGGCTGAAAAGCGGTCATGCAAGTACGTGAAAATGTGGGTCTGCTGCGGGCAAGCCCTTGTCGGCCTGCACAATCTCACTAGATGGACAGCTTATATCAGCGAACATCTCAAGCAATGTATAAAGTGGAGAACCTACTGATCAATAGAAGTCAACTGCGGCTGGTAGGAGGTGATCACAGCGGGTGTAGTTGACACTGCAACCCCTTTTGTTCTCCCCTACCCAGTGTCTGGCCAGCAATGTAAGTCAACGCAGGCCTTCGTACGCCTTGGTGACAACGACAACAGCGACGAATCAAGGCAAAGCTCATCCAAAGTGGGGCGACAGCCATGAAAGCCCCGCAAGAGCTGTTGATTCCTTTTGGCAAAGTTTCAGAATATTCACTTGAAGACGTGGCCAGGGTGAGGCAGTGGCCGTTCGGGCCAGTGAGATGGAGTGTGTATTAAGAGAAACAGCGCTTCCAAATTGACTGGTGGCTGTGAGAGGCCAACCCAAACGAATCCCTGGAATACACGGTCTTCCCTGGACAAGGTCTGGAGGGGCCGGGTGGCGTAAAAAGCAAGATACTAATCTCGAAGCCGGCAGCAAAGCACGAAGTCCGGCAGCAAGGGAGCTCTCAGTAACCGCGAGTTAGTAAGTGCAAGTCAGAGTGACTTGCAAGCGAAATGTTTTGTCTTTTTTCCCAGGCGGATGGAGGGCCTGAGTGGCTATGAAGAAGAATGAGCTCGCCCATTGAAAAGAGTGGCTAAGCTCCCAGCCACCGCCCTCTTCTGGAAGTGTCATTCCGACACACTGCTGAGTATAAAGGCAAGCATATCGACAGACGTACATCACCTGCTAAGAGTCCGTCTGTCTCGCTCAGTAAGCGCGAGTCAGCACGTAGAGGTCGCTAACTGATGCCCGAACCCCAGACGGCAATCGACAAGAGAAAGTGCTCGCCCATTGAGGATAGGGGCTGGAAAGGCCAGCCCAAAAAGGATCGACAAGCCCTCTTTTGTCTTTGGGTCTTGTGTCCTGCTACCGTATGCGTGTATCTATGTGCCCACAGCGGGTCCCAGGCGATTGCTTTGCATCGCCGGGCTGGTCGCCTCTGGTTTGCGCAGCGGGGTTGCTCTTTCCCCCCCCCCCAGCATCTCTGATCTGCGGCTGCTTAGCAGGGGTTACTGAGTGTCTCGTAGCAGCTTTGTTTCTGTTACTTAGCGCTTCCCCTGGCCCCCTTCTCCCCCACCACCCCTTCTTTTTCGGGCTGGTTGTTCCAGCCCCTATTCTCAATGGGCGAGCACTTTCTTCTTTCTTC
>WELB01000041.1:781170-800807 GCA_009602725.1 Spirogloea muscicola
GGCGGTGGCGGCGGCTGCAGTCTCACCGCCGCTCCCGCCGCCGCCGCCGCCGCCGGTGCTGGAAGCCAGGGCCTGGCCATGAAGCCCGCGCGGGAGGAAGCGCCACTGCTGCCGCCGCCTGCAGCCAGCGACAAGCCCCGGCAGCTGGCCGCCGCGCAGCAGCTGCTGTGCCTGGCCGCCGCGCTGCTCTACGGCGCCGTCGGCCTCGCCATGGGCTTCGCCAACAAGGTCCGATGGCCGATCTCATCGGCCCCTGGCTAGCGGCAGCCTTGCTGCCGACCTTCTGCAGCCGGCACACACTGCAAGCGGAACTGCTCGCCGCAGCGGCACACTTGCTCTTCAATGGGGCCTTTGGAGCCGCCGTAGAGGCGTTGGCTACAAGAGTTGCGGCCATTCTTCACCGTGATCCTCTCGTACACCTTACTGGGTTGCCTGCGTACACTGGCCCAGACCATCACCAGCTAGCTACAGGGACGATGAGTGTGCAGCTCTGTCACTACATGCTCGGCCGCACCGCGGCAGCTGCAATGAGGAAGATGCGAGTACTACAAGGGACACCAGAATCGGACCTTCGAGCAAGGTTGATTGTGTTCCGATTGAAATCGCCATCTGCATTCATTACTGTTGCTGACTGGATATTGCTGCCAGGCGGTGCTTCAGCAGTGGCCCTATTCCAACACCTTCCTGGCACTCCAGATGGCGGCCTCCATAGCCCTCGTGTACGCTGCCAACATTGCCGGCCTTGTTCCGTTGAGGCCGCTTGAGGCCAAGTCGGCATTGCAGCTGCTGCCAGTCGTCTTCTTCTACAACGCCAACGTGGCTTTCGCGCTTGCGGCTGTGCGGGCGCTCAGCATCCCAGTCTACCACGTCATGAAACGTCTCACGCCTGTCATGGTTCTCACTGGGCGTTTCTTTTGCATGGGCGGTCCCCGGCCCTCCAACCAGATTGTCCTCTCTGTCCTCACGGTCGTGACTGGTGCATTGATCTGCCCTCACCTGATCACATTCTTTCTGACCTCTGCCATCTGCATCTTCTTAGTTTCGTTCTGAGCACCTCAATCGTCAGGAGTCAGCCAATGACCATGAAAGGACCTCTCAGGATTGTAGGCCCTAAGCTCCTGCTCCATCTGTTCACCCACCAAACAAACTTGCATATCAGCTGGCTACCCTTGTGAAGGAAAGGCCTTGGATGGCTGTTCCCTCTTCTTCTCCAAGTCAATGCTTGTCTTCAGCAACTCATTGTCTCTGTTACGCACCAAAATGGCTACATGTTGTCTGCTATGATGCTTGCACTTACAGGCCTGCCCTCCACATCGAGTTGCTCTGAGGCTTTGGTCCTTGCATGCTGCAGGTTGCATTTTTGCGGGCTTGGGAGACCTCAGCTTCGACTTACGGATACTCGGCAGCACTTACGAGCTGCGCCCTGCAAACCACGTACCTGCTGCTTGTGGAGCAGTCAGGATGCGAAAAAGGTTCTCACAGACCTGGCATGCAAATGTGATCTGCATTTGCATCGTTGATGCACCTACATTGACATATCTTCTGAAAGGGCTAGCTCATGAGAGCTTTGTCTGTGGAGAGTGTACGACAGACTCTTGCATGATGAGTACGTGCATGTGAGCATCCTTTCAAGAGTCCTCTTCAGCAGATTGTTGTGCAGGTGGAACTCGAGTAGACCACACTAGCTGTGTAGAAGAATAGAATTCCCCAGCAGTAACAAGTATAGTCAAGGAAGTCTCACCCTTCTACCATGCGCTTGGCCTAAAAGCTAAAACTTGTGCAGGGATCAGTGTTCTTATAAACAAGCCTGTAAGAGTCTTTCGAGCAGTGTTCGCCCAGGCCCCATCCATGATATTTCTCTGTGTGGGCCCAGGGTATAGTTCCAGCGAACTGCTGGCATATAATGCAGTGCTATCGCTACCAGTGCTCGTCATTCTTGTGATGATTACGGGCGAAGTGCAAGCGTCCCTGCCGTTGCTGCTGGAGCTTACAAATGGCAGTATTGCTTTTTTGGCTCTCTTTGTCTTCACGCTCGTCATGGGTTGCCTGCTAAATTACTCCCTCTTCTTGTGCACCATCTGCAACTCGGCACTCACAACAACCATTGTAGGCACCCTCCGAAGCGTTTTCGGCACTGTAAGCAGCAAATCCCCTCCATTCTCTTGAGAAGGACCTTCACTTATCTTTTGCGTGCCTCCAGAAGAATTAACCACCAAGAACACGAGTAGATATTGTGTCTTAAGCAAGGCAGCATAAATCCGAGAGAGAGATCCGACCTGGAGGCTGATTGGTGGGATAGACCCGCACATAGCACCTCACTTTTCTTGTAAGTTGTATGCTACGATGTAGTGTTTGTGTTTCAAGAAATAGGAAAGTCGTGCAGTCTCTGCTTGCAGCCAGACACTGACAAGAATGGGCAGGTCTTATTGTTAATCTCACCAATGCCTTACTGGGTGGTACAGATTCTGGGCTTTTTTGTACTCGGTGGCGTGAAGGCCACTGTCTTGATTGTGACAGGCGTGACTGTAAATACCGCTGGTGGAATCTGGTACACTGTGACCAAGTACAAGGAGCGGCACTCCAAATTCTAGACTTGCAGTATTGTGGCGATATCGTAGGCATGGTGCCACCATTCATCTGATGAATAGACTCTCATCTCTGACCAGCGCTTGAACTGTGGAGGAAGGCTTGGACCTACGATGTATGGGAAACAAGGAGAGTGCAGCAGGATCTGTTTGGGCTTCGGGTACTGGACAATGGTTGCCAGAGTTGCACCCCACTTGCTGCCTTGGTCTGTTGTAACCTCCCTCACTCGTGAGAGTGCATATGTACTCTGGCTAAACCTCGGATGAAGGATGGGCAGAGGTTTCCTGCTCGGTGTAACTTATGCTGACCAGACAGGTGGGATATTCAATCAATCTCAGGGCCCTTCAAAGCATCGCAGAGAGATGACTGTGACATTACCAAAAAGGTTAGGCAAGGGGTCACGATACTGGCAAGAAGCATGCAAACCGCACTGAGCGCATACTTATATCCGAAACTGATGCTAGAGGAACTGATCGTATCGATCAATTGCTCGATCTACCATGAATCTGACACTACCTACAAGACTGTGATTTATGTGAGCTATGATTGGCTTGCAATGAGTGAGTGAGATGGTGTTGCATGCACTCGCTGCTGAACTCAAATTCCTGCCCGCAGATATCACAAGTGTAGCCCCCTGCAAGTAAAAGCAAGTCAAAGCGAGTAGTCATCAAAGCATATTGGACGCAAGCAGCACTCTGCTCCAGTTCCATGTACAATTATGGTTTTCTCTTTGACAATAATGCGAGTTCAAGTGAGCTTGAGGACATTGACATGGGTGGACTGACAGGTTGAGGTTCACTGTTTCAAGAGCTGGGTATACATTTGCGTGTCTAACTCTATTGACATCAATAGCAAGTGTAGTCCTTTTACTCAATAAGGTTGAAAGTCAAGGGGATAAGTCAAGGGGAGCCTCTTGTGAATACAAATCCATGCCAAGTTGTGAAAGTGTAGGTTTGTTATCCTCAACAATGAACCCAAACCTCAACCTTCCACATCACAATCCAAGTATGCTCCTTCGTGTCTATTCCAACTCAATCACTACAAACAATGACCCTGTATCCAAGTAGGCAGGATACATGACTAAACCGGCACCAACCTGGATCAGAACGGAAGTACGCGTGACGGAGAGCTTGGGAGGCCGAAATGCGGTCCTCAGGCCGCCACTGCAGCAGCCGCCGGAGAAGCCTGAGGGCCCACACTGTCCCTATCCTGCTCAACAATCACCGCGCAAAATTAGGAGCAGCTAAAACCTGAGTCACCCATTATGCACCTGAAGCAGCTCTTTGCCAAGGTTACCCCAGTCCAAGAGTGTCGCGCTGCTGGAGTTGATGCAGCAGCGCCTCCTCAGTGCACTGCCATGTAGCCATTTCCCCATCCTGGATCCAGGTAAATCAGCAGAGCAATGATGAGATGCTGTTTATACTCGACCACGACCTTCAAGTCTAGCCCAGATATTCTGTGCTTTGCTAGTAGTCACCGCCGTGACTAATGAGACTCTTCAAATGCTACACCCGTCGCAGCAAGTCACGTCCTTGCGTGACTTACTATCGCCGGCTCCTTCATGGCTTGTGTGCTAGAGGATCACTGAACAGCCGAACAAGGTGAGGACATGTACTAACTCCATGTCATTATAGGTTGCGCAAAGGACTAAGTGGGCTTGTCCTGCAACGAACATGAGCAAAAGCCAAGAGTGATCAAGCACCTTGTGCGTCTCTCTCCAATGCTGATACTGGGGAAGGTGCTGCATTGGGACGAGAATGCATAACTCCATCAATGCTCGCAACCTGAGCCATCGAGGAAATAATTAACGATGAATATCCACAATTACTGTGCACACTGGCAAGCATGGCGGACCACAAGCAAAGCAAATATGCACTCTGCAGACACTTTAAGGACGTGGAACAAATGTCATGGTGCAAGCGTGGTCTGTACAAGTGGGCGACAGTTCTGGAGGAGGCGTCCAGGTCCAAGAGCTTCTGGTCCAGGAGCGCCCGTGTGCGGGCAGTGACCTCGAATACATGCGGTGTTCCAAGTGCCAACTCTAGCATTACAACGCCAGCACTCCAAATGTCATATCTGCAGGCAAAGTAGCGGGGCATTGTGAAGGTTATTTTGGAAAAAAAGGCCACGCTTAAGTTACAGAGTGTAGGGGGTGCATGGAGTTGGACTTCTATGAGCAGTCACTTAGAAGCAGCACCGAGAATGCAGACAATTTTAAGTGAACAGATTTTGGTGTGGTGGACTGACACTTGCGGGTG
The DNA here is from genome assembly GCA_009602725.1 of Spirogloea muscicola. Lineage (NCBI taxonomy): Eukaryota > Viridiplantae > Streptophyta > Zygnematophyceae > Spirogloeales > Spirogloeaceae > Spirogloea > Spirogloea muscicola. The sequence goes on from WELB01000041.1 coordinate 786,015, forward strand.
TGTTTCACAAACAGGCTTTCATTGATCCATCTGCAAGCCTGAACTCGTAGGCAAAAACATGTGACAGAGCTCCATTTGAAGGCCAAGGGGACTATGATTAACAGGCGTTGTAAGTGGGATGCAGTATTACTCTGGGACAATGCTCTTGGCATGGAGGTGGGGTGGGCTCAGCAGGACCTCTGGGGGGCTGTACTCTCCAGTCTCCTCCTCGCTGTAAGCAATGCATAGATTTCATACATTGTCATGCAGGCTCCTTGTAATCTCCGTGCGAAATTGTTTCAGGAGAATGCGTGCTCGGCCGTTTGTGATGAGACTCAATTCCTCCAAATGCCGACGGCCTCCAAGCAGATTGACCTATGCCAAAGTATTGACTTCACAACAACAAGAGCGCGTGCACTGTGTCTCACAATCTGGGGTCAAAGGGAGGTGAAATCCTGGTCTCAGAAGGACTAGACCATTGCAATTCCAAAAGAGGAGCACACCCACCTTGACGGTCCGTGGGAGCCATATAGGTGCTCGTTGGCATGCTGGTCTACAGCGCTGCCAAAGTCCGCAAGCCTCCTGTCAAGGCCAGGTTCTTGACATACTTAATCAGGAGAGGAAGCTGAAAGCGATAGACTGTGAGTTGTTGACAAAGCAGGTTGCAGCATGCGTTTCTTTACAACCTCATCATTCCCCCAAAAGACAATTACCAGGGCAGAAGGTTCCATCTGTCACTGACATGGAGATGCCCTCTGGAGATCCCTGCCCATCATAGCCAAAGAAGGTGCCATAGCGGCTGCTCACGATCATGTTCTCTGCCACTCCACATGGTGCCTCAGAATTGAGTTGCAACAGCAGTTATGTACAGTTGTTTAGTCTACGCATCGATAAGTTGTACTTTAGCCCAACAAAAGACATCCTTTGTACTCCTCAGCTATCAGGTTTCTGTATCTGCATCAGGACTTGGCATCTAAGAAGGGAACCTGGCTTCACATCTCTGTGAGTAACGGTGTGGGCATGGCAGGTCTCAAGAGCCAGCAACTGCATAGGAACAACGGTTACCAGCAGCGCTTTTCAAGCACAGGCAATGGACTTCAGAGTGATAAGCAAGAAGACTTGTTGATATAAGCGCAGCTGAGAAGAGCCATGCAGCTGCACACAGAGTTGAAGGGCTGTGCAGTCATCTATATTTCACCCACTGAACATTTCCTGCTTCATGGCTTTTATCTAACAGCAGCTCATTGAGTGCAGATCCAGGTGGTGGGCAGCATCAACGCCGGGCCACCTTAAGTGCACACCAGGTGGCGCATGATAAGCTTGGTGGCCTCTTGGCCAGGTGCAGTCGTCTTTAGCCACTGCCAGGTCGGTGACGTCCGTACGAGTTGGAGGCCACCAGTGGAACTTGATGATGGTGCCGTGTACAGCAGCTTCGTGAGGCTCTGGCCCTCGTTCCGGAAGACGAGCCACAGGTCGCGGCCAGCTGACTGGGTAATTGACTCTACGTACCGTGCAATATGGTTCAGGCCAATTTCACGCGCCGGATGGTCACCACGAGCCTCCTCCCGTCCATCTCTGAAGCTCTCACCTGCAGGCTCGGATAAACCCTCCTCCACCTGCTCGTAAACTTCATCACGAGACGCTGCATCTGATCTCTTCTTCCGCGGGGCCTTGCCTCTGGTGAAACTACCTACCATGCCATACTCTCCTCTCAGACCATCGAAAAGATTGTCATTGCTTTGATTGAATTCCTCACTGGAAGCTGCCGATAGCGTCCTTGTCAAGCTCGCGTTCCAGAGAAGCTCTCCAAAGTGCTTCTCACGCAGCCCGCTGCGGCCCTTGGCCGACCCACCCTCCATCTGCAACAGCAACATGTACGCTTGCGCTCAAGAGATGAAGTGAGCAGTCAATCAAGTGCAAGGACTGAGCATGATGTACTTGACCACATTAAGTGAGTTGATAGTGTCTTCAGCTTTCATTTACCACAGTGATAGTCTGCATGTTGACTAACATGCTGTATTCTGGGCAAGCTCCGCCAGTGTCAACAGTCATTCGTGATTTCAGTATATCAGAGTGTGGAGCGTGACCCGCCTTTATCCGCTTGAGGATGAATGTGGTGTCTGATGGCCCACTTGCTTGCTGATGGTCGTGGCCGACTCTTTGCTGCTCCTCCGGGCCACTGCTTTCCTGGTCCTCGTCCCCATGCTGACGCCATCTGCCATGCATCTCCCGCCGCACGGCCAGCCACACCTCCCCAAAAGCACCCGCTGCGAAGAATTTTTTCAGGACATACCTGCCCAAGCACACACGGATCTGTGAGGGGCTATAAACGGCCATACACTTGAGTTACATTACATAACTACGTCTCTAGTCAAGCAATTGCGATGAGCTAGGTGTTGGTGCAATCAGCGGCCATCTCGCTATCAAAGGGCAGACGGAGCAGACACGTATCCGCAAATTGTGGGCACACCATACTATACGTAAGTCTTCACACGGCATTGAGCACCTCTTACTGGTGATCAGGGGTGGGCTGCACAAAGAAAGTGGAGCCTGAAGCAGCGGCTCGTGGAGCACTGCCCAGCTGCAGTAACTCAAATGGGACCGTGTGGAGTGCACCAAGCAGCCTAGCCAGCATGTGCGGCATGTGTCTGGTGCGGCACGTGGCTAGCTCAAGTGCTGCGGCATGCTTGCTGATATTGTCACTGTCGCCATTATCAAGGAGGCAGACCAGCCATCCTGCCCAATCTACCCACGCTGCCAGCTCTGTTGACCTGCCTGCATGGCAGATCACAGCAAATTTACTGTATGTTTTAGTCTCATTGCTGAACTTGCAACACATGATTGGAGAACTTCCATGAGACTTACACAATGTAATATTTATACGAATGTGCAATGGTTCACATGGTCAAGTTACTACTACTCATTCCTCAGCTTCAGAAGAAGATAGCTGCACAGATAGCTTGAGAGGACAAATTTATGCTGGTGGCAATTGCGTTCACCATCATGTGTCCTTACGTCTTACTCGTGATGCGGCTGAGGCAAGGTCACATATATGGACCAACCACGCACCTGATGGAGTCTCAACCAAGGGAAGCAGCGAAACAACCGCTTTCCTAGAGCTCAAGTCGGCCTTGGCACCACAGCCAGGACCTGCCGTTGCTATGATCGGCTCCATCTGTTGGGTCGCCTTGGATGGCAGCGCCGGCTGTTCTGAGAGAAGCTCAAGCAGTTGATAATAGTACTGTCTCCCCTCGCCATTGCTGCTGTCAATGTCCTTACCGCCAGCCTGCACAATGGACGCCATACGGTACATGTCACGTGCTCAAGACTGGCAAGACATATCAATTGGAATAGTAAATGCCTTAGCTTTTCAGTAAAGAGCTTCAGGACTTGGTAAGTGACGGGCTGGCCTGGAAGTATCTGATGCAGTGATCAAGTCTGCAAAGTGAACCAACAAGTGCTGCTGGTGGAAACTAACCAGCAGGCCAGCTTGCGCTGAAAGGGCGATGGCGCTCCCAGCAGTTGTGCCTGCTGTTGGTATGACATTCGGCAGTAGTGCCACTGCATCAGTAGACTCGCAGGAATTCGAGCCCTCATCAAGGCCTGGTTCTGTAACCCGTGGCTGCAGGTCCACAACAGCAGCTGCCACATTGTCCATGGACTGGCCCTGCAGTGCTGCCCGGCAGAGCACCTCCGCCAATAGCTGGGTTGCGCAAGGTGCCCTGGAAAGGTGCTCTGCAATATCTACTGTCCCGTCTGCATCGCTACTGTTTGGCGCTCCTTCAAGAATGACTCTCTCTGGAGTGCACTGTTTCAAGCTGGCGGCATAACTGCAGGCCGTTTCCAGCACATCAGATTCTGTAGTTGCTGTGCAAAATGCCTCGCTGCTGAAGGCCGAGTCACTCTCAGCTGCAAAGCTTTCAGGTGGTGGCAGGGGAATGGCAGGTTGCAGCACCGTGTCGCTGTCTCCTGGTGGGCCAGAAGGAGGCGCCTGGTCATGTGCCGCGCGCAAGGCGTCGCAGACCTGCTGAGGCGTCAGCGCCTCGAGAATGCCATCAGTGACCAGCGCCAGCAGTACGTCACTGGCAGCAATCTCTTGCCAGGCGGGCACCTCCGGCACAGCAATGACTCCCGACTCCCTGAACTCGAGGTCACCAAACGCTCGGCTTACGGCCAGGCGGCCGTCTACACGCCATGGGCCACCGCTATTGCTGCTGCGCAGCACGCGGCCGCCTGCCTCTTCAATTCGACGGCGCTCGTCTGGGCGATCGGGCGCGTGGTCAGTTGTCAGCTCAACCACCTGGAGGTCCGAGGTAGCCGCAGCAGCAGCAGCACGAGTGGCAGTGCGCCCCATCTGGTGGCCCCTGTGGCCCTTGCCAACAGCTGCGTGCAATTCAGGGGTGTAAGGACAACTGACTAAATGACGACAACCAGTGCATAGGATTTCAATGAACGTGGGATTCTGAGACTTAAGGCTTTGCACAATTTGTAAGGCTGGGGCCAAGTCATCTAAGCAGGGCAACTGGTCTGCCAGCCTTTCACAGAAGAAGACGAGCAGCAGCTAGTGCTTAACCTATCATTTCGTATTCATCAGAGAAAGTGCAGCGACTGCCAATCAGCGACACAAGAAATGCTCATCAACTGCCTGAATGAAGAATTTTGGCGCAGCATTGCTCACATGTCAGCGTGCTGCGTAGTGGAGGAAGGTGCCGCGTGCAGAGAAGTGCACGCGAGTCGCCAAGGTTGGCAGTGAGAAGGTGTTGCCGGCTGGCGCCGCAGCCAACGGCCTCATGCAGAATCAGTGCCACACACGCTGTGCTGCCCGACAACCACCCCTCCTGCTCTGTGACCTGCAAGCAGGCAGCAACCCAAGATCTGCTTGCTTTTCTGTAGGCCTGCGCTCAAGTCACTGGGGAACTTCAACCCCGTCCCTAGCAAACAATCGGCAATAATAACCTGAATCCAGAGTGCCTGCTTAGTACCTCTACAAGCTATTGCCAACTCTCTGTGACAGACCTCGAGCAGTGCGGCATTCACGTCAGCAAAGGCGGCCAGGAGCAAGTGGCGAAGCAGGGCCAGCAGGCCCTCCCCACTGGCTGCTGGCCCCTCGGCACCAAGGCGGGCGTTGGCAAGCTCCGCAAAGCGGTGGTGCAGGTGGGCTGCCACAAACTCCACCGCCTCCTGCCCATTGTGGCCGTCGTAGACGGCATGGTAGTGTAGTTCGCCAGCGCTGCAGGCTGCAGCAGCAGCATCGTCGACGGCAGTTGATCAGGATCAGTCCCATCCAGGATTGAACAGAGGCACAGAGCCAGCAAGTGTGTGCATGAAATTCAGACAGAAAGAGAGCAAGGGAGGATTGAAAGTGAGGGCGAGATAGACTGGAGGCATGGAAATAGCACACGGAGGTCTGAATGAGAGGGGAGGCACGAAAGACGCACAGGTGGCATTGGGGCCATCATGGTGTGGTGGGAGGACAATGAGGGAGGGCAGGCAGACGGCGCGGTCCTCCTGGGTGAGCCGCCGCCCGCGGGCTGCGGCTGCCCCGCAGGACAGCGTACCCCCACACACGCTGTCTCTGCAGCCGTCCGAGCCGCCATTCTCGACCCCTGCTGCGGCAGCGACAGCCAGCGACAGCCGGAGCAGCAGCAGCAGCGGCAGCCGAGCGGCTCTGCCATCGGCAATGCCGACGTCTGGCTTGCGCCGCTGTAGCAAGCCCATGTTGGGTCATTGCTGCGCCGCTACTGCCACTTTCCCCGCGCTTGGCCACTGCAGCCCCCAGCGGGCCGTGGCTGTTGTCCCCGGGTAGCAAACGTACTGGCCGCCATGCAGCCGGCGGCATTCTCCTCCAGCGCCCATTCAGGTGGCAGGCGTCGCTCTGGCGGCCCAGCGGCTTCTGCAGGGCTCGTGGCACCCCAGCAGGTTTTGCCGCAGCCCCAACTGGGGCAGTTGTGGCCTTGAACGCCTTCTGAGCCAGCAGAGCACCACCTACTTTCGTGCAGGGAGTGGCACGAGTGTGAGCGGCGTGTGCATTGAGTGATGGAGGGCCTGAGTGGTTGCCAAGTACAGTGGCAGGCACATTGGGGGGGGGAGAAGGCTGGGGCAAAGGCAAACCCCTAAAGAAGAAAGAACCCCTAAACGAGCCCTGTGGGCTTGTGAACCCGAACCCCCAGGCCCGAGCTTGGGGCCTCAGCTGCTTGCGAGGAAACAACAATGCGGCTGCTGATATTCAGAGAGCGGCTGTGAAAGCCAGCCAGATGCACACCGGTGTTCTTAGACGGAGCCACAGGCTAGACAGGGCGCTCTTAGTTAACTAACTAACACTCTTAGTTAGTACCCCCGGGTCAGCAGTAGGAAGTCAGATGAGCTGAGGAAGAGGGGAGGAAGAGCAACAAGGGGGGCGAGGGGCCCTGGCGGCTGCCACGGCCTTACGAGAGCAGCGCCCGAGCTTCTGCGCCGTGGCTGACTGGCGGCTGACCCCCGCGGCAGCTGCAGCGGCTGGCTGACAGCGGGCGCGCAGCCGGAACGAGGTGCAGAGGGTCGTCGGAGCAAGGAGTGTGGGAAGTGGGGGAAGGCGAGAGTGCAGGTTGAGGAGGGAGACTGGAGAGTGGAGGGGGGTCAAGGGGCGGGGGGAGGGAGGGAGAGCGCTTGCGTGCGAGCCGGAGGAGGTAGGGAGGGGGGACGCTTGGAGCCTTGTTGGAGCGATGAGGCGGTGAGGAGGAGAGGGGTCCCCGGGTTGGCCAGCCGGCGCGGCCATGACGAGCTTCGTGGGCAAGGTGGTGTCTGCGCGCATGCACAAGAGCGTGGTCGTGGCCGTGGACCGGGTGGTGCGCCACCCCAAGTACCCCGCCACCAAGCGCCGCACCAAGAAGTTCATGGCCCACGACGAGTGCAACGACTGCCGCGTCGGCGACCAGGTCCCCCTCCTTCCCTGTCATCCTCCTCTGGCTTCCTCCCACTACCCAGGTGCAGCGAACGCGTCCTAGGAGCGCTGCACCCTGACGCAGCAGCCTGCAAGCTGGCCCACGTGCCGCGCAAAGCCCACGCCTGGTGCCCAAGCCCTAAGCCTCGGAACGCCGTCTTTGGAAAGCCTCACAACATGTAGTTGGACAACCTAGGTTCCATACCCTGGTTTACTGCAACAACCTTAAGTGTAGACCCTTGCATAGAGTAGCTACCTTCAGGACAGGTTTCTGCTATATCTGACGACTTGCCACTCGTGCCACTTCCGTGTCGTCCTTGCCCCCAAGTTGCCCCTCGCATAGTCCTAGACAGCTTCCAGTTGTCAAACCAGCTCCGCCGTTGCCAATGCAAGACTGTGATCAGTCAAGGTTGCTTGGACCACAATGTCATTTTGGTTTCTGGTGAGTTGCAGGTCAAGATTGACTCGTCGCGGCCATTGAGCAAGCGCAAGCACTGGGTCGTTGCTACCATTCTGCGTCGTGAGAGCATCTTCCACCAGCCAGATGCTGCTCTTGTTGCCACCACTGTGCTCCCGGAGGCTGTCAAGAGCAGCACTTCGATGCTTCAGGCAACCCATAGTGCTCCTTCTTAACAGATGCTTTGAAGTCAGCTGACTGCTCCACATCACAGCGCATCGACCATCTAGCAATGAGACATAGAAGTCTGCAACCAGGCACACATCCCATGAACAATTTCCTTGCAAGCTCCCTGCTGGACTCGATCTTATTGCCGTCGCTTAGGTTCCAGCATGTTCAGGCAGGCAGATGGCAAGCTAGATAGTGCCACCGCTGTGGCCTTAGCTATCAAGGCCGTGTGCAGGCTGGGAATGCTGTGACATGGTCAGGCAAACGTTCAATATATGGATACACCCAGCTCAGGAAGTCTGCCTGTCTCATGTATTTAGGGTTCCGCTTTTAGGACCATGGCAGTGCTGTGAACTCAACTGTGCAGTACTTGATGCTGTTTCTCAAATATTGATTGAACAGACCCTTCAGAGTGCAAAGAGAAGGACTACGATCCTATATGCACCAGCAGATGAAAGTCAGGGCGGGGTATTGCTTGATCCATGCCTGTGCTGCTCGATGAATTCCGTGGATAACTACAGAGATGTTTGAAGCATGCAGTTTTAGCGTAACTTGGATGAGAGGGGGTCACAGCCCGTGCCACATGATAGATCGACTTACTTTTGCAAGCATAATCATGGCTTCCATTCAGCAAGTATATCAGTGTCTTTAGGTTGTTCAGGAATTTCTAATGGTCCACATATGTATGCTATGTGAAAGACGAACTCTGACTCTAAGCCGAAGTTTGCACAACCTATGATGGATGTTCCAACTCATTGGCAAGTGCAGCTAAGACCGCATCTGTGTCCAAGGATGACCCAACTGTGATCCTCACGTATTTCTCATATCCCCCAAGTGCGCTATGTACGCCGCTTATCAGGATGCCCCTTCTGCGCAAGGCCTTCTTTGTGTATCCATGGCACAACAGATACAGCTTAGGAAAGTAGTCCGACAGCAGGGGACTCATCCAGGCTGTCGAACCTCGGAAAGTATGTCAGTGCAAGACACTGCTGAGACAAAGCCTGAAAAAGCAGTTAAAATTGGCATTTTACGTATTTCTAGTGCAATTTCAGGCCATAAGTTAGCAGCCATGCAGTAATATGGCACCTGCACGATGTGGGCTCCTGGGAGACTTGTAGGAAATGCCACGAAATTGGAAAATGAAGGCAGGGGAACAAGACCAAGTTGTTGAAGCCCCGCTGCCAGCCTTGACCTCTCATTTGCAGTCTCATTGACCAGCCAGTCGCTGTAGTGCTGGTCCTCCAACGCGGCTATTCCTGCGGCCTGCCATATCAAGGAGGAACAAAGAGATGGAAAAGCAATTGACAGTATTGTCACCATGGTAGGTCCATCATTGATTTGAGAAAAACGTCAATACAAGATTGAGGACCTATCTAAACCTACAAACTGCCTGCATGGTGTCCACTTTGGAGGAAGTCAACAGTCATCATTAGTCCTTCCAAAGTAATCTACAATGTGAGGTATCATCTGGAAATGATCACCAGTGCTATCGATGAGACTGAAAAGGTAGGGCAGATCTTGAACATATCACGTGCTACAACTCTGGAGCTGCAGAGAGCATAACCCAGGCGCACTCCAGCCAGGGCGTATGCTTTTGAGAATGTGCGAGTAAGCATCCATGGCCCTTCCATGATCAAGTTTTCACAATCAGTTCTAGGCTGGCAGTCTTATGGTAATCAAGCACACATGGACTAAGCCCCCACAAATATATTCTGAGCACTTTCACAAGCTCCTGACAAACCGAGTCAGATTTAACTCCTGTCTACCTCTGCGATGTTGTAGAATGGCAAGCGCTGATGGGCCACCTGCTTGTACTGCAAACTCAAAGTAAGCCTGCAGTAACATTCCATGATGTACACCAAGTTGCTCAGAGCTTATTTAGAAAGTCTCTGGTAAAGCTACCTGGACAACCCTGCAAGTATAGAACAAGCAGTGTACACTTGAGTATCAGGCATGGTTGCTGGCTACCTCGTCAAAGACAAGTACTGTTTGAGGAGGCACACCCTCAACGAGTGTCCTAATTTCTTGCTCGGACATCATTCCTCCCTGCAGCGGCCAAGGCAACCATCAGGAGATTGGACCACTTCGATAACAGCCTATATGCAGAAGAGCTGTGGGCAACAGGTCAAGTAGCGGGTGAAGACAGTTTGCTGTACAAACTGTAGGGTTGTTTGGGCTGGCTGCAAAAACGATTGCCGTATTTTCTGTTATCCTATCAAGGAGTCCATCCACGTCCAGAACACCATCTGCATCAGTACAACTCCGTAAAAGCAGGTAAGGAGCTCATGAACAGCATATATACTGGGCAATGTAGTGCAAGCACTGTCTCGCAACACTGTCTTGAGCAAGCACGTGCAGCAACACAAAGAGCTAGAGTGATGGGCATGCCAAGCACTTTGTCACTGAACCAGTATGCGACCACAGCCATATTTCATGCTGTGAGCGCTGGAGCTCAAGCTGAATGACGAGCATGAATGCAGGATGCATGTGGCTATGGCAGGATCATTGAGGCCAGCAAGCATGTCCCTCACCCTCACGTAGCGGCACCAAACGAGCCTGATCAAGGACAAGGATGAACAACAACTCAATCAGATGGCCACATTCATGGCGGAAGGAAGGACCTCAGTCAGTAAGTATACATAGCATCCAGTGAGATCACTAGGACAGTCTCTGCAGGCATAAAAATGCTACAGCGGCATTGGTGAGATACTTCATTATTGGGTGGCTTGTCTGATAAGCCACTACCTGTGCTTGTCTGCTTTGGCTTATCGTGATTTCAAGGCAGCTGTCATTGTTGATAAATATTAGGTGCAATCACTGACAATCATCACACTTTCTGACCAGATGTCTAGCCAAAAGATGCCAGCCCTGACACTCAGCATGTATTGAGGGAGCCTTTATTATACCTCAGCCCCGCAGGAAAGAGTGCCAGTCTTATATCTGGGGAACGACGGCTCGGGCACAACTGCATTCTTTCCCTCGTAAAGATAGAGGTCACATGCCAGCTGTCGAAGAAACATCCATGTTACGTCCATTATCCCATTGTTTGCTTCTCTATGAGTTACTAAATCCAGTCTAGAAGGTCTGCTATTATTCATGAAGTACGTGAAGGCACCACAAAGCAGCCGCATACAGGCTACCACCCTTTTGCACTGTTCAGAGAGTAGCGAGAGCATATGCACACGCCAGTGCTCTGGGTCCTGGTAGCATCTCCATGTCATGCAAGACATAGATCAACGTGGTGCGGCTAGCAACCTGGAGCAGGGACTCACTGCCATTACTCAGGACAATCTGCTCAGCAGGATAGTCCAGCTTCTCCGCCAGCCGCCTGGTGAGGTCCCTGCCGTAGGCATCCGGATAGAGCTGGCCGACTGCCAGCACCATCTCCATGGCCTCCCGCACCTGTGCTTGCAAGGGCAACCAAGACAGTCAAAGAGGATACGGACTGATTTAGCAGCAGCACAGGCACTCCGACGAGCACCAGTGTGGCTGACAACAAGCGGAGAGGCTTGCCTTGGGTGACGGAGAGTACACGCTCTCGTTGAGGTGGAGCCGGCGGATGGGCCCGTCGTAGCCGCCGAGCCGCACGTCGTGGTCGGCCAGCGGGAGCTTGGCGTCGGCCATCCCGGCCTGCGGTTACGGCGGAGCCGCCGTTTGTGCAGTGAGCCGCGGCGGGGACTCGACGACTCCACGGAGCAGCCGCTCGGGCCGCCATGGCAGCAGGCCTCAACGCTGCTGGTCAGCCTTCTGCCTAACGAATGCGGCCACCATGGCGACGCCAGGAAAGCGGACGGGGCTGGAGCGGGGCTCACCAGGGCGGCCCGCACGGGGCTGGCCTCCATGGCCTCCATTGCCGTCGCCGCGCCGCAGCGTCAAGTGGATGGCCGTAGTGAGTGAGCTCGTCAAGGCTCGTGACGAGAGCAAAGTGGGACAGCGTGGTCGATTCCCCACTTGGTTTCCCCAACCCTCGTCCAACCCTCGTCAGTGGGAGAGCCACTTTCTTCCCACTTGGCGCGCCCCGCGAGACGAGGCTCTGGAACGTGGGGCAGCTAGCTGGTCACGAAGCGAGGGCTCCACAGCGGACAGGCGGCCCCTGGCGCCGCTGGCGCCATGGAGCTACCGGCGGCGCCATGGCCGGCGTGCTGCGCCGCGTCCGAGGACGGGCGGTGCCACCACGGCGTCGGCGCGCTGGTGCAGGCGCTGGCGCGCGCGCGCCTGCAGCGCGAGCTGGGCCTGCGCCTTTTTTTTTTTTTTTTTTTTTTTTTTTTTTTTTTTTTTTTTTTTTTTTGCCACGCCCGTGCCGCCGGCCTGCGCGCCCTCGCCGCGCTGCTGGCCGCCGCGACCTCGCGCCCCGACGCCTGGGCGCTCTTCTGCGAGAGCCAGCTCCACCGCGAGCTCCGCAGTGAGCGCCCGCGCCGGCCCAGCCTCTGCCCGCTGTCGCTGGCAATGGCGGCCGATCTATGGTAGATGACACCTGACAGCTGACGCGCCCCCCACGCAGTCGTCTGCGTCCTCTTCCAGAACACGCTGGCGCCGCCGGTGCCGGAGCGGGAGCCCCCACCGTGCTCCCCGCCAGCGCGGCGCGCCGTCTCTGCTGAGGCGCGGCGGGCGGCGGCCCTCGCCCTCGAGGACGAGACCGTTGCGGCGCTACGCGTCTTGGAAGGCTGCTGCCTCATGGAGCCCCTCTGCCGCGAGCACGCCGCCAGCTTCCACGCCGTCCAGGTTTGCCGTCGGCTGCCGCTGCGGTGGCAGAGCAGCGGTCCCGCTCTCGAAGCACGGGGCCGCTGCCAGTGGGCAACTTGCTGTGCTCGAGAGGAGCCAGTTTGTCACTCGTGGCCTTTAGTTAGTCGCCTGCGTGCTCTGCAGGACCATCTGGAGAGGCTGGTGGCAGCAGGCTCTCAGCCGAAGCTGCAGGGGGCGTGCCTCGACGCACTCCTCGCCCTCCTCCTCGACTCGCCCACCAATCAACAAGTACCTCCGAGCTCACCTGACTAACTTAAGGCCGGTACGGATGGCCAAAATCTGACCCACATTGATGTGATGATGCGGGTGTTTGACAACAAGCGGGCCCGGCTGCCTGAACAGGAACGACAGCGCTGCTGCAGCTGACTGCATTCGAGCCCAAGTGTGTCACACATTGCGGCGCTCTGCTCTGTCGGGGCCATGCAGGAGCTGATGCGCTTGAAGGGCATGACCACGGTTGCCACATTATCCACAAATGTACATGTCGACCCTGCAACTAGGTAAGCGTCCGTGTGGAAGTGAGCACCACCTATGACCTTCCCCGCAATCTGCACAATGAACGTACAGCTCCTGAGAGGCTGACGTATGTGTCCACTGAGGCTTGATCAGGCACAAGTGGTACACTTTGCAAGCTCCACACTGAGTCGGGCACCAAGACTACCAAGGTCACCAAGTCTGCAAGGTCCGAGCGACCTACATCTGAGCCGATTGTGTTGACAGGTCAAAGTGCACGGAGTTCATCCAACTTGTGGTGGAGCAAATACTGCCTGAAGATGGTGAGGCGCCGCAGTCGCCTGCCTGGTCTGCGCCGGACGACGGTGGCGATGTTGACAGGGACTATTGCACAGATTCTTCTGTGCTATCAACAGTATCAAGGTCAAAGGAGGCGGCCGCTATTCCGATGATGCGCCGACGGGCCTGGGAGGACGTCCTGTCTGTTGTTGGCAAGGATGCCGCTGCAGAGCTATTTGGCTCGGAGCCGGCAGTATCAAGCCCCCATGACGAGGACAGGTTTTCGGCCTCGCCAGAGTCGTCGCTTACGCCTTGACCGAACGTGCCCGCTGTGTGAGTAACTAGTCAAAGCACACATTCGAGCTCTTATGGACGCACTTCACTTGGCATGTTAGACCTTACATATCATTTCACACAGCTGCCTTTCACGCGACCTGATGTTGTGATATGCAGCCAACACCTGCTTCTGGAGCTGCTGAATCAACGCACTTCACCAGCATGTTGGACTTTACGTATCATTTCACACAGCTGCCTTTCACGCGACCTGATGTTGTGATATGCAGCCAACACCTGCTTCTGGAGCTGCTGATCAACAACTTGCCGAGGTTGTGGCAAGGGAATGACCTATGCAGCAGGTAAACATTGTCGAACTGCTCGTACAGAATAGCACCACAACTGGTGCGCAAGCTTGGTTGTTGTATAGCTTCATATCATAACACATGCGCCATAAGAAGCCAGCCACGACTTCTGCTTAACAGCAGCATGGTGTAAGCATCATTGAGCACGTCACTTGCTTCAGCTTCAACAGGATTACTGCAGTTCTATGCATTCTTCGACACTCCTGCTGGTGAGCTTATCATATGTCAATCTTGTTGTTGCAGCTACAATTTCCGGCGCATGCGAGGCCTCTACATGTACATTGTTGTCTGTGTCTTCAAGAGTTGTGACTTCATCAAGAGTAACAGACCTTGTGCGGTCGCTCAAGAACCTAAAGCACCCCAGCGCTCAATGAAGCAAGTATCGAGCTCGAGCTTGGTGCTCTGGAGGCTTCTCGTAACAGGGGATGTTGGGTGCCTAGTGCCCACTTGCGTTGCTGTGTGCTTTAGACCTTTTCTGGCCCTTTCGAATTTTGTTACATGCTCTTTACCTGGGCTGACACTCACAGCCAGCGCCCTCAAGTTGGAAGAATCTTTCTCTATTCATAAGCATCTCTGAGCATCACACAGGGCCTTGGCGGCTGCTCCGAGGACGTTGCTCATGCCCGACTTCACAGTCAGCGACCTGAAACCGTTGGCCATGCAAACCAGGCACACCATGCTGGGTCGTGCCCCAGAGCTCGTGTATCTCCCCCGGATGAAGAATTGCGCAAATGGAGCTATCACCTGTTTCCGGGGCCAGCTCCCTCGGAACGATCCGGTCGTCGAGAGAAGGGGGTCGTCGCTCCCCCCCCCGACGGTCTCGCTCGGCCTTGGTGGTGCCTGCGGGGGTGTCACCCATCGACACACATGGGGCGCTGGGCGCTCGGTGGCTCGAGCTGCTCACCCAGCTCGCCCGCCACACCATCGCCCGGCGCTTCCACGGGGAGCCGGTTGACTTCCCTGCAGCCGGGTCGCTGACGCAAGTGTATCGAATGCGCCTGGCCGTCTCGCTGCAGAGGTCCATGGCCCGGGCGCTGCACCTTCGTGCCGGCAGAGCCCTCGCTGCTGCCTCTGGCTCTGGCCAGGGGACCCACTTCCAGGAGCCCAGCATCTCTGATCTGCGGCTGCTTAGCAGGGGTTACTGAGTGTCTCGTAGC
>WELB01000041.1:801899-818172 GCA_009602725.1 Spirogloea muscicola
CAGGAGCGCCGCCGGCCGACGGCCGGCGGCACCGGCGGCGGCCGCAGGGTGGCGGCGGAGGGCCGCGGGACCACCTCCTGGTCCTGGTCCACGGCATCCTGGCGTCGTCGGCCGACTTTGCCTTCATGCAGAGCAAGCTGGCGCGCCACCTGGGGCCCCGCTTCTTACTCCACGGCAAGCAACCCCCCTCCTCCAGCAGCAACGCCACGGATCCCGGTACTCTGTAGGTCTGGCCGTGAGCTTGGCAGGCCTTGAGCCCAGTACATGGCAGGCGCCATCGCCGCCGCGCCGGCTGTGGCCAGCATGGAGCTGGCCGTGAGAGCCGCCCGCCCTCGAACAGCGGCTGGCTGACCCTTCTCTCATAACAGCTGTTTCCTGACCTGGCTGGTTGCTCCTGCAGCGAGCTCGACGAACTCGTACCTCAGCACGCTGCGCGGCATTGACGTTGCAGGGGCTCGCCTTGCGGCTGAGGTGCAACTCGAGGCCCTAGCCCTGCAGCGTTGCGGTGCATACAGATCTGTAAGACCACCACGAGTGGATCAGGATATGAAATTTTGGCAGCTTGCTGAAAATCACAAAGATTGCGGGCACAACGGCAGGTCATCCTGCCATGCGTATGTCGTGATGGACTGCTTGCGGCCAAGAGCGTCCAGGTGGCGGGCATTGTGAAGCGCAGCCCCCACCTGGAGCGCATCTCGTTTGTGGCGCACTCATTGGGCGGCTTGTTTGCACGTTATGCCATTGCAAAGCTGTATCAGCTCTCCGACCTCGCGCAAGCTCCAGGTACTGTCGCCTATATCACCGCCGATCTCAGCATGTGTGCCAGGCGCATGGACAGAGCTGGCTTCGCGCAGATCAGGATGTCCAAGGTCTAAGTCAGTCAGGAGCAGACCTACAAGTGTGAGATTGCAAACTTCTGGAGTGCAGTCGCCGAAAGCATGGAATTGGCTCCTTGCGGATCTGTGCAGAAAGACAAATCTGTCTGCCCCAGAAGTGGTCAGGGTTTAGAGCTCAGGGTCTCCAAACCAGCGAAACCTGACTATGTTTGTGCTGCCTTCATACAGCACCGCGAGGCGCTGCAGCAAGTCACTTGGACGAAGCTGCCACCTTATGCGGGCTTCAGCCCGTCAGCTTTGTTACTCTTGCGACGCCGCACCTTGGCGTTAGCGGGCACAAGCAGGTTCGCTACGGCCTTCCTTTGCAGCCCTGAACGCCAAAGTGATCCATGGGTGCTAGCTCCTGGCAACTGCTGCAGAAGGCACCTTGGCATCTCAGGGCCAAGTCACCTTCGTCCTATAGAAAGCATCCTGAAACTGCCGTCATTAGCCTGGTGTGTATCGCAAGAGGGTTCCTGAGACAAGGACCTCATACCTGCAATATGTCATCATTGAGACGTGGTCACTTTGGTGACCCTATGGATATCCTTGATCTGCAGCCAGGTACAAGGCTGACTGTGCCATTGCCAGGTACTTGCAGCTCCCATTCCTCCTGGGGTTGAGCTTCTTGGAGAGGGTTGCAATGCCAATTGCACCATTGGTGGCCGGCCAGACGGGCCGACAGCTGTTCCTGTCTGATAAGCACATGTCTGGGCAGCCACTTCTCCTGAACATGGCCTCAGATTGTGAGGAGGGGCCATTCATGTGGGTCTCTTGCACCCTCTAGGCCCTGGATTGCTCGATTGCAGCCATTGATTGGGGTCCAATTCCTGTCAAGGTCTCTTGTACAACGCTTGAACTGCGGCGAGACTGCTTCCTGCTATATCAGAATTTCATGAGCTACTCTCCTTCTGGTGTAAGGAGCTCGTGCTCTGGCTGTTATCTTGCAGTTCTGCACTGGGCCTCTTCCAGCTACGTGCTACGTATGCCAATGTGGGCTATGACCGTATCCCCAAGACCTACTACTGTCGACACCTAGTCCAAAAATTGAATCTGAATGTGGTATGTCACTAGTCGGTAGAAGTGTTGTATTGGATGAAAGGGTCCCGCATGTGACCAACTTTAGCAACTTTCATTTCAGCAACTTGGCAAGGTTACCATCCTTGATCCACAGCATAGACTTGGTTGGCTGGCGGACTTCCTCCATCAGGCGAGAGTCTGAGCTTCCCAAGGTTAGCTGCTTGTGTTAGACCACTCCCTTGGATTCTCAATGGCACGATCACAACCCTACTTGTTGGTCAAATCAAGCCTGCTGCCTCAACCTGCTATCTGTGACTTTCTGCTTCCCAAAGTTAGCTCTGCTAATGAACAATGTCCAGGTGGTGCGAAGTAAAGCTGAGCTAAAGTACAAGCACATCCTGGCTGTCCACAAGAGCCTTCCATTGCCAAGCTGCAATGAGATTGAGCATAAGCAAGGTCTTGAACAGCGAGAAGTGGCAGAAGGTGGGCAGCAAGCCCTGTAAGACTAACTAACTGTCTTGCTTGTTGTCTTCAAGCCATTCTGCTAGCAGTGCTGGGAATCAGTCTTTCTCGATGAGAGTAGATGTTGATGGTACTATTGGCTCAAACTATGCATGCTGTTGGGCCATGTAAATGACTTTGCGCCCAAGTAAACAACTGTTTGTATTGGTTGCACTGTCTATGTAGATTGCATGATTTCAAGATTGCAGCAGGTGTCCTGGCTCAGAGTGGATGTAAGTTTTCACTCTGCAGTCTGGCCATTTTTTGCTCACAACAATATACATGTAAGTACCACACTGAACAATATCATAGCCCTCATGACTATTAGCTGTCACGTTGCCGTACTTAGCAAGCACAACTGCCACAAGGATCGGGGTACAGGAGTGCGCAGTGAAGCGTGAAGTGCTTGCTGACATCAGAAAGTAGCTTCCAGCATGCACATGGCTCCACTATGCATAGTTGCACTTAAGAAGTTCAGGGAGCAGTGTTGAAGGTCAGTCACGTCAAATGTCTGACTGAGGCATGAGGTCCCTGGATGCAGGTGAAGCAGACATGGTTCCATTTTGAGGGTGCCGAGGTCATCCGGCACCTGATTGACCTACTTGTGCAGCAGGAACAAAGTGTGCCATTGTTGCAGGCAAGCCTGTAGCCCATCTGCTTGCCAGCATCATTCTTCTGTACAAGCTTGGCTTCTGATAGGGCATGGTAGGCATGTCAAGAACAGCAGTGCCCTTGTGTATCCTATAGTCCTTGTTGTTTGCTTTGTAATTCTGAGTACTTTCCCCCCCCAAGCCGCTCGTAGACTCCTAGTCTTAGTACCACTGCCAAACGAGGAAGGCAAGGTCTAAATTTTTTGTACAGACAGATAGGATCACAACCGACCATAACTAAGGACTTGCAAGCTCTCGACATAGTTGCAAGCAGGGGTGTTACTTTTGCAAAATCAGGAGAACTCATGACACGATGGCAGTAATAATTGTTGTCGCAGCAGCATTTGGGAAGGGGAGAGGGCGTTCGGTGGCCCTGTAAGTTTCTTTGTGATGCCCATCTATCAGTCGTACTAAATCAAAGATTACAGTAGCCATGGTAAGATGGAACATCTGCCAGGCCTAAGGCTCAATGTCCTGACTGACTTGTCCAGCGTTTTATGTCCTGGCCACAACATGCGCTAATTGGTAGCAACTTTTTCTTGGACTCAACACTGCTGTTCGTCACTCTGTCTGCAGCGAGCTCAGGTCTCATTTGTCTCAGAGCGCTGGGCAAGCTCTTGCTAGTAGCATCAAGTAGTGGACTACGTGAAGTGGGCTCCAATCTGCGCGATGAATATAGGTGGCCATGCGAGTATTTGGGCTGCGTTACTGTGAACTCGAGCTTAGGCTGGGCAAGAGCTGCTCTTGTGGTACTCCAGAGTACCCGGGCCAACCAGCTGTTGTACCGCAGGGACAGAAGAGGTCAGTACACGTACAGGGACAAGCCCTCTTACAAGGTTATAATGCCCAACCACGGGTTCCCAGGGACGCCATCACCGTCGCACCCTGGACATTGTGGGTGTACAACCTGGCGGAGGCCCACGAGCCTTGGTTGATGTGGTGGTGACGGAGGCATACAAGAGTCCCGCTTCGACGCATATTGCTGGCCACGCAGTGGGAGGTGCTGAGCAAAGAAAGCTCCGACTCTACTCTGACTACCCCCGCAGCGATCACCTCCTACAGGCGGCAAATGACACTTTCGGCTGCACGGGTCCTCGCTTCCATACCTCACTGGAGAATATTGCAATTTGAGATATGCTCGTCGTGAGGATATGCTTCCAGCTCAGATGGGCATGCCGGCAGCCTACTTGTCATTCTTGCAACGTCCAATGTCAGCTTGTCTGCAGCGAGCTCAGGCTCATGCGTTGCATCAGAAAGCTGGTCGAGCCTTAGCTGGTAGCTCAAGAGCTTGTCGACTGCCGTCCGGTATTCGGGCATCAGTTAGCGACCTCTGCGTGCTGACTCGTGGTTACTGAGCGGGTCAGCTTAGCAGCAGGTGACGAACATTTGTCAATGTGCTTGCCTTTGTACTTGGCCACACAGGCCCTCCATCTCTTGACACATACTCATCACCCTCTTACAAGGTTCCTCGTTGCCACTTGAGGTGAGTAGCACCTGTTGGTACATAGTAGCTGGAGCTGCGAACTTGCCAGAGCAACTTCAGTTTTCATCAAGCAGGCTCAGCCAAAGGGGCTGATGGCTGTGAACGGTCAGCCAGGATAAGGAAATATACAAGCCCAAAAGAGCCAGCGCCTGCTTTCTTCTATATATATGCTCAGCTCATCTTGCTCTCATCCTGCTCCAAAATCAGTACCAGCAGATCTGAAAGGGAGATTCGTTGGAGAGAGGGAGTCTCAACTCTTTCATTGTACAGGCATTGAGCTGGCATAGCCATGCAATAGCAGCAGCCTAATCTGCTGCGTTTGCTTCCGCTGCTAGCGCTTTCCTGCTCCAGCAGTCCTCTACATTCCCCTTTGGCTGGCCGCTCACAGCATTGCCTCCTCTCAGGAACCAATCTACCTTATTTCGGGCTTACTCTTTGGATTAACCGTATCACGGCCTTCACCACCACAGTTGTGGAGCTCGGTCCCTCTTGAAGGTGGGGTTAGACTCTTCCAGAAGAGGGCAATGGCTGTGATTAGCATCCAGTAATAAGGAATGCACAACATTCTTTCGAGGGCCAGAAAAAGCGCAAATCCATGTGCTAAATCCATGCCCATACGGGGTTCGTCCGTAATCGGAAAGTGCAAAGTAGCCTCGTCGGCATAAAGCAACCACGCTTGGTGCCAAGTGGCAGCCATACCCGACAAGGTTTGCTGGGATTTTCTAGGATCCAATGGAATCAGATTCATCAGATTCAATCAGATTCCACGGGATGCATGCCCTTCCCCGGTGGGGCCGTTCAGCTGCCGCAAGGCCCCTGCGTGATTTGCTCGCCGCAGGTGGACGCTGACTGGGCGAGCAAGCGGGGCGAGCTCAAGCGCCGGGTCATCGCCTCAAATTGTGTTTTATTTATTTTGGGCTGGCCTCTCACACCCATGGCATTCACTTTGAGAGAACTGTTTCTTTTCCGCTACTTCGGACATCGTTCATGTGTCGTCGGCTGGCTTTTCAAAACCCTTCGCCCCCTTTGGAGGCAAATTTCTCCGACTGCTGCTAACTCGTGTTTACTAAGCTCCCATCTGCGGTAGTCTCGTGCATAGCAGTGTATTTTAGGCGCCTTCCGGCTCTTGATACCTTGTCCATTCTTTTTTTTTTTTGTTTGCCGGCAGAAGAAAGTGCTGGGCTGGCTTTGTCACAGCCCTTGCCCCCATTGGGAGAGCCACTACTTCTTCTTTGTCCACTTCATTCTTTTGGGCTGGCCTTTTCCAGCCCCTACCCTCTGTGGCTTGCCGGCTGAGATGGGCTTGCCAGCTGCATATCTGTCGCTCTTGCGACGTCGAGTTTCGGCCTGTTTGCAGCGTGCTCAGGCTAGTGCCTTGCACCAGAAAGCTGGGCGAGCTCTAGTAGGTGGCAGAAGGGCTCCGTTCCTGGCATCTAGTATTCATGCATCGAGTAGTGACCTTTATGTTTTGACCCGTGGTTATTGAGCGGGTCAATCTGCTGTAGGTTATGTAGATTTTTAGATATGCTTGCCTTTGTACCTGGCCATTTGGCCTACATTTCTTTCTAATACACGATCTTTTTTTTTTTTCTGTGGGCGAGCTTTTCTTTTTCCAGCCCCTACCTTCGTTGGGAGGGCCACATTCAATTATTGGAATAGCTCAATTGATCTTTTCACAGCCCTAGCCCGTCCTAGTCTCGCCGGAGTGCTTCTTTTCCCGCAGCGAATTACTCAGACTTGATGTTGCTCACTCGCGGGTACTCAAGCTTCCATCTGCATCGTCTCGTGTCTAGTTGTGTAGTTTTCTTTTCGGCACCTTTTTTGGCTTTGGATATTGTCCCATTCTTTTTGGGCTGGCTTAGCCAGCCCCTCTTCAAAACATTGCAAACCTAGGCTACACTCGACGTGCAGATGTATTTCCGGCTGAGATGGTCTTGCCAGCTGCATATCTGTCGCTCCTGCTGCGACGAGGTTCGGCCTCTTTGCAGCGTGCTCAGGCTAGTGCCTTGCACCAAAAAGCTTGGCGAGCTCTAGTTGGTGGCAGAAGGGCTTCGTTTCTGGCATCTAGTATTCATGCATCGATTAGTGACCTTTATATTTTGACCAATGGTTACTGAGCGGGTAAATCTACTGTAGGTCATGTAGATGTTTAGATGTGCTTGCCTTTGTACTTGGCTATTTGGCCTACGTTTGTTTCAAATACACGAAATTCTTCTTCTCTAAGGACAATTCCGTCCTAATGGCGCCCCATTCTTCTTGTTTGCAAGGGCTTTCATTCGCGGTAGCCACTTGCATATAGCTGTCCTTACTAAGTGCCTGTTGGCCCTTTTGAACCTCAGGTAATTTTCCCGGTTTTCACAGCTGGAAGAGCCCCCTTTTTCTCTGATATGCGGCAGCTTAGCAGGGGTTACTGAGTGTTTTCATAGCTGCTTGATTCCATGTGTGCTAGCTTTAGAAGTGGCTGACCCAATGGGGGCAAGGGCTGTGAAAAGCCAGCCCGAAAGAAATTTTCAAAAGGTTCGAAGGGGCCAAATGACCGAGGGGTCTAACGCGCTATAGCAGAACGGGTGGAGGATGGACCACTCAGTAGCTACGAGTGAGGAGCCTAGCTTTAGCGCTTTCCCTGGCCCTATCGCACTTTGTTCATTCTTTTTCCTGGGCTGGCCTCTTCTCACAGCCCTTGCCCCGATTGGGAGAGCCACTTCATCTGAAGCTAGCCCACATGGAATCAAGCAGCTACGAAAACAATCGGAAGGAAATGAGTGTGTATTCAGAGATGGAGGGCCTGTGTGGACAAGGCAAGCACATTGACAAATGTACGTCACCTGCTGCTAAGCTGACCCGCTCAGTAACCCATGGGGAGAGAGAGCCACTTCTCCCCCTCTCCTCGAAGCGTATTCCTTATGGTACTTGCTTGGTTGTGTGTTTCAGCGCTTTTCGGCGAGGGCTGTGAGCAGCGCAGCCCGAAAAGAAAGTGCTCGCCCCATGAGGATAGGGGGCTGGAAAAGCCCAAAAAAGCCCAAAAAGGACTGACAAGGTCCGAAAAGGCCAAAAGCGCTTTCTCCAAAACGTTTATTAAGAGATGGGGAGGCCATGTGTGGCCAAGTACGAAGGCAGGCAAGCACATTGACAAATGTACGTCACCTGCTGCTAAGCTGACCCGCTCAGTAACCATGAGTCAGCACATAGAGGTCGCTAACTGATGCTCGAATACCGGACGGCAATCGATAAGCTCTTGAACTACCAGCCAAGGCTCGACCGGCTTTCTGATGCAACGCATAAGCCTGAGCTCGCTTGCAGACAAGCTGACACTCGACATCGCAAAAATGACAGGTAGGCTGCCGGCATACCCATCTAAAATCCATCTGGGCTGGAAGCATATCCGCGCGTCGTGCATATCCCAGACTCGCTGTGTTCTCAAGAAAGAAGGTGCTCGCCCATTGAGAAGAGGGGCTGGCAAAGCCAACCCAAAAAGAATGGACAATGTTCAAAGCCAAAGAAAGAGGTGCTGAAGAAGGACTACACTACAAAGTGCAAGATGGTGCAGAGGGAGACGCAGATGGCTGCTCAGTATCCACGTGTGAGCAACAGCAGATCAGAGTAACTCGGAGCAGGAGAAGCGGCACTTTGCCGAGACCCGGAGGCAGCAGCCATAGCACGGCCAAGTAGGGTATGGAAGCGAGGACCCAAGCAGCCGAAAGTGTCGATTGCGGCCGGGAGTGGTCGCTGCGGGGGTTGTCAGAGTAGTGTCGGAGCTTTCTCTGCTTAGCACCTCAGAAGAAAGTGCTCGCCCATTGAGGATAGGGGCTGGAAAAGCCAGCCCAAAAAATAATGAACAGAGTACGAGAAGGCGGCCAGAGGAAGCGCTAAGAAAAGAAGAAAGTGCTCGCCCATTATGTGTTGCTAACATGTTGCAACCACGCTCAATCTTGTGCTTCAAAAGAATAGCATAATTCGTTGAGCTGGAAAAGCCAGCCCAAAGAAGAATGAACAGAGTACGAGAAGGGGGCCAGGGGAAGCGCTAAGAAAATGCACCTCCCACTGCGTGGCCAGCTATGCGTGTGGAAGCGGAACTCTTGTATGCCTCGGTCACCAACACATGCACCAAGGCTCGTGGGCCTCCGCCAGGTTGTTCACCCACAATGTCCAGGGTGCGACGGTGATGGCGACCCTGGGAATCCGTGGTGATGGGCATTACATTGCTTACTTCCACAAAGAGAGAAGGCGCGCGGGGCGCATGAATTGAAAGGGAGGCCAATTCAAGCCAATACATTGTTCAGGCAGAGTCGAGTGCAGTCGAGCACAAAGGGCGCGGTAGCCGGCGTCGCGCATCAAGCCCGCCAGGGCTTTCCCCAAACGGGCGAGCCCTTCTTCTTTCACTTTTCGGGCTGGCTGTTTCACTGCCCTTGCCCCCTTTTTTCTGGGCTGGCCTCTCACAGCCACCAGTTAACTTCCCACAGCCACCGCCCTCTCCTCGGAGAGGGGATTTTTAGATTTTTAGATGTGCTTGCCTTTGTACCTGGCCATTTGGCCTACATTTCTTTCTAATACACGATCTCTTCTTCTCCTCGGAGCGTCCTTCTCAATGAAAAATGCGTGTATATTAAGAGATGGGGAGGCCATGTGTGGCCAAGTACAAAGGCAAGCACATTGGACAAATGTACGTCACCTGCTGCTAAGCTGACCCGCTCAGTAACCACGAGTCAGCACATAGAGGTCGCTACCTGACGCTCGAATACCGGACGGCAATTGACTAGCTCTTGTGCCAGCAGCTAAGGCTCGACCAGCTTTCTGATGCAGAGCATACGCCTGAGCTCGTTGCAGACAGGTTGACACTCGACGTCGCAGAAATGACAGATAGGCTGCCGGCATACCCATCTGGGCTGGGAGCATATCCTCGCGTCGTGCATATCCCAGACTCGCTATGTTCTCGAGTAGGGTATGGAAGCGAGGACCCAAGCAGCCGAAAGTGTCGATTGCGGCCGGGAGGAGGTGGTCACTGCGGGGGTAGTCTGAGTAGTGTCGGAGCTTTTTCTGCTCTCTGTTCATTCTTTTTCGGGCTGGTTGTTCCAGCCCCTATTCTCAATGGGCGAGCACTTTCTTCTTTCTGCTCAGCACCTCCCACTGCGTGGCCAGCAATGTGTGTGGAAGCGGAACTCTTGTATGCCTCAGTCACCACCACATCAACCAAAGCTCGTGGGCCTCCGCCAGGTTGTACACCCACAATGTCAATGGGCGAGCACCTTCAAGCTTCCTCTCTAGCATCTCCGACCTGCGGCTGCTTTTCTTTTTGCGGCTGCTTAGCAGAGGTTACTGAGTGATTCGTAGCTGCTTTGTTTCTGTGTGCTTGTTTTTCTTAGCGCTTCCCCTGGCCCCCTTCTTGTACTCTGTTCATTCTTTTTGGGCTGGCTTTTCCAGCCACTATTCTCAATGGGCGAGCACTTTCTTCCTCCTTATGGGAACAGCCCACCAATGTACGAAAGTGGCTCTCCCAACTAAAGTTTCGTGCATTTGAAATAAACGAAGGCCAAATAGCCAAGTACAAAGGCAAGCGAGAGAGGCGAGGGCTGTAAAAAGACACCCCGAAGAGAAAGTTGAATACGTCCGGAGAGGCCCGGAATGCACGGCAGGGGAGGCAATGAGGGAATGAAGGCGCCGCGCGGAGCCCATGAAGTAAAAGGGAAGGCGAATTCAAGCCAATATATTGTTCAAGCTGTAAAGGCCCAAAAGCGTAGTGGATGTGGGGGGGCAGGCGAGGAAGAGCGCGGACAGTCAAAAAAGAATGGACAAAATCTAAGAGGGACAGTGGGGGGAGGGCCGCCGCGGCGGCAGGGAAACGAGAGAGAAGGAGCGCGGGGCGCATGAAATGAAAGGGAGGCCAATTCAAGCCAATGCATTGTTCAGGCGGGGAGGGGGGGAACCCGCCGCTGGCCCGCAGCGTGAGGCGGGAGCGCGGGGTGGCACCGTCCTGCGCACGGCGGACCAATCTCGTGGCGCCGCAGATTCCTCCTCCCACGTGGCGCGCCTGCGTCCGGCGCCGCGGCATCCCGCGCGCAAGATGCCGCCCGAGTCCCACGGCGCGCGGCGCGGAAAATGCGCCGCGTGGCGGCGAGCTTGCTCGGGCGGCGAGGGCCAGGTTCCTGGCCTGGGGGGAGATTCTGGGCAGGGGGGGGCCAGATCGGGCGCCCCGGTGGCGGCCGCCGGTCAACCCCCGAACTCTTTTGACCCCCCCCCCAGATGAATATGCGGGAATCACCGCCCCGCCCGACACCGGACAGCCCCCCCCTCCCCCCCTCCCCNNNNCCCGCGCCCCCGCCCCTCCCTAGACGTAGCTCCCCGTCTGCTTCATGCATCTCCACAGATCCCCAGTCAGGTTGCCCTCTGAAACCCCCCCAATCTGCTCCCTACGGCCGCCGCTTCCGCGACCATCGCTGCCATGGCGCCCCTCGCGGCGCTCCTCGCCGCGCTCCTCCTGGCCGTGGTCGCGCCCCTCGCGGGTGAGGCTTCCCCCCCTTCCGCCCGGCCACCCACCGCTCACCCGTTGTCTCCGTAGCTTTGGGCCGTGTTGAAGTAGCATTGGAATGGGTCGGTGAAGCATGAGGGAGAGTGGAGGAAAGAGTCAAAACGTGAACCCAGCCGAGTTCCTGGAGCAATGCAGCAGGCTGCAGCACAGATAACCGCCCAGATTGTTCCTGGACAGCTGCAGGTGGTAGCAGTACACCCTGCTCCCAGCGGGGCAGGATAACTCTACATTCTCATACTTTCACTTTATGAACTCTTGTTATTCTTCATTTGCGGTGTATGTGATAGGGACCAGCCCGCATGATGCTGTCAGTCAGTTTGCAGCTGACCACCAACTGACCACCGTGCTGCAGGAGCGGCCAAAACCCCCCCTTATCTGGCACCAAAAATCAAGGCGCCGTCATGCTCTCACATTCCCTGGTATTACCCCATCACCGTGCCGCCTATCACGGTGACTCCTGGGACGACCTGCACATGGTACTATATGGACGCCAGCCCTGTTCTCCGCCAGCATTGTGTCGAGTCTGTGCCGCCCGACACGAGGATTAAAGCCCCAATTGACACCACTGGAAAGGGTGTTTTCAGCTACAAGTTCACAAAGGTACGCCAACACTACTACAACATTTTTCCGGCCGAAAGTCACGCCCAAACATGTACTTCACCTCATGTTGCAGAAATACACATTTTGTAGAAATCCTTGTCGACATGTCATGTGTATATATTTTCTGCATGCTCACCTACACTCAAGTTGACTTTCAGAAGGTACATGTAGTAGGGGGCAGAAGCTATTGCATAGGGAGTGTTGCATACAAATTGGGTTACGTACACCACATGCATTTTGTCCTGCATGATGATGCAGGTGTCTGGGCTTCTGGCTGAAGTCCTTTCTCTGATGTGTCATTTCTTTGCTGCACAGGCTGGTATTTACTTGTATCAGGATTGTCAATTCTTGTACACAATGAATGGTGAGATTATTGTCGCAGCTGGCAAGACAACGACTGGGAAGGGCATGCACAAAACATCTACTTCTACGAAGAAGGGCGGTCATAAGCATCATCCACCTCCTCCCAAGAAGAAGGCAACTAAGAACTAAGAGGCATCCTATTATATGTGATGAGTTCATTTTGTACGTAGTTTAGAGTTCTAGAATGTTCGATGTGAGTAACATCTTATTACCCCCCCCCCCCCTCCCCTTCTGCACAGTAGCACATTCTTTACTGGCAGCCAGAATAACAAACCCCCTCTCTGCACAGTGTCACCTTCTTTGCTGGCAACTAGAATTGCAATCTTGGTTTGAGATACAAAGAAAAGTAGGGATTCTTTAAAAAATTTATCTCAAATGCGGGAGGTTTTCTAGAACTCTTTTGTAGACGCACTGCTTTTGTGCGACAAACAGCACCTGAACAAATCTTAGACAATCTGCAAAAGATTCTCATGACTTTCTTTTACATCTTCTGCAAACAGTAGCCTTCACTAACATGTCCATTGCAAAAATGAGTCTGCAACTAGAGGTTAAAATGTTGAACTTCACATTTAAAAGTGGTCCGGATCTTTAACTGTATGATAAATCCAATAGTGTACAGAACCTGTAAATTGTGCACACTAGTAGTCTAATTTGTTTCACTTGTACATGACATGATAAATTCGTAGTGACAGCTTCAAAGTTTGATAACCACTTACCGCCTTCGCAATAGATACATGACAGAACAAAAATGTAATATTTCTGAAGATTTCCAGAAACGATGAACTTACATATATTTACCAATTTCCATAAACATTCCACTAAAGCAACGATTTCGCCTACAGTCATTCCCATGTTTAATCAGAAATTTCTCTACATAATTTCATGAAGAATAGACAGTCAAAAAAACAAGAATTGGTGTTTAGAACAGCTAGAATAATGACATCCTTTCCTTACATCCGACATCTTATCATATTATTTCCAATGTGACGAACTCACCATCCACCAGAAAAAGAAAATAAGGAGAAAATATCATCGAATGTAGGCAGGAAATTTTGTTGGACAAGACTGCCCCTTATCGTGCAGGTAATTTCAGGCAGAAGCTGATAAATGAATCTTGTGTTGAGTCACTCGTGCCACAGGCTGAGCCTGTAGGGCGTGAAAACAAAGCAGAGCAACTTAGAACATCAAACATCCTCTTTTATATGCATGATTTGGTCCAAACAAGTAACAGGCACATACTTTAAGGTAAGACGTCAACCAATAAAGATCAATAAGACCTGCCGCTGACTTATGATGTTCCAAAAACAAAAAGCCGTGAAAGACCTATCTGAAATGGTAAGTTCACAAGACGTTTGCCTCTGAAAGTAGGTGTTTGCAGAGCTTTTGACACCATAGATTGTTAGAGGATCATAGTGGCCAGCCTGGCGCAACAGCAATGAAAAGTTAATAGGCTGTGTTTTATGTACCTCTTCATATTCTGGTTGAGACCACAGCATATACTTGAAAAGGTGAATAAGTACACATGCGCCTGCAAAAGCTAGGTGCTGAGAAGGTTGTTCAGAACAGCCACCACCTGACGAGAGCACTTTGGGCCAGGGAGGAGAGAGAGGGGTGTGCGGTGCGTGCATGAATGAATCGGGGGTTGAAAGAAGGCCAATAGTCTGTAGTCTGTAGTCATACAAAAGCTAGCGCAGAAACTGGGGCTCCATAAAGCGAAGACCTATCATTGTTTGGGAGGCTAAGGTGATAGTTAAAAAGCCGGCTGAAGGGGAACATCAGTACCCACAAATGAGCACATAATACCGACAGGCTGTGACTTGGGCAGGCAAAACACTGCTAGGAAGCCAGGGAAGTACAGCAACTCCAGCCACCGCCTGGGTAAGGTGCCATCTGTGTCAAAAGATTCGAAGGAGTGCTTGCGTAAGGTGCCATCTGTAGTCAGAGGAGCCAGTGGTGTCCCGGATCTCTGAAGACAGTCAGTCTTTCATACCAGTAGCCCTGCATCATCAAACCTTGTGCATAGCAATACCTGCAAGAGACAAAGGCTACTAGCAGATTGTCTGTTGCAGGTATTGCCATGCACAAGGTTTAATGATGCAAGGATAAAGAGTGAGGAAGTGACCGCGTGGGAGCAGGGGGGTGGGGGAGTGGAAGGGGGTGATTTTGACGTGTTGTCTGTAGAGTGCTTAGTAATACCAGTTCCACTTACAACATCCACATCATACTGAGTGGAACAATAACACAGACGAAGATAAAGCAGAGCAAGAGATTGGAAGAGAGCACATCAGCAACATTAATGGCTTGATCGTGTGAGTCACTGCGTAGCATTGTACCCCTGAGCTGGGTCTGAACTCGGTCTCAAGGTCTCACGGGGTCCTCATCTAGTGTTCGTTTCAGCATCTCATGGACAAAGCAGCTTTGATATTTGAATTGTCACCTCAGCTATCCCTGCTGTCTCCTTCAATCTTGCAGAGCAGTGAAGGTATCAGGTGCGCCAAGGTGAGCCGGTGGGTCTCCTTCTCCTCACAAATGGCCGGTGCCGGGCTAGCACTGCTGAAAACCGCAGGCGGGTAGGGAGGAGGGGGAGGGAAAGATGGGGTATGCTTTCCTCCGAAGACCAAGATGCTTTAAACCTAGACCCACCTGACGAAGGTAATAATGTGTATTAGTACAGGCACACTGAAGCGTTTTTATTTGAGGTAAAAATCTTATTCCTCGACCACAGAAGAGGGCGTCAACCTTGAGTTTACTAGGGTAGTAGCCTGTGTTGGCTGAGTGTGGGCTTAATTTCAACTACAAGGGCAGAGCACATTCACCTATCTGAATAAAACAGGTGAGAGCAGTGTGCAGTGCATGTGCAGGGACTGCAAAGAAGACAGCCACCAAGTGACCATGAGCACGGACAGATGATGACGACAAGCCACAGTGGAAGGTAGATGGTGGGCAGGTGGTTCATTCAAGCAAGTCTCAACAGGTGTTGCGGATGTGTCTGGGTGGCAACCCTGACACAGCGCCCAAGACGCGCTCATGGCTACGAGGTAGGACGCTGATGCAAGTGGACTGAAGAAGCATGGAGAAATGTCAAAGGTGGGTACAAGCGTGCTGGTGGTGCTGATGTCAGTCTGTTGTTGGCATGTCTATTGGCTGAGCCTGAGCTAGCTGAGTCGGGAGCGCTGATGACAGGACGGGCTCAACTACAAGGAGAAGCTGACAAGGGCGTAGACGGCCGTGGTAGCCAGGACTGCAGGTGGCGCGACAGAGGCCAGGGTTCACAGCAACATTGGCAGAATGGACGAGTTGAAAGCGAATGCTGCACATGGACCACCCGGGGTGGTCGGGAGCCGGGCATCAGTGGCAGCACCGGCTACCACGGAGCCGGTGCTGTCGTCAGTTGAATGGAAAAGCCTCGGAAAGGGCCGAGGGTGCACCCAAGGCGAAGCCGCCAGACGCTGCGACAGTGGGCGAGTCTGTAGCTGTGCCGCCTGTGGCTGGGGAGGTGCGGGGCCGCGACGGAAAGGTCGAAAGAGGCGCCGAGGCGCCCGGTCCACGTCGAGACGGAGTAGGCGGGCGGCGCGGGCGGCGTGAGAGGCGGGCAGGCGGCCACGGCGGGCAGGAGGTGAGGGAGGCTGGCGGCGCAGGGCCTGGCCGGCGGGAGGCTCTGGCTGCTGAAGCGGCTGTCACAGAGAAACGAGTGCGGCTGCTGACGTTGGAAGAGCGGCTGTGAAAGCCAGCCAGATGCAGACACTGGCTAGGCCGCCGGCTAGAGGTGCAGGCTCCCCCCTTCGTGCCAATAAAAGCCATCGCCCTCTGCTGGGAGTGGCCGGGGAGCACTGCCCCCCCACTTTCCCGACCGTTGGGCGCCCGCGCCCGCCGCTCGCGCCGCCGCCGTTGCCGCCGCCGGCGGCGACGGCGGCGGCTCCATTGCCCCCTGCTGCCGCCGGCTGGCGCGCTCGCTCCGCCGCGCTCATGGCCGCGCCAGGCCGCGGGGCTTCCTCGGGCGCCCCGCTCAAAGCTGCGCCAGGCTCCGGAGCCCCGCCCGGGCGCCTTGCCGGCTGCCGAGCTCCTCCAGTCATCCTCCTCAAGCCTTTCTTCTGCCCCCGACCGTTGTGGCGCCCGGCGACGGCGACGGCGGCGGCTTCAGTCCTCCTCGCCGCCCCCGCCACCGCTGTGCCAGGCCCCGCGGCTCCCTTGGGCGCCCCCTCCTGCCACTGCTGCTGCTCCATACCTCTAGCAGCTTCTGAAACGGACGCAGGCCAGG
>WELB01000042.1:16132-41508 GCA_009602725.1 Spirogloea muscicola
TTACGAGTGAGGAGCCTCACATCCGACAGACTAGCTGCCGGTAAACTATCCCCCTGACGAAAGCCGGAGGCCGCAGCGAGAGCACGGCCAGCACGCAGATGCAAGGCGTGGGCCATGGACCGCTGGAGGGAGACGGACAAGCGCATACGATACACCTGAGCCCACGAGCCAGCGGCGTTGAAGTCAGCCGATGCAGAGGGAAGCTCAGTACCCGCGAGTGAGCAACATCAAGTCAGAGTAGCTCGCTGCAGGGAAAGAGGGCACTCCGCCGAGACCCAGAGGCAACAGCCATGGCACGGCCTGCCCGCGTGTGGACGGCGTGGGCTAGGGAGCGTTGAAACGCCGAAAGTGCCGGAGAGGTGCCAGTGACGAACAAAGGGAAGTCCAAGGAAATGGCTCTTTCCCAAGTAGGGCGGTGGCGGTGATGCCAGCCGAGTGGAAAGAAGAAGAGTGGAAAGGGCACGCGGGGCTGGGCGGGGGTGAGCTGCTCTGGGCCCTGCCAGCCTCGCTGCCGCGGCGCCAGCCCCCGCCCCCGGCGCCGCCCGCCCCCCGCGCACCGCACCGCACCTCGCCCTTCCACTCTCTGCATGCGCCTCCCTGCCGCTGCCAGCCGCATCCCCCGCCTCGGCTTCCCCCGCCCCCTCCAGCCCTTCCCGCCCCCCCCCATGGGCGGCGAAGGTCCCACTCGTGGCTCTTGTGCGGGACAGGGACCTGGGAAAGCGATACCTATCCATGTCAGGTGCTTCTTACCTCGCCTCTCACGGAAGTAGCTTTCTCACAGCTCACACAGCCCTTGCCACGCCTGCGCAACAGCAGCCCTGTGCCCCTCATCCTTCCCACGCACCTGTCCAAGCCCGCCGACCCTGCCAGTCTGCCGGCAGCTGGATGTGGCCGGCACACCACCACCAACTCGTCGCCGACTGTGCAAAGTTCCATCCGGCCTGCTTGTTCTCAGCATGTCTGGCCATCCTTTGCAAAGAGCGAACGCCCAAAGGGGCAGCAAACCAGCTCCACTGGTATTGCTCTTGCAAGCCCTCCGAGGCGGGATGCTAGCCAACCCCCGTGCCTTGAGATCGGGGACTGCCACCTGCTTGGCGACATGTGGAAGCCTGCGGATCGTGTGTAGGGCTGCTATCACCAATCCACAACCACGATCAATCAGATAAAGGGGAGTCATGCTTGCCTGGTGTGGCTTGCTCTGGGTCTAGGGTTTAAGCCGTACACCCCTTGCAGAATGGGGAGGATGTTTATGGTGCGAGTATCCACACATTCATGAGCTGCACCACCCTAGATTCTACATTGCCTCTGTGCAAACTGGTCCTCGGGAATTTGCGTGCCCCACAGATATGCGTGCCCACTAGACATGCGCAAGACTGAGAATGGTCAACTACCCTTGATCTAGACAGCCCTGCAAGGCACGAGTTTGCAATATACTGTGAGGCTTTTTTCCTTGGCCGTACAGAGCGGGGGCAGTGCTACCATGTAAGCACATTAAGGGCAGTTTTATTTGAAACTCAATGTCCTGCACTGTGAACTGTAAATTCTCAAGGCAACGACTGTGGCCCATCCCTACATCTACATTGTCCTCGAGATCAGGGAACGACGAAGATGTGCTTGGCAAAGTGCCGCTGTACATATGTACAGTAGTACGGATGACACCAGCATGGGAAGCTTGTCATGACCTTCTTGACCTCACACTGTGGTCGTAGTTGTCAGGGCAATCAGTCGCCACAGCTTGTTGTCCGTTCTATTCCTAGGGCGGTGGCCAGGAGTCACAACCCTGAATCTCAGAGGAGCTTATCTATGGTACTGCTCGGTTGCTTTGCTTGTGACGAGTCACACAGTTTCACAGGGGCCGGCTACATGACATTGAAGGATGTCACTTGTTTCGGAGTTGCTACAATCAACGGAGCTTCTGGTGTAGTGACTGAGTGATACTGATCATGCATGAATTTGCTGTCCACGATTGACTCATCCTTGGGTACCACCTACACAGGAACATTTACCCGAACCTCAAGACAGCACACCCACTGACCTGCCTCATCGAGTTCACCATCTCATCTATTACCGTCACGATAACCAAAACTTGCAAATGAGAGGCATTGTGAATGGAAGTGGTACTTGCTGGTCTGAGGCAGCATAGACATACCTTGTAGCAGTAGCAGGACTTGATTCCTTCGGACTGTCGATAGCATTCGTGATCTATCTTCACTCGTCGAAAATTCCATATTACTGAATAATTTCCGACTGTTGCCACTATGTTGCGTTCTTGCCGATCACCATCGGTGATCTTCATAGAAGCAGCAGCAGAGGATGCTGTGAGTGGATAAGCGAGTACAAGCACCATA
The DNA here is from genome assembly GCA_009602725.1 of Spirogloea muscicola. Lineage (NCBI taxonomy): Eukaryota > Viridiplantae > Streptophyta > Zygnematophyceae > Spirogloeales > Spirogloeaceae > Spirogloea > Spirogloea muscicola. Next base: position 18,481 of record WELB01000042.1, read on the forward strand.
CACCCGAGCAGGTGTGCAGGACATCAGAGCTGCTCCAGTCAAAAGACAGATTGGAAGAAAGCTTCAGGCAAAGCTGCGGCAGTTCTATCTTCACACCAACTCTGTGACTTACCCAAGAAAACTGGCCCTTCTGAAACCTCAAAGTGTCACCAGCTGCATGTGCGTCGACAGGATCCAAGCGAAGTATGCGAGGGGCTGCAATGTTTGAACCCATCCTAGCCACAAAGCCAAGCTTCTCCTTGCCATCTTTATCCTTGAAGACCGTGGAGATGAGCATCAGATATGTGTCTGTCGTTGCCACCACCCAGTGTCCATCATATGTTACATCAATGTGCGTGATGGGCGACCCTGCATACGAAGCAATGCTCAGAAAGGACTGCGAGGACAAATTCACTCGAAATTGCACCTAAGCATGGAATCTGCTGCCATCCCGTGAAACGTAGCAATCCACATAACCAGGGCGTCAGTCCACTGCAACAGAATACGTGAGACTCGGGCACCGGAGGTCGAAGTTGGTGAGTTGTAGTACAACCTAGCCCTGGAAAGGAGGTCTTTGCCATCCGCATGCTGGTTGTGCTGTACAGGCGCACCTTCCCGTCTTTGCTGCCTACGGCAATGCAACCATCTCCCGTGGTAGCAAAGCACTGAAAACTTGTGCCACGTGCAAAGCTGTGGCCATCTGACCACTCCAAGGCGGGACTACTCAAGTCTTGAACAACTCCCTGCCTTGCCCTCATGTCCCAGCGGCAAAGCCTGCAGGCGACAGCACTCTACTCAGAGCCAAAGTGTGACTGCTCTGACAGCTCAAAGCTCCCCTTATTACTGACTAGATGAAAGGCACCTAGATGAGCAGCAGACTGCAGATAGGCGGCCTCAATTGGTAAGACTGCTCAGCATGCTGAGTAAGGCATGGGCATGACTGATTGGGCATAGGGAGCATCAGGACCACTTTCAGAGCCATGTCCTGTGAAGGCTGCAACACGGACTCATCAAAGGACAAAAAGCTGGCACAGTGACTGGGGCTGATTGTCCTTAGGGACGAGTCGCAGGCACGGATGATTCTCGGGATTCTCATAAGCAAGTGAGCAGAGGCTAAGATGGGGGGGATGTCAGAGGTGAATGGAGACAGGAAGCACACGCAACGAGGAAAGGCAAGGGGGACTGTATGCAGGCAAGCCCGAAGCAAATTACCTATTGTCATCCAAGCCAAGGAATGTGGAGTGCCCTGCGTCAAGCTGGGAGCTTTTCGAATCATTGTTGATATCACGCATGTTGAGATCAACCCCGTCCTTGGCAAACCTCCATTCGGAAACAACTTTGCCCGTATCAATGTCCAGCTGCTTCACACCGCCTGCTGAATGGAGGGGCGTATCTGCTCCACCCGACGGGCTCATCAGCATCATATTTGTCTCCCCTTTGACCAGCATGCCCTTCCTCGGCGTAGTGTAAGCCTGCCCTTGGGGACCCTGAACGCGATGGGGGCAAATCGTCAAGGGAGAGGTTATGTACACCCCTTGTGAGAAGCAGACGGGGCTGTGATTCAGCTTCACACAGGAGCCTGGGCAGCATCCAGCAAGGTGCCACCTACACACACGCTGATACACCAGCACACCTGAGCAGCACAGGCCACTTTACTTACAGCAATTTGGATGGACAAGTCGCCACCTTCGACGCCATCTTCCATGTTCTTGTAGACATCGATACCTCCAGCATGGAGTACATAGCTGACAGCGAGGAGAGGCATCTGAGCACCTCAATCAGGACACCCGACTTCAAAACACAGGGAGCCGGGCTGAGGTGCACATGAGCCACTGGCAAGATGGCTCCTCTTCCTACCACTGCTTCCATGCTCCCCTCGGCAACCTCGAGCAGATGCCATGACAAGAGGGCCATGCATACGTGCAAGCCTCACCAGGTGTCATGCCCGGGAAAACTGCATCGGCATTCATCAGACAAGGCCCTTTGGGACTTTTACTGCAGGGATGTGGACTTTGCAAACCTGTTCTTCAGTGCCCCCATCGTAAGGCTCTGGGCTCCACGTTTCACATCCCTACGATAGGTCTCCTTCATCGGCGACTCAGGAGGGGGAGTCCCGTCTGGAGACTCCTGAGCATCCCACATAGTCTCGTCCCCATCCTCACCAGCTGCCCAGCCCATGAACTCCTTGCCAATGATCTGCTTACAAGACCACGAGTGGTGGCAACGATGTGAGCATTGAGATGGATGTGCAAGCGGGCACACGCATTGGATAGTGCACGAGAGGTTGATGAAGCAGCTTGACGCCCCACCTTCATGCGATTCTCGTGTGTAGCCTTCAGCTTGTAAAGATTCTCAAACATGCAGTCTTGATAGCGAAGTACAAAGGCCCGGTACTGATGAGCCTGGCCTGGCGGAAATTTCAGTGCCCAAACGCCAGCCGCGACAAAATCCATGCGGAGTTCCTCATCATTGAACTTGGCCTAACGAGAGCAAGTAGCCCACGTATGCAGGCTCAATGTCTGAAAGGGTTTGCCAGAAAGCATGCAGGAATTGGGCAAGAGCTTGCTGGTAAAGGGCTTGTATAGCAGAAGCCAGAGAAGTTATTGCGACAGAGGACCTGGACCTGGACTGCAATCAAAGATGAGAGCAGTGTATAGCCACAAGCATACGTGGCAGATGCACGGGAAGCTGACGTGACAAGTACGCCTGCAGTCGAGTGAATTCAGCAGGCTGAGAGTATATGGGGCGCTGCAGAAGAGGAACCTGCAATCGCTCGCTGACGAGCGCTTGCACCTTGGCACCCACCAACAGGTGCCAGTCCTGCGGCACCTCTTCCTTGCCACGCCTGTTGGAAGAAAGAGAGCTCTACTCAGCTCCTCCTTGAGCTCAGCGAGCAGGTGGAGAGGCAACAAGAAGCAGGAAAGTGCACACTTCTGCAAGCTGGGCCCTCCATCCGTCCCCATCCTCGCCAGTGGCACCCGAGAGGAGACTGCACCTGGAAGTGGCGGCGTCCTCATCGTCCTCCTCTTCTTCGTCATCGTCCATCTCACCATCGTCCCCAAGGTGCGCAAATCTCCAGCTTGTCAGCTTCTCGGCTGTCGCCCAGCGGCCAACCGCACCTGCCCCACCTGCCTCGACTCAGGAGACAACGCATCTGTCAGGCTCCAGGTGCGCCTCCTCCTTCCCCACTTCTGCACCCATCCAGCAAGGGCGCAGGGCGCTCGCCAGCGTGAGACAGGCATGGAAAGGCATGGCGGCTGCACGAGCATGGTCGCCAGGGGTGAGCTCTGGAGACAGACTGCGACAGCTGCAACTAGTGCTGGTCAGCCCTGCTATCGGAATGGCAACCTGCGCACAAGGAGGCGCTGAGGCTGTACAGAGTGACACGCGACCGTCGGTACCCAGGCACCCGGCCAGGTCAGGTACCAGACGTGGTGCCGCGGTTGGAGGCAAGAGTCACAGGTCAGCAAGGCCTGCAGAGCAGGAGCGGGTGATGGGGCTCTCTCCCGGGGCCAGTGACGGCAGGGGGTCCAACGTCGTGTTGGTCCCCGTCTCCCGCGTCCCACCCCCCTCCCCGACTGTTTAATGCGGCTCCTGAGGGCACGGCTGGTGTGCACGTGGGGCTGTCGGGCCAGCGGCGGGCAGGTGAGGGAGCGCAGGCGAGCGACGCACGCGAGGGCTGATGGCGCTCACCGACGTGGTGGTAGAGGCGTGGCGCCGTGGCAGCCTGCTCGGGGCCGCCCTCGGCCTGCAGGCAGTCGCGCGGGTGAGTGGCAGTGGCGGTGGCGGCCATGGGGGGGGGGGNATTAGAAGAAAATTTCGTGTATTGGAAACAAACGACGGCCAAATGGCCAAATACAAAGGTAAGCACATCTTAAGATCTACATAACCTACAGTAGATTGACCCGCTCAGTAACCACGGGTCAAAACATCAAGGTCGCTAACTGATGCCTGAATACTAGATGGCAGATACGAAGCGCTTCTGCCACCAACTAGAGCTCGCCCAGCTTTTTTGTGCAAAGCATTAGCCTGAGCCCCCTGCAAACAGGCCGAAAGAAATTAGAAGAGCTGTTTGTGGTCTCGCAGCCCTTTCCACCTTTGGAAGTGGCGCTCCTGACGAAGGCGAGGGCTGTGAACAGCCAGCCCGAAAGAAGGAAGCGCGTCCAGCGCGTGAGAGCTGTGGCTGTGAGAGGCCAGCCCCCAAGCCCCAAAGAATGGACAAGGGCTGAAATGAATTGACAAGGTCCGAAGAAGAAGAAGAAAGTGCGAGGGGGCTGTAAGCGCTTTCCCATTAGCTTTTCCAGTAAGATAATCACTTAGTAACCTCCTGTAACCTCTACCTTGGAGGAGCTGTTTCTCTTTTACTTTCCGGACTTATTGGTACTCGTCGTTGTTCGACCTCCCTCTGCTCATTCGGTTCCTTGCTTTTGTGACCTGTTTCATCCTTTTCCGCATCCTTTTGAGGCTCCTCACTCGTTGCTATTGAGTGATTCGTCCTACCCCTTTTTGGAGGCTTTCGTCAGGGGGATAGTTTACCGGCAGCTAGTCTGTCGGATGTGAGGCTCCTCACTCGTAACTACTAAGTGGTCCATCCTCCCCCGTTCTGCCATAGCCTCTCAAGGCCCCGCAGTCGCTGCTTAGCTCGTAGTTTGGCCCCTTCGAACCTTGTCAATTCTTTTCGGGCTGGCTTCTCACAGCCCTTGCCCCCATTGGGAGAGCCACTTCTTCTCCTTGAGGATAGGGGCTGGGAAAAGCCAGCCCAGAAAAGAATGAGCAGAGTACGAGAAGGGGCCAGGGGAAGCACTGAGAAAACCAAGCACAACAATAAACTAAGCAGCTACGAAGCACTCAGTGACCCCTGCCAAGCAGCCTCAGGTCAGAGAGACTGGGCTCCTGGAATAGATGCGGCTGCTGATATTCAAAGAGCGGCTGTAAGAGGCCAGCCAGATGCATACAGCTGTTCATGACGGAGCCACCAGGCTAGGCAGACAGGGCGCTCTTAGGGCCAATCTACACCGGGACGGCCGGGCGCAAATTGGCCTCCGTTTGGCCTCAAATCAGCAAGAATTTGACCAATGCCGCTCCATACACTGCGCGACACGTACCCCTCGGCCGCGTCCGTCCGTCCCGGTGTCAAGTGGCCCTTCAGTACCCCCGTGTCAGCAATAGGAAGTCAGATGAGCGGGAGGAAGAGGAAGTGCTCGCCCATGGAGAAGAGGGGCTGGCAAAGCCAGCCCTAAAAAGAATGGACAATGTCCAAAAGCCAAAGAAAGAGAAGCCGGCAGCGCTATGGCACAAAAAAGAAACGAAGCAGCTACGAAGCACTCAGTAACCCCTGCTAAGCAGCCTCAGGTCAGAGAGACTGGGTTCCTGGAAGCGGGTCCCCTGGCCAGAGCCAGAGGCAGCAGCGAGGGCTCTGCCTGCACGCAGGTGCAGCGCGCGGGCCATAGACCTCTGCAGCGGCCCTGCCAAGCGCATGCGGTACACCTGCGCTAGCGACCCTGCTGCATGGGAATCGACCGGCTCCCCATGGAAGCGGCGGACAATGGCGTGGCGGGAGAGCTGGTTGAGCAGCTCAAGCCACCGAGCGCCCAGCGCCCCGTGCGTATCGATGGTGAGGAAGAGCTACCCCGCTGCGCAAGCCAGAGGCTGCTGCAAGGGCAAGGGTGCAACCAGCGCGGCGGTGCAAAGGAAGCCCTTGGGACCGCTGTAGGGACATAGATAAACGCATGCGGTAGCAGGACACAAGAATCAAAAGGCACCGAGCCACCGGGAAGGGCTGCACCCTGTTCCCGGCGCCACTGGTCAGCTTGACATGCCAGCAGCGAAAGGAAGCGGGTCCCCTGGAAGCGGGTCCCCTGGCCAGAAGAAGAAGAAAGGGCTCGCCCATTGAGGGTAGGGGCTGGAAAAGCCAGCCCAAAAAAGAAGGAACGAAGTACGAGAAGGGGGCCAGGGGAAGCGCTAAGAAGGTGCTCGCCCATAGAGAAGAATGGACAATGTCCAAAGCCAAAGAAAGAGGAGCCGGAAAAGGACTACACTCCAAAACAGAAGACGATGCAGAGGGAAGCTCAGTACCCGCGAGTGAGCGACATCAAGTTTGAGTAGCTCGCTGGAGGGAAAGAGGCACTCCGCCGAGACCCAGAGGCGGCGGCCATAGCACGGCCTGCTCGCGTGTGGTCGGCGTAGGCAAGGGAGCGTTGAAAAGATACCGCCACGCGCATTCAGAATACCTGGGCGAGCGAACCGGCGGCGTTGAAGCCGGGCATCGCCCCTGGCAGACCCGGCCGCCGGTCAGAAGGAGGAAGTGCTCGCCCAAAGAGAAGAAAGTGGCACTCCCCATGGGGGCAAGGGCTGTGAAAAGCCAGCCCGAAAAAGAATTGACAAAGGTTCGAAGGGGCCAAATGATGGAGGGGCCTAAAAAGCGCTAAGCAGCTACTAAGGGGCCTGAAGAGGCTATGTCAGAACGGGGGAGGATAGGCCACTCAGTAGTTACGAGTGAGGAGCCTCAAATCCGACAGACTAGCTGCCGGAAAACTATCCCCCCTGACGAAAGCCGGATGCCGCAGCGAGAGCCCGGCCAGCACGCAGATGCAAGGCGTGGGCCATGGATCGCTGAAGGGAGACGGACAATCGCATACGGTAGACCTGCGCCCACGAGCCAGCGGCGTTGAAGTCAGCCGGCTCACCGCGCCTGCGGGACACAGCGCGCCGCGCAAGCCTGGCCAGCAGGTCGAGCCACTGGGACCCGAGAGCCCCGTGCACGTCCTCAGCCAGGGGGACGAACTCATCTGCAGCCGGGTGGTCGGCGTGTTTGGCCGCCTTGCTGAGCGGCCTTCGCCGCAGCGAGAGGATGGGCTGGCAAAGAAGACGTGCGCTCCCATAGAGAAGAGGGGCTGGCAAAGCCAGCCCAAAAAAGAATGGACAATGTCCAAAGCCAAAGAAAGAGGAGCCGGAATAAGGACTACACTACAAAACACTGCAGAACACAGAGACGATGCAGGGAAGCTCAGTACCCACGAGTGAGCAACATCAGGTCTGAGTAGCTCGCTGCAGGGAAAGAGGCACTCCGCCGAGACCCAGAGGCGGCGGCCACAGCACGGCCTGCTCGCGTGTGGACGGCGTGGGCAAGGGAGCGTTGAAGCGATACGGCCAGGCGCATGCGGGAGACTTGTGCGAGCGAACCGGCGGCGTTGAAGCCGGGCATCGCCCCTGGCAGACCCGGCCGCCGGTCAATGGCCTGGCGAGCAAGCCGCTGAAGGAGATCCAGCCAGCGGCTGCCGAAAGCCCCGTGTACATCCGCCAGGGCCGCGAATTCATCTCCAACCGGGTGATCAGCATATTTTCGCTCCTTGCCCCGGGCCGCTTGGCCGACGACGCCGATCTGGTGAGATTGGCGGAGTCGATGCAGTCAGTTGTCACCACATCAGCGGAATGCATAGAGAAGAGGGGCTGGCAAAGCCAGCCCAAAAGAAATGGACAATGTCCAAATGGCCTGACGGGCAAGCCGCTGGAGGAGATCCAGCCAGCGGCTGCCAAAAGCCCCGTGAGAACATCTATCGCCAGGGCCGCGAACCATCACCAACCGGCTGATCAGCGTGTTTTCGCTCCTTGCCCCGAACCGCCAGGCCGACGGCATGTGCGAAACGTCGGGCTCCGTAGAGAGACGAATGGCAGGCCCTTAGGAGGCCCTTGTTTTAGGCTGGCTTTGCCAGCCCTTCTTCTCTATGAAGACGAAGTGGCTCTCCCAATGGGGGCAAATGCTGTGAGAAGCCAGCCCGAAAAGAATTGACAAGGTTCGAAGGGGCCACTACGAGCTAAGCAGCGACCGCGGGGCCTGAAGAGGCTATGGCAGAACGGGGGAGGATGGACCACTCAGTAGTTACGAGTGAGGAGCCTCACATCCGACAGACTAGCTGCCGAAAAACTATCCCCGTCTCTATGGGCGCGCACTTCCTCTTAGGAAAGAGGGGCTGGCCAAGCCAGCTCAGAGAAGAACGAACAGAGGACGAGAAGGGGCCAGGAGAAGCACCAAGGACAACAAGCACAAGAAGAACCTGAGCAGCTACGAAGCACTCGGTAACCCCTGCGAAGCAGCCGCAGGTCAGAGAAACTGGGCTCCTGGAAGCGGGTCCTCTGGCCATAGCCCGAGGCGGCAGCGAGAGCCCTGCCGGCACGCAGGTGCAGCGCGCGGGCCATTGACCTCTGCAGCAAGACGGCCAAGCGCATGAACGGGCCCTGTGCTTAAGGTGGCCCTGATCGCGGTCTGCACCCCCCCCCCACCCTCCCCGCCGCCGCCGCCATGGACGNCGAGGCGGCGCCGCCCTCGCCGCCCTCCTGGGCCAGCCCCTCGCCCCTGCGGCCGCCCCTGACGCCGCCCAGCATCAACACCAAGGGCTTCGACTCGGGCCTCTTCATGTCCAACCTGGTCGATCACCTGCCTGCCTCGGCCGCCGCTTGGACAGCGGCTGCCGCCTGTGCCCAGGGATGCATCTCCCCGCCGAGCTGCATGCGACACACCTTTGACGCCACGCGCAGCACCTTCTGGCCTTGTCACTCTGCACTTGCTCACGACGACCTGATGACGTCTTCTGTCGACAGATCCACAGAGTTGACAAGATCCTCTCAAGCCTCGTCTCGTGCCTGCAGGATAAGCAAGCACCTTCTGCACTGCTCACCTGCAATGGACATTCGTTGCACACTGCTTGACCGGCACGTGCACCTCTGCTCTGCTTTGCACAGCTGCATTCTACCCCGGTGGACGGGCTGCTGAAGAAGCACGTGGAGATGGCGGCAGAGATCAAGAATCTGGACAGTGACATGCAGATGCTGGTGTACGAGAACTACAACAAATTCATCAGCGCCACAGACACGATACGGAGGTAATAGGCTTACTTGTTGCACTGTTTGAAAGTGATGAGCACGTGCTCAGCAGCAAGCCTGGCACGGAAATGAAGGGGGGAATGTCCGTGCAGGATGAAGGACAATGTAGCTGGCATGGAGACAAGCATGTCCTTGCTGCTCGAGACAGTGAGCCCCCACAAACGCCAGACCTCCCTGCTCACCTTGTGAACAGCACCTACCAGGCGACTTGGCCCTCAAGTCGTTGATGCCTGCTTAAAGCGATCTCATGGGGAGGCCTGTGACAGGTCATGCAAGAGGACATCAGCCTGCTAGCAAACTCTTCTGTACAGTGGCGTGCTATGTCTGATCCAGGTGACAGCTGTCAGAGCAAAAAGCGACGGAGTCAACATGACCCTCTCGCGGAGAAGGGAGGCCATTGAGCAGCTAAATGGCACTAGGAGCTTGCTCAGGAAAGTGCAGGTGAGTACCTGGGTGTACGTGCAAACCTAGGCAGACAAGTATTGAGAGCAGCAAGATTCTGTTGCAAACCCTGGCTGGCAGAGAACCAGGTGAAAGTCCTACGGTGCTAGTATGGGTCATTGCCCTGGCAGTTGGCTATCCAATTCAGCCGTGAAGTTGATGGCTGATGGGGCCAGCATGGGTCCAGCAAGTGTCAATTTGGTGGTTGTGGGACAGGGGCACTGGACCTCTCATAGGCTGTGCAAGTGCCTCATTGGACCTTATTTGTTTGCTGAGCAAGCAGTTCATTTTCGACCTTCCAAAGCGTTTGCGCACATTTTTGGCCGAAGAGAATTACTCATCTGCGGTGTCGGCTTACATGGGTGCTCTGCCTATGTTGACAGTAAGTTCATAAGACCGGCTCGTGCTCTACTTGGCCAGCCACTTCATGATTGTCAGCTTGAATGTCGTATTGAACACATCTCAAGCATGCCACCTTCATGTGACTGTGTATGTTGTACTAGGCCACCTACGCGTGTCGCCGAGATAATGTTCTGTTATTGCGGTCACTGATGTGCAAAGTACATGCTCGCCTTGGGCTCCCAGGCGTATGGAAAGACTTCTTTTCAAAAGTGTCGGGAGGAAGCAGAGGAGGTTGTCCAGATCATCACCCAGCGTCTCAAGGTGAGGCCTTTTCTGTGGCCGTGTGAACCATTCCCAGCCAGATTGGTTTGGCATCTGGTGTGTACTGCTGCCCTAGGAGAGCTCTGGCGAGGAGGAGAAAGTAGAAGGCCATCACTCTTCTCCATTGCCGCTCACAGGTCAGGGCTTTGACTAAGTAGGAGTCAGTACCTTGCAGCAAAGCCTGGGAGGTGCAGGTAGCAGTACCTCAGGCATGCATCAACCTGCAGTCAAACAATGAAGCCACGTCAGAAGGGCTTTAGTAAGAGCTTTGGCAGTCTGAGCTCTTGAGATGTCATTATCTGCTGGCATCAACCATAAGCAAGCCTGAGAGAGGCAGGATGTCCTTGAGGACTGAAGGCAGCATGATGATAAGCTCAGGAGCACCTGTAGATAGGCAGTAAAGGTTGCAGGGCCTGCCATAGTATGAGGTGTCGCAACGACCTCAATGGCCTTCGTGTGAGCTCTTGCTGGAGTAGCATAGCGGGCATGTGACCTTCAGGAATTGGTGCAACTTTTGCCTCGCACTTCATTGCACTACAAGTGCCTTACACAGGAGATCGTGTTGTCGGAGGACATCCCACTCCAAAGGAGGAGGGAGGCCACTTTTCTCCTTCAGCAGCTGAAGCAGCCGGTTCGCTCCTCGCCAGTCGTCGGTTCTTGATGAGTCTGTTGTAGCTCACACATGAGTAATTGATCTGGGGTCATTTGTAGGTCAGGCAGCAATGCTCAGTGGCCGTTCCGTAACACCAGCTCGTCGAGCAACTATTAGCTGCTGTCCTGAGCTCTGAGGCTTCCTGTCAAGCCCTAGTCCTGATGATGGCTTATAGTGCACCCGCTTACCAGGTCGAGGAGCTGATGGAGTTTTACTTGACTGAGCACTGGGAACGCCTGCTAACAGCAGCAAGGCACGCTGCTCTCCAAGAAGGCATTGCTACTCCCAAGACACCCCGTTCTCTGCTGCATTCCCTCAATCAGGTAGACTGCTTGAGTATCTCTATGGCCCTCCTTACTACACATGTGTAGACCCATTTGACTTCTTAAGTCAAGATATAGAAACCACCCCAAACGGTCATCTAGATACTGAGTTTTAGCAGGGCCTCCCAGTCCTACCGTATGCTTCGTCTTTGATGCTTTGTCGTGCTTGAGAACGGGCATCCTGAGGTGCTGTGCATGACTAACTAGGTGGCACTTCTTACAGCACACATGTGTACTGGAGTGCAGAGCTTCATGGATGACTTTGAAAAGTCAGCCAGCAACTTCCGAGAAATCTTCCCCATGGCTGAAAAGCGGCTCTTGGAGGCAACCAAGCATCTCTTTGACGAGTACTTCTCTTCGGTGGAGCAATCTTTTGGACCTGACAGCAGGGCTCCAACCGCAACTGAGCTCGTTGGAGCCCTCAGTAAGTCATACTTGCTCAAGTGGATGTATCAGTTTCAGTCCACCTCGCAGTGTCACCGTTGTGTGCGCACCTCCCTACTCACAAGCTTTGTGAGGAAGCTGCTGGCCGTCTTCCTCCGTCATCTTTTACAGTGCTGGAGATTGTGACCAATACTTTGAGGATGTTGTCCTTCGGCTCTCCAGGAACGCTGTCGGCAGATGTCGTCTCCTCCCACAAGCTTGTACCGGAGGCCAACCTTCCAGATCGAGCCTCCCAATTCATGGAAAGGGCTGTGAGACGCCACGTAAGCCGGGCTTTCATGCAGTTGCAGTCAAACACAGAAGCAGTGCTGGTCAACGCTCGTTCCAGAGCTGCAAGGTTACCAGGGGTTAGCATGCCCAGCATGTCAACTGATCTGCAAGATGGCGACTTGGATTTGCCAGTCAGGCACCAGTCATCCAACAACAGGTTGCACGAAGCCTTGGAAGCTGCACAAGCAGCTGTCCTGGATGGGAGTCTGCTAGTAATTCAGGTCTGTCTGCAAATATCACCAGCGGGTTGGTGCCTGCTCAACTCTGAACGACAAGCACAACACCGGAGATACAGAAGTTTGATGTTGCTCATCTCCCACGGAATCCGCAATTATTGTCACATTGTGTCCTTCCATGATTGACAGACAGTATTGGCTGCAACCCTGAACACAGGACTTGGAGATTCTCCTTGATGACGAAGTAGAGCTGCTAGCAGGCTGGCGGGATGTGTATGTCGATTTAGTGCAGCAGTGCTTCCAAGACTACTGTACCTCTTTGCAAGTGCAATTCATCAAGCTTTGCTTGGAGAACCGGGTGACCCTTGAGAGCGACAGAGTGCACCAAGGTGAAGGGGGTTCCCTGCTCTCCTGAAGAAATGTAGCTGTTGCTTGTTGCCTTAGGTACAAAACAATCCAGTTTTGCAGGACCTGGTAGTGCTTGAGCTACTGGCGTCAGCTTGAGCTGGCCATGGATGACGACAGAAGCTTGACTGATCCGGGTACTCATGCCAGTCTACCCTTCTCCAGGCTCACCTCCTGGGTTGGTGCTCTTCCTGTCGCGACTTGCACATTACATGGAGCAGATGGTCATTCCGCGTATCACTGAGGTTTGGCTAACATGCCAGTACTCTGACGCTGTGCCTGGCACTTGGACATTGCGAAAGTGGTTTGTACTCTAGAGGGGTTTTTGGAGCCCGCTTGCGATCCTGGCTTTGCTCAGTACTCAACAGATGCTGGCATTAAATAGCCATACCTGTGGTACGCCACCTGAGTCCAAAGAGCAGAGCACATGCCCTCCATCGCTTCAGATGAGCAGCCACTCGTCTGGTTTCTTACACATCATTCATGCTGTGCAGGCTCTCGCTGCATCATTTGCAAGTGGCGGTGCAAGAGGTGAAGGAGAGGGACCTTGTTTTATACCTGCAGACCTCTGTCGAACATTCAGAACGTTGTCAGAGAAGCTACTACATCAGGTCCATCTCGGCTGCTGTCAGCTGGTCAAACGATCACAGTGGAGCTCCATTGCTGTTGCTGCACAGAGCTTGTCTTCCCTTCCCCTATACGCTCTGTGCGTTCTTTGGGTCTCTGCAGTACTTGGACGGTGAGTCGCAGAGGCTTGGAAGGCTGGTCCGGAAAAGCATGGCAACACCAAATTGGCTAAAGTACAAGGAACCAAGGGGTGTTCGGATGATTGTTGATCTACTCCTGCAGGAGGTCGATCTCTTTGGTGCTCATGTGACTCCTTTGCATCACATCTGCATTCCTCTTCCTCCTCTTCTCCTTGTGTTTGCACCTCCTTTCGTTCCTGGAGTCCTGTGCCCTCCTCTTCCTGCTCGTCTTTGCCTGGCTCCTTCTCTCCTGTTCCTGGCATTCGCTCTCTTGCACACCAGTCTCTGCCAGCTGGAGCCGTGTACCAATCCTTAAGCATACCAGATGGTCAGCCTGCTGTGCTTGCCTTTCAGCCCTAGATGTGATGGAGTGGCTGGGGACAGGTTGCGGCAATGGAGGACGACGTGCAACAACTTCTTGAACCTGGTCCAAGGAGGTTGCTTTCGAAAAGCAGGGCAGTTGGTGACAACTCTGCTGGCTCTTCCGTGAGGACGAGGGAAGGCGAGAGATGGAGGGATGTTGGAGATGGGAGGGAGAGGGGTGAAGCAGAGGGAGGCTCAAGGGCACGCACCAAGCTCCTAGAGAGGGACGTCGCCAAGCTCTTTGCTCAGAAGCTGGAGCTCTTCAAGAAGCTTGAGGACAATCAGGTCTTTCTTCTCCTTCTACTGGGGGGTTTGTTCTCCTTCTACGGTCTATTAGCAGTTCGTCCTTATCTGTCTCAACATCTCTGATACCTGCACATTGCGGCTGAGCGACTCTCGCACGGTGATTCCACAGGCATCCGTGGTGTCGACCGTGGTTAAGTTGGGTCTCAAGAGCTTTCAGGAGTGCGTGAGATTGGAAACATTTGGAAAGAATGGCTATCGCCAGATCCAGCTTGATATGCTATACTTGCGGCAGCCGTTGAGGGACTGCGTCGACGACTCGACAGTAGTGGACTTGTTGCTTGACGAGGTATAGACCACTGCTTTACGAGGCCATCTATTTGCTGAGTACGAGCAAGCAATGCTCAATAGAAGGGCGGAGTGATGCTTCGTGCAGGTTGTGACAGGTTATCTTTAGGGCTGACAGAGTCAGCTCAGGATCAGAAGATGGCCATCTGTTTGGTGGAAGGATCCTTCTGTAGCTGCAACTGCACCTTCTGGACCGAGACGCACCGCAGCATAATGTGACTGACTGCCCTTCTTGTGACTGTATGATCCGCAGGTCTGTGCGGCAGCTGCTGAGCGGTGCTTTGACCCAGTGCCGCTGGATAAGTCATTTGCAGAGGCCATAGTCTTAGACAAGCGAACAAAGGAATCATCGCTCTTACCTCCTCACTAGTCATACTGTGACTCGATCAGACTCCCAATCAGACTCAGCAGCAAAATCGAGGAACAGCACTGGAAGTGCAAGCTTGGCAGTCGAGCAATTGCCCACCCCGTCGACCAATTAGCAGTCTGTCGTCCCTCTCCCATCAGTCAAAGTCTGTGTCCATCCATGTCATCCACTGAGAGTGTCGGCGACCAGGTCCTGATGGAAAATCGGCGAAGCCAACTTGTCTACCTTGTCAAGGAGACAAATGCAATCTCCCTTTAAACAGCCTAACATTGTTGCCCTGTGGCTAATAAAGACCAACGTGCCGGTCAAGGACAGCCAGTCATCGGTACTGCTACAAGTTCTTGGTAGCAAAGAAAGGAGTTGACCTGGCAGCTTGACCCAGGCTGCCCGGTGCTTGACGCACCTAATTGGCTGCCGACTGCGTGGTGGCAACTTTCATGGCTGCTGGGGTGGTGCATTTCGTCTCCTCTGCGCAGAGGCCTGAGCACCGACTGCTGCACTCAGTGCCACTGGAATGTGTAATTGTATGAGGAGGCCAGCCTGGAGAGCACCTCGCTGACGCCAGCCTCTTTGGCAAGCTTCGACCCGGCCAGCTCCGTCAACTTCACCTCCAATTTCATCCTCTCTGTCGTCCGCGCCTTCTCTCCCCCGCTGGGCAGTGTGTAGTCATAGCCGGAGCTGAGGCTAGACGATGCCGGAGCAGCCATCAGCCCGTGCCCTCTGGACTGGAAGATGGGCTCAGACCTACTAGAACCGTCTGCACCTGGCCTTCCCCAAGATGCGGAAGGCTCCTCCTCAAGAACCTCCGTTACTGCTCTCCTCTCGTCCAGCCTGGCCAGCACTCCGGGCTCGGCTTGCTCCTCCTCAACTGCTTGCCGGCAGTTGTCCAGGGTGACTGGCTGCGCTGGAATGGCTGACTGACCCACAAGCCTTCCTCGCAGGCGCTCGGGCAGGTCGTGGTCATCAAGCCAGGATGGTGTCCTGGCAGGCCCTGGTGACAATGAGGTGCTCTGAGGGACGCAACGAGCGTCTGGGGAGAGAGCCTCCCTCCCCACCACCTGGCCCAGGCAGGTGGGCCCCAGGCCCAGGCCCAGGCCCAGACCCAGGCCCAAGCCTCCAAGATGCATCTCCTCCACACCCGCTGCCTGCTCCTGGGCACCCAGTGGAGGTCCCGCTCGGGTCTCAAGCGTGGCATCACCCCTGACGCTGGAACTGCGAGCCTCGAAGTGTGAGAGACCCCTGAGCACGTCCCGTGTGCAGAGCTCTTCGTCCAGGAGATGACGAGCAGGCCGCAACTCCGAGGGGCCGACCTTGATTCCTTCCAGCACATCCTGCAATTGTGCGGCGGCACTGGCGGTTGGAAGACGGGGCCGTCCTGCACGTGCTCCACCGCTCCTCGAGCTCATGGAGGACCCCTGCTGCTCCAACATGGTCAGGAACATGCCACCAGATTCAGGTCGGTCTGCAGTAGTCTTGCATTGGTAAACAGCGGAGCTACATGGTGAGATTCATGTCTCCGTACCAGTGACGGCACACCCTGGTCGGCGCCGACGCCCGCGGTGAGGGCGTGGGGCACGGCCAGCGAGGCTTCCCGAGCCACAAGCCTCTTCTCGCCCTCCCCACCCGCGGGCTGGCTCAGCGCAAGCTCCAAGCGTGGACTCAGAATGTGACTTCCGGCTGCTCCCAGGCAGCCGGCCACGCTCCCCTCGTCAGCAGCCAGGGACTTCAGGAAGCTGGTGGGCAGAGCGAGCCCACTGCTCCAGGACTTTGCAGCCTCCCGCCGGATCTCGCCAGCCAGACGCTCCCCAGAGGCAGCCAGGTCAGCAGCATGCGTGCGCGCGCCTTCCGATGCTTCCAGAATGGCTTTGGGAACGCCTCTCTCTGCTCTGTCTGCTCTGTCTGCAGCCAGCTTCAAACTTGCTGGGTCCGGCAGCACGTGTCGGGCATCTCCGCCGGCTGATAGCGCAGTCGCTGCCCTGCGGGCAAGAGTGGCGGTGGCGGCGGCAGCAGTTGCAGCTTCCCGTTTTCCTGGCTCTGCGCTCCACGTTTCTTCCTGCCTCCACGCCTCTCCATCATCCTCGCTCAAATCTGCTGACTGCTCCCGCCTCCGTAGCTTGGCACCCCCGGCAGACGGTCGAGCCTTTGCTGCGCCAAGCAAACCCTCCTCCACCCTGTCGTACCTCGAAGGAGGCATGCCCCTCCTTGCTGTGCCCAAGCTCTCAGCACTGAGAGCCACAACCAGCTGCCGCGAGGCCCTCTCCTGATTGGCTGCAAGAAGTTCAGAGCGTGCTCCACCTGGGCTTCCCGTCAGCCCAAGCCCTCGCTCAGTGGCGGCCCCACGGACAACTTCCACCTGCCGAAAGGCTTCCGCCACTCTCTCGCCTTCCTGCCGTTGTCGACGGATGCGGTTGGCCAGCGTGTGCCATCGACTCTGGAGCTGCGGTGTCAACCCATGACAATGCAGGCCGTCATCATCCACGTCCCAGGCCAGCCACTCGGCGTTCTGAACCCTTTGCAGACGCGCGAACAGCACGGTATACACGGAGCGACCAAGGCATGTCAGGCATGAGTGGAAAGCTCGAGCAATGCATAGCCACCAGAGCCGGTCGCCATCAGAGCCAGGAGTGCTGTCCGATGCTTTGGAAACGGCAACAACCAGCAAGGCTGGCAAGCTGCCAAGGGGCTAAGCAAGAAGCTCGACGCAGCTGAGGCTTAAATGCAGACGGATGAATACCAAAGGGCAAGCGCGCAGGGTGGAAACTGATTGCAGGGCTGTAAGCGCCCCAGGCATGGAGGCGGGCGGAGATGTCCCCTCGGCAGGCCGGCGAGACACGCACCTGGTAACCGGTCCTCCTGGGGAAGCAGTTGGCGGCGAGGGCGGTCCACTTGGTGCCCTTGTCCCACGACACCATCTCCATGAGCAGGCTGTCCTCCTCTGGGCTGAACGGGTCCCGCTTCACTGATGGGTCCAGGTAGCTGAACCACCTCAGGCGACAGCTCTGTGCATGCCGCCACCAAGGGGCCCCATCAGGCGCGGTCGCCGAGCACCGGGGCACAAGGGGTCTGTCTCGTCAGCGTGGCTGCAAGCTCGCCCTGGTGGGGTGGCCAGGGCACTCCTTCACCAGGCACCATCGGCCACTTTTGCAGCGAGCAGCAGTCCAGAGGGGCAGCAATTTTCGCGCTGGTGGTGCCTTTACCCCACTGCAGTCTTTGGCAGGAGCCCAAATCATATGCCAGGGCCTTGGGTCAAGGCCAAGTTGCATCGCAATGAATGTATTGCTGCTGCTAGCTGCTGGCTGGGGCTGGGGGGAGGCAAGCACGGAATGGCTCACTTGCGAGTCACGGCGGAGGCGCGTGTGGTCCTGCACGTGCCTCCAGTAGTCGACACCCCACTTCTGCACAAACTCGTTGAGCTCGCGGTCCTCCTCCGGCGTCCATGGGCCCCTCTCCTTGTCGAGCACTCGCGAGCGTGCATCGACCCCCTTGGGGCCTGGCCACGGCAGGGACGGGGAGCAGCGCTGCTTGAGGTCAGGGGCCACGAGAGAGGCCTCGGTGGATGCTCCAGACGAGGCTAGCTCTGTGACAGAGGTCAGAGCCGAGGAAGGGGCTGGAGCAGGCCGAGCTGGGCACACCCGTGCCACTGGTCCCCCAGCCGAGTCATGGGGGCGCAGGGATGCGTCACGAGCGAGGACAGCGTCGCAGGGCAGGTTGCAGCGGTTGCAAGAGCGAGAGTGCACAGGAGAGCGGGAGCGGCGTAGAGAGTGCAGCATGTGGCCAGGGTGGGGGAGAAGAGAGGCAGGTGGGCGGAGGGGGGCAAGGCAGAGAGAGGCAAGGGGAAGGTCCATGTACATGGGCAGAGGACAGGTGTGCACGAGGTCAGCCAGAGGCAGACAAGGAGGGGCGGGCGAGCGGAAGGAAGAGGAGGCGCAGAGAGCGGGGAAGAGGGAGGGGGAGGAGAGAGAGTCGGCGTGGAGAAGAGGCGAGCAGAGGAGGCCATCATGGTGAACAGAGGCGGGTGCAGAGGAGAAACAGGGCGGGGCCCCGCAGCAGCGGCAGAGGCAGGGTGAGAAGCGGGCAGCGCCGATGGATGTCCCCGGCGCATGGCCCGGATGGGGCCCCGGGCTGGCGCGGCGCTCACCGGAGAGGTTGGCCTTGCGGCGGCGCTTGCGCTGGTCGCGCGCCTGCGCCGCCGACGCCCTGGCGTCGTCGGGGGGCGGGGGCGCGGAGGGGGAGGGCGNGCGGCGGGGGATCCATGGCCGCGTCGCCGCCGGCGCAGGGGCCCATGGCGGCGGGGGGCGCGCAGTCAACGGCGGGGGGACGGGGGGCAAAATGATCCTCGACAAGGCATCGGCGGCGGCGGCGGCGGAGCCAATGGCTGGCGGCGCGCAACGGGCGTGGGGGCGCAGCCGACAGCGCGCTGCGACTCCACTTCCCCCTCGGCTGACTCCGCTCCCTCATCCCCCCACTCCAGGCGCTGCCGCTTCTGCCACTCACTCGCCCGAGTCCCGGAGAGTCGTTTCGAGCTCTTTGCGCCATCCGGCCCTTCCCGACATTCTGTGTCGGCCTCTGCTTACTTGCTGACGTCTTGGCGATTAGTATCTTGCTTCTTACGCCATCCGGCCCTTTCCTGTGGGCTGGCCTCGCACAGCCGCTGCTCTCCATCTGGAAGGGCTGTTTCAGAGGAAGCGCGGCCAAATTGACTGGTGGCTGGGAGAGGCCAGTCCAAACGAAGTGGACAAGGTCTGGAGGAGCCGGATGGCGCAGAAAGCCGTTTCCTTTGCCTCTCTTCTCAAACAAGCAAGGGCTCTCCCCAAGAAGGGCGCAAGGGCCGTGCAAAGAAGAAAGTGCTCGCCCATAGAGAAGAGGGGCTGGCAACGCGAGCCCAATAAGGATAAAAAGTGTCCCAAGCCAAAGAAAGAGGTGCCGAAAGAGGACTACACTACAAAACACGAGACGATGCAGAGGAAGGCTCAGTACCCGCGAGTGAGCAACATCAAGTCAGAGTAGCGCCGCTGCAAAGCCAGCCCAGAGAGGATGGACAAGGTTCAAAAGAAAGAACCCGTCCAAATTGAGAGCGGTGGCTGTGAGAGGCCAGCCCAAAGGAATCGACAAGGTCTGAAAGGGCCGGATGGTGCAGGAAGCAAGATACTATGTGCAAAGCCGTTCAAGGCAAGAGGGGCTTCTCTTTGCCCGTTCTTTTTTGGCTGGCCACTTCCTTAAATTGGGCGAGCTTCTTCTCACGGTTCATTCTTTCCCTGGGCTGGCCAATCACAGCCATCGCCCTCTACTGGAAAAGTCGTTCTCACGGGTCCTCACCTGTGTGGCTTGGCCCTCTTGGCGAAAGTGGCTCTCCCAATGGGGGCAAGGGGCTGTGAGAAGCCAGCCCAAAAATGAATTGACAAGGTTCGAAGGGGCCAAGGTATGAAGGGGCCAAAAAGCGCTGTCACAGAACTGGGAGAAATTGGACCATTCACTAGCTACGAACGTGGAGCCTCTGATCCGAAAGACTAGATGTCAGATAACAATCCCCTGACGAAAGCCAGAGGCCGCAGCGAGAGCACGGCCAGCACGCAGGTGTAAGGCGTGGGCCATGGACCGCTGAAGGGATGGAGAGTCGCATGCAGTATACCTGCGCTAAGGAGGCAGCGGCGTTGAAGTCAGCCTGCTCTCCTCGCCTGCGGGACACAACGCGCCGCGCAAGCCTGGCTAGCAGGTCGAGCCACTGGGACTCAAGAGCCCCGAGCACAACCCCGGCCAGTGGTACGAACTCGTCCTGAGCCGAGTGGTCAGCGTGTTTCGCCGCCTTGCTGCGAGCGGCGTTCGCCGCAGCACGGCCAGCCCTCGAGGCAGAAAGCCCCAGATTAGAAGAAGAAAGTGCTCGCCTATAGAGAAGAGGGGCTGGCAAAGCCAGCCCAAAAAGAATGGACAATGTCCAAAGCCAAAGAAAGAGGTGCCGAAAAGGACTACACTACAGAATACGAGACGATGCAGAGGGAAGCTCAGTACCCGCGAGTGAGCAACATCAAGCCAGAGTAGCTCGCTGCAGGGAAAGAGGCACTCCGCCGAGACCTAGAGGCAGCAGCCAGAGCACGGCCTGCTCGCGTGTGGACGGCGTAGGCAAGGGAGCGTTGGAACGAGACCGCCAGGCGCATACGGAAGACCTGAGCGAGCGAACCGGCGGCGTTGCAGCCCGGGCAGCGCCCCCGGCCGGGTCTGCCCTTCCCCTGGGGGATAGATTACCGGCAGCTAGTCTGTCGGATGTGAGGCTCCTCACTCGTAACTACTAAGCGGTCCATCCTCCCCCGTTCTGCCATAGCCTCTTCAGGCCCCGCAGTCGCTGCTTAGCTCGTAATTTGGCCCCTTCGAACCTTGTCAATTCTTTTCGGGCTGGCTTCTCACAGCCCTTGCCCTCATTGGGAGAGCCACTTCTTCCCCTGGCAGACCCGGCCGCCGGTCCATTGGAAATTGGAGCGGTCCACCACATCGGTGGTGGATCTTGGCAGCCGCGCGCCTCGCTGGAAAGAGCAAGAGAAGGGCTCGCCCATTGAGGATAGGGGCTGGAAAAAGCCAGCCCAGAAAAGAATGAACAAAGGACGAGAAGGGGCCAGGGGAAGTACGAAGAACAACAAGCACTAAAAAAGAAACGAAGCAGCTACGAAGCACTCAGTAACCCCTGCTAAGCAGCCTAAGGTCAGAGAGACTGGGTTCCTGGAAGCGGGTCCCCTGGCCAGAGCCAGAGGCAGCAGCGAGGGGCTCTGCCTGCACGCAGGTGCAGCGCGCGGGCCATAGACCTCTGCAGCGAGACGGCCAAGCGCATGCGGTACACCTGCGCTAGCGACCCTGCTGCATGGGAGTCCACCGGCTCCCCATGGAAGCGGCGGACAATGGCGTGACGTGAGAGCTGGTTGAGCAGCTCGAGCCACCGAGCGCCCAGCGCCCCGTGCGTATCGATGGCGAGCGGGAAGAACTCGTCTTCCCGCGGGTGATCTAGGGCAAGCGCGGCCAGATTAACTCGTGGCTGGGAGAGGCCAGCCCAAAAGAATGGACAAGGTCTGAAGGAGTCGGAATGCTAAGGACTGAAACAGCAGTAAGCCAACTCTCAGTAACCTCTCGGAAAGAGATGTTTCCTCTGTTCGCTGCCACGTCGCCACCGTCCCCCTGGTCCTACTCGCCGTGACCGCCTTCCTCGCAAAAAGAAAGAAAAGAAGACGCATCCAGCTCTCTCTTCCAGGAATCCCTCCGAATCCCTCCGGCTTGGGAGAGCCACTTCTTCTACCCGGCTCTCCGACGACCTCTTCCGGGCGGCCGTCCACCACCAACTCGGTCCCCCCGGCCTCCACTTTGTTTGGCTGGCATTCGACAGTGCGAATGTGGCCATCGTTCGGAGGATGAGATCTCTTTGGCAGCTCACATGCTTCAATGTATTGAGGGGAGTGAACGTAAAGCCTCCCACAATCTTCTCAGAGACGCTATGTATGGCTTCGTGCACGAGGCACTTACCATGCGGCCATGGAGGTGCCGGGCATCATGCCAGTACTTCAGAAGCGCGGCAGACCTGACATCAGGCGTCTGGATATGGTTGCTACCCCCCGGAGCGGTGGGCCTCGCCTTCTCCTCGACGTCGTTCTTATCGACGCATTCCAACCAGGGGCACCCACGCCGACTGTGCCAGGTTGGGCGACACATCATGCGGACAAGAAGAAGGAGCGACATTACAAGGACCACCCCCGGGTCGACCATTTCTTCCCATGCGCCACGCCATATGTGGCGAAGTGGTCTTCCTCTTCCATCGCCTTGCACAGCATGTCGATGCCCGCCGACGTAGTCGGGCGGGTAGCTTAGGGCATTCTAGTGTCCCGCAAGCCATCGCTGCCTGCTATAGAATGCGCGCTCCCAGGCACTCGCGATACACCAGCGTGCTGGGCGTGCATTAGGCCAGGCTAATGGCTTCCGTGGTGGTGGTCTGGCTCCTCAGCTTAGCTTGTCAGATATGCATGTGCTCACTCGCGGATAGTAGTGTCCCTTTTAGCCAGCTCATTGCCCCGTTACCAGGACATTTGTAAGGTCAGATTTGGCCTCGCTTTATTTTCATGCGCACCGCGCGCCTTCTCTCTTCCGTGGTGGTGGTTTGGTGCCTCAGCTTAGCTTGTCAGATATGTATGTGCTCACTCGGGGATATTAGTGTCCCCCTTAGCCTGCTCATCACCCAGTTAACAGGTCATTTGTAAGGCTTGAATTGGCCTCCCTCTCAATTTCATGCGCACCGCGCGCCTTCTCTCTTCCAGGAGAGCAGGCTGCTAGAGGAGTGAGGCAGCAGCAGTGGCAGGAGGAATGAGGGGGGGGGAAAGAGGGCCGGCAGTGCCGATTGGGGCCTTGTCAACCGGTCCTGCTGGAGCTGCTAGAGGAGGAGTGGAGCAGCAGCAGTAGCAGGAGGGCGGAGAATGGCAGTGGGGGGGAGGAGGCCCGGAAGTGCCATTGAGGGCCTTGTCGGCCTGGCCTGCGTCCGCTTCAGGAGCTGCTAGAGGAGTGGAGCAGCAGCAGTGGCTGGAGGGATGGCGGGGGTGGGAAGGATGGCCAGAAATGCCGATAGAGGCCTTGTCGACCCGTCCTGCGTCCGCTTCTGGGGCTGCTGGAGGAGTGGGAAGCAGCAGCTGTGGCAGGAGGGTAGCGGGGGTGGGAGGGAGGGCCGGCAGTGCCGGGGCAGCCAAGAGCAGGGTGGCCGAAGGGA